>LQNS02276770.1:3169521-3183185 GCA_001587735.2 Parhyale hawaiensis
ATGGCACCAGCCTGTTCATCTCCTCTCAGGGATGCCGTTGGACCAAAAGAGGTCTCATCCGCTTTTAGAGTGGCATTTCCTCCAACTCAGGGGCTACCCGGAGCCCCAAACCGACAGCCGGCTCATACAAACAAAGAGGCGTCCGGTGGCCGGAAAAAGGGGGCGGCCTTATAACGCGCAAGCCACGCGTAAAGGCGACCCTAACACGTAAAAAAAGGATTTCCGACACGTATCTTATTTCGCACCATACTTGCAAGACAGCAACAAGAACTATTCCAGGATTTCATTTCCGACACCTATCTTCTCTCGCATCATACTTGCAAAACAGTAACAAGAACTATTCCAGGATTTCATTTCCGACACCTATCTTATTTCGCACCATACCTGCAAGACAGTAACAAGAACTATTCCAGGATTTCATTTCCGACACCTATCTTCTTTCGCACCATACTTGCAAGACAGTAACAAGAAACTATACCAGGGTTTCTCTCCCCACATTTACCCCATTCCACCCATTCACCCCGCACTCCGAAGACAATAACCAGCACTACTACAAGTTTCCAGCGTCAGCGCCGCTGCAAATGCTGAGTCAGCTTTTTTTAGGTGTTAGGGTCGCCTTTACTGCCTCGGCAATGCAGCTCTCGTCCTGCTGTCGTGTACATTGAGGGCATCCTGGATTGGCTTACGTTGAGTTAGATCATATAATTTGATTAGTGTTGAATCGTGAGCGTTTACTTTGCCTTTTTGGATCCATCCAAATCAATATATATATATATATATATATATATATATATATATATATATATATATATATATATATACTCGCACCTTGATATGTCCAGGAGAGCAGCTCACAATCTGACCATTTTTCGAGGTAGATGCCTCGCCATTCATAAAGTCCCGGGTTCGTTGAAACGGACCACCAACTGTACTTATCTAACTCGAAATAATGGTCAGATCGTTAACTGCCTTCCTGGATATTTCCTAGCACGAATGGGACTATTAATCTGTGACATATGCTGGGTAGTAATTACTCTATGGAGGATGGGAGCTTCCATATAAGAGGTTAGCGCTGTGTAAGTTAAACTTTCACTGTAGAGAAACGGGACAGGCTGCAGTCCTTCGGGCACTGCGTGCTTGTCTTTTATGCTTCATCAGTGCTGGCCTTGCAGTTGCGCCTCGCCATGCATAAGGTCCCAGGTTCAATCCCCACGAACCACGTACCGTGTTGATCAGGCAGTGCCTTCCTTGATTAAAATTTGTTAGTAGTTATAATAATATACTAGTATTTGTACATATAGCTAATAATAGTTACGGTATAGTAATTATGCAGGTTATTATGATTGCAAAGTAGTGAACTCCTTCAATATTTAAATTTCTGTATTCTCCGACAAGTGTGGCCATAATGCCTCCCGCTAGCATTTCTTCACGGTAAATACACTACCTGGCCGAAACTTCTGACTCATCCTGGAAAAATGTGGATGCAATGTAACCTGTCAAGCTTAGCAATTTGTTGGACCATTGATTACAGTTTTCATTCCGTTAGGCATAGATGCTACAAGACTTGTTAATAATCTAGACTAATATTTGTTCGAAGTACGAGCAAAGAGATGAATCTTCTCACAGAAGCTGGAGAGACGTATTGGTGCTCGCAGCCCTATCCCCAATCAGCCCCACAAATTTCGATAGGGTTTATTTCAGGAGACTGTGGAGGCCATTACATATACTCATAACAAAACTATTCCTCATGATCGCTGAACCAATTTTGTATTAAAAGTCTAGAATAGACGGTGGGTGCGAGCTCTGTCGTCTTTAAAAATACCTGATCCAGAGATCCTTCAGGAAAATGAAAATCCATAGATAACCGTACTTGGTCACCAAGGAAATGCGAGTAATTTTGATATTTCCTTTTTTTCCGTGCATGGTTGCCGATCCTTATCCCGGCCATGTAAAGCATATCCAGACCATTACCCTGCTGCCGGAGTGAAACTTCATGGGCTTCTCATTCACTGTCTGCGATCTTTCTGAACCAAGGTGTACTCCAATTTATCAGGCCATAGGAAGTGTTTCCATTTCTCTGTAGTCCAGTTTTTTTGTGATTCCTTCCAATTTCAAGCCGTTCCGTTAGGATTTCTTCTCTGATCAATGGTTTCCTAGAGGCGGCTTCACTTTTAAACTCATTTTCTTCAGCTCTCAGCGACTGGTTCGACCAGAAAATTTCATACGACCTTCGTTGAACAAGCCGGTCAGCTGCTGAACACTTTTCTGCCTGCTTGCTTTCACCACTAAAGAGAACGTCTGCTGCCAGTGTTCAGAATTTGACCTCTGTCACTATTCCCCCTGAACGACTGCAGTTCATCTTTTCCTTACTCAACAATTGCTCTTTCCACAGCCCTAAGACCTGTGACTATCGTTTGAGACGCGTCTATGACGGATTTTCCAGCCTGGTGCAAACCTATAATCGGTTCTTAGCCAGTGACAAGTTTGTTATCTAGACTGTATTCCATCTAGAATCTTCATGCTTGTTGTCGCGGGGTCAGCAGGTGCAATGCCGACTACCAGTGACACTATAGTGAGCAGCTATTGTTAACATATTATTTTCAAACGTGCAATGAAGAAATCAGTAGGTAACATATTGTTTAACTGCTACATTGCTACATTTTAAAGGATGTTAGGAACTTTTCGCCTAGTAGAGTATCCTGCCCAGGTATGAAAGATAGTTCAACTGCAACACTGTCGTGACTCTTGACATGGAAATCACGTGATAAAGGGGGATATGCTCTTGTGGTGAATAATTGAAAGAATCGTCTTTGAAGACGTAAGTTAGTTACCAATATGTCTTGTCATTAGGGATTTCCAGCATATCAGCTCGAAATTTGATGCACCTTAGGACGTATTGGATAGGCTTACTTTGATTAACGCCATCTAAGTTGGAGGAGGATTAAGTTGTCAGCAATCTCAAGCGTAATCAGTTGGTGACTGGCAAAGTATCGATTATAAAGCTCAAGATTGAAATTCCAGAGAGAGAGTAAAGTGAATCAGATTGGTGTTGCCGGCAGGAAAGAGCCATTTGGATTGAAGTTTAGAAGAGAATAGAGCTAATCGAAATGGAGTTGCTTAGAAAGTAAAGCTAACCTTGTTGGGGTGTCTTAGAAGGTAAAGCTAATCGAGCTGAATTATCTTAGATGGCAAAACTAATCAGGTTGAAGTTTCAGATAGAGTAAAGCTAATCGGGTTGAAATGTCTTAGAAAGTAAAGCTAATCGGATTGAAGTTCCTTAGAAAGTAAAGATAATCGGGTTGAAGTTCTTGAGAAGGTAAAGCTAATTGGGTTGAATTTGCTTAGATGGCAAAGCTAATCTGGTTGAAGTTCCTTAACAGGTAAAGCTAATCGGGTTGAAGTTCCTTAGAAGGTGAAGCTAATCGAGTTGAAGTTTCTGATAGGGCAAAGCTAATCGGGTACGAGCTTAGGAGAGTGTAACACAATCGGATTGTAGTTCCAGAGAGGGTGAAGCAAGTGGTTTGTAAATTCAGAGATGGTAAAGCAATCATATTGTAGTTCAAAATAGGGTCAGGCACTACATAGGAGGTAAAACTAATTGGACAGAAGTTCTGGAGATGGAGA
Source organism: Parhyale hawaiensis (assembly GCA_001587735.2). NCBI lineage: Eukaryota > Metazoa > Arthropoda > Malacostraca > Amphipoda > Hyalidae > Parhyale > Parhyale hawaiensis. Next base: position 3,173,146 of record LQNS02276770.1, read on the forward strand.
AGCTCACCGGATTCAATTCTCTTACCAACAATAGATGAATCGAAGACTAATTTCAAACCGCCTTTGGTGCCAGGGCTGGGATATTGAACAGAACAGGCCACAGCTAACTAGCCTCGCTAGCTAACCAACTAACCTAGCTCACTAGTCTATCTAACTAGCCTATCTAGCTATTCTTTCTCACTGGCGTCGCTAACTTGCCTAGCGAACCAAGCTGGATCTGTAACCTATAGTTACCTCCACCAAGGATGTTTTATTTTCGCCGACTTTGTTCGTTTTTTCCGTTTGGCTGACTGTTTGTTTGTTTGTTTGTTTGTTTATTTGTTTGTTTGTTTGTTTGTTTGTATGTTTGTTTGTTTGTTTGTTTGTTTGTTTGCTTGCTTGTTTGTTTGTTTGTTTGTTTGTTTGTTTGTTTATCAGTCTGTCACCAAGATAAGTAAAGAAATTATAAATAGATCATTACGAAATTTACAGGATTGATTAGCATGTTAGGAGGGAAAGATGATTAACTTTTGGTGAAGCTCCGTTCATCCGTTTGTTTGTTTGTTTCTTTGTTTGTCTGCCTCATTTTTCTTAATGCTATAACTCAAACACAAAAAATTACGAGCAGATTTTTATGAAATTTGCATGAGTTGTTAGGTACATCACGGAGAGTAAATGACCAAATTTTTGGGACGATCTGTGTATACGATTGTTTGTCTCTGGGTTTGATTTTATGTTTGCCTGCAAAATAACTCAAGAATTAATGAATGGATCTTGATGAAATTTGCAAAAGAAAATCGTTTTGTTGGAAAACATAAATGATTAAATTTTGGTGATGATCGGTTGATTTGTTTGTGTGTTTGACTAATGCTTGTTAGCCGCCCAACTGGGAAGGTTATGAACGGATCTGCAAGAAAATTACAGGAACTGTTCATACTGTCAAACGGCACAAATTATTAGATTTTGGTGCTGATACAAGTCATAGTTTCAGAATCAATTTGAATTTTGCAATACCGTTACCTTGCTTGGTGGAAGTATGCGCTCTCAGAGGGCTCTAGCTAATTATTCTTTAACTAGTCTCGCAGACGTTGCATCAGCAAACTCCATAGCTAACTTATAATGCTAGCTTACAAAAAGCCCAGCCCCACCGAGATTGCCTAGTGCTATCTGGAATGCATCAGGTAACCAAGAACAGTCTTGTGGATATCATAGTGAATTGTCAGACAGAAAAACGTAAGAATTTTCTAAGTTACGCGTGTTAATTCATAAGAACACAAAACTTCGATGATAACTCTCTTCACCCGGACGTTTTCAGTACCTCCTATGCATACTCTGCTACTGTAAGAGTCAGTACTATCTTATGGAACTCCTAAGGCCAGGAACATTTCTGCACCCCTCAAAACTCCCCTGTAGAAGCGATGATATTACCCTCTAACGGCGCCCCTCAGAACTTTTCAGCACCCCTGGCTATTTCCGAGAGCAAAGTAGAGAGAACATCTAAAGTTGTCGGTAGAAATTTTTTTGCCTTGCGTTTTGCTGCTGCTTTTGACCAAGGGAAGCATATCAAGATGACATTTGTGTCACATATATTTACGAGTGGCATCTACTGCTTTGGATCCCTAGCTCTACCGATGCTATCTAAAGTGCTTGCTGAGAGTATATTTAGAGGGTGAGGGTTGAGGAAGAGAATGAGGTCCTTAGACTAGGGGTAGAAAGCTGGAGAATAGGGACAAGAGAATGAGAGTGGATAGAATGGGAGATTGGGGTTCTTAGACTGAGGGTAGAAAAAGCCAAAGGGCTTTTAGAAGAAGGGTAAAGTGAACAAATGGCAGTCATAGGGTAAGTGTAGAGAGGGGCCTTTGACATGAGGGTAGAATAGGAAGCATGAGTCCCTCAGCGTGAGTATAGGAGAGAAGATGAATGGGTCCCTACAATGAGAGTAGAGGAAGTGAATAAGAGCCCTCTGAAGCGGGCGTGGAAAATAATATGAATGGGCTTCTAGAGTGAGAGTCGATAATGTGAATGGTGCCTGTGGAGATGGATTATGAGGGTAAATAGCACCCTTAGAGGGAGGGAAGAGGGTACGAATTTAGCCTCTCTCGGTAACGTCCTGGACAGGCCCATCATTTGCACACAATGGAGATGGTCACAGATTTAGCGACGGCACTGCTGGCCTCCCTCGATGACGTCATCAGACCTGAGGACCGCACAAACTAAGAACTGAAACATACCAAAGCAGTTCACCGAGAAGCTGGCAGGCTGGCAGTTTTTGAGAAGCATGGAATGCATTGGAGCGCGCACACCGAACTGCGGCGATTGAGCAGGCCGCTGCCGCTGTTCGGTAGTGTATGCGCTCCAATGCATTCCGTGCTTCTCAAAAACTGCCAGCCTGCCTGCCAACCTCTCGCTGAGCTGCTTTTCGTATGCTTCGGCCCTTAGGCCAACAAGGCGTAGTCAATCACATCTGAAGTCTTGGCACTGAGAAAGGCCAATAATAAGGTTTCTACGCGGGTTCTTGTTCAACAATAGGTATTACGTCACGATTGCAGCAATAGGCTTACCACAGTCATGGGAATCCAATGCCTGCGCCAGAATTTCAGTTTCTGTGGTAATCGGGAATTTGCCTGCTTACAACAAATGGTAAATGTAGATAAATATCCGCCGGGCCAAAACAAGTGCACGGCTGTAGTCAGCCACAGACAGTCCAAATTATGACCTCAGAAACGAAAGGCTCAATCGAAAATTGACCTCACTGCCATCTCTGCTTGCCGGTTAGGTCAGTGTCCTCACAGTGGGCTGTGAACGTTATCTACGTTAACTCTGCAATCTGCTAAGGGCAAGTACAGTATGTCGTCCAGTGACGTATCAGTGATGCGAACCACTTCGAAAACTGCATTCAAAGCAGAGTTTACAGAGTCGCTTCAGAAGAATAGAATTCTCTGTATCAACACGGTGTCTGCCACGCTACAGTAAAATGTGGAAAGGCATGACTATTCTCCCGAGAGCATAATATTGTATTGACAGATGCACATTACCTACACAGTATGAGAGTGCACCGATATGCGGTCTTATTAGGCATGAAAGTGCATATTATATGCAGTTATACATACTATGCAAAGGTACTATACGTTACAATACATAAAAATGTATGGATATGCTTTAGAAAGTACGTAAGCATGTAAGTCTAGTTTGCTGGGCATGGAAGGGTCTGGTTAAACCATAGCACAGAGTGTGAAATCTTTTAATTATGATATAAGCCACCGTGGATACTAAAAAACTCTACGGATATAGATTTTAGGATGTTGTAGCGCTAGAGTCCGCTCCTAATATATGCAAGTGAATGTCCAGACGATACTCAAAAAGTATGAAACTACTTTATATATTTTACAAAGTTAACTGCCCGTTCCAGGCCAGTACACAATCTACCCAACGGATGAGTAGGAATGTACCAGTGTGGGTCTCAGGTACCGTATGCGTCTTGGTGGTATCGACTGTACACAGAAAAGTATGTTCTTTACGATAAAAAACACCTGGTTTCTAATCACTAGAGCCCGGATTTCTTTCAGTTTCCGGTGTTAGTGCAATAACTACAATAAGTGCCATAACTGCAATGAGAGCTATAAATGCAATATATTAGGCCGTGATCACATGTCCCTCTTTGTAACGCGTTCACTCAAACTGATGGACGCGGCGCGTTGATTTGAGAGAAGCAGCTGCAGCAAACGCGGTAGACTGAAAAATGAAGCATGTCCCTTTTTTTCGAACGCGCTGCGTCATTCAAATTCAGTGAACAGAATTCATAAATGCTAAATTTATCCTCTGCAGCGTTCACAGTTCATGGATAAGTTGGCACATTTTTTCTATCTTCACTTTAAGGATCAGAATCACTGTACAGTACTCCGTTTAAGAGAAGAAAACCCGAAAATGTTGTAAGAACACGGACGTCAACTTTAATTTGGAAGTCCGATTGATTACGCTGTGCTGGGTTCTCTTCTATCGGTTTATCAGGCTATACCTATTTTTACAATAGGCTATTCCCATCAAAATCAGTCAACAAGATTATGGGATACGAATGTAACTTCAAACCGACACAAAATATAAGTAAAAATGTAAAGTAACGATATCAGAACTGAACGCGCAGCGTCATTCATATGAATGAAGCACACTTCTACGTGTGGATAGTGACAAAAAAAAATTGACGCACAGCTGGTGTTCAATTTCGTGATTGAACACGTTACGAGAGGGACGTGTGAACTCATGTCACTTATTATTATTGCCACGGGTCACAACACTTCAAGCACCATGACAATTGGTTCCCTTATCAATTATTCTTCCATTTAATTGAAGAGGTAAAAATATGATTTAGTTGCAAAATCTGACTACTAAATTTTTTATACCCTTTTTGGTTCCGTGAAAACAGGAACAGATAAAGCGGGATATTTGCAAGAATCATTCTCACCATTGGGAAGAATTGCCAATGTTTACCTACTAATTTTGGAACTGAGATAGGTGTCCGTTGATCCCCTGAAATGCTAATCCCGTTTGTTTTCCGACTCTTTTTCATCCTTTCAATTTTTTTGCTGTACTTGCCTTTTCTTTGTTTGCTATTTCTTCCGCTCCTTATGCTTAGGTGCAACAAGTGCAATTTTTAGGTGCAGTAAGCGCAATTTTTGGGTGCAATAAGAGCAGTTTTAGGTGCTATATCTGCAATATTTTAGGCGCAATAAATCCGGACTCTACTAATCACTAACGAAGTGATATTTTAGCTACAAAGCAATAATAATTAGTCGTAAAAGACACTGTTGTTCATCACAACGCCTTGTTCATCTGTTGTTCATCACAAACGACAATGTGCATTGACGCAAATTCAAACGACAAGGTAGTTTACAGTTAATTAATTTTGCTTAATGGCAAACAACCATTTTCCTGTGTGTGGAGCTTCTCTGCAACAGTGATTACAGCTCCGTTAGTGCTGAGACAATCGTACACCTGCGATACAAAGCTTGTGGTGTCATCAATATCATGGCCTCAGCAGCATTACCTGCCTCTGTGCATAAGACATATTTTGTTTATGTGTAATATATTTCTGCTTGGTATGCCTTTATGTAAACATACGTCATAGGTATATTTAGACATAGAACTTGTAATGGAGAAGGATAATGCGAAGTAAATTAAGGTGGAGTAGAAAAGTTACAGCTTTTCAGTGTCCTTTAAAATTTATGAAGTGCCAAGCCAAAAGATAAAGGAAGTGTCGAATTACTCCAGAAATGAAGCGTTTACGTGATTTGTCCTTAGATTTTTTGTCGCGTTTGTTAAAAAAACTTAGTTAAAACTTTTTTAATCAACTTGAGAAAAAATTAGGAAAAATCACATACACGAGTAACATCTAGATTATCTGAACAGTTTTCTTTGAATTTTGGTTAGGCACTTTGTAATATTTAAGGGAAGATCATTAAAATACAATTTTTTTTACGTTCCATTTTATATACAGTGTATATGCCTATACCTATATGCGATGAGAGATGAAATTATTGTGATAATGTGCCATATATTACTTATATATATTAAGATGATTGTGATATCTTATCTGCTTGTATTGGCAATGCGATATCACCGTCATAGGATATTTAGATGTACATATATGCGAGGTGATATCATAGTGAGATGTTTACTATATCATTTGGAAAGCCGTTCCTTAATCAAGCCTCTAAAAGACTGCCTTACAGGACCCCGCCACAGACAGCATTCGTTTACAAGGAGAAAGCGTAGTGAGATGTTAATACAGATATTTACCTCCGCCCAGGAGGTTATGTTTTCGTCGTGTTTGTCTGTCTGTCTCTTTGACTGTTTGTCTGTCTGTCTATCACCAGGATAACTCAAAAAGTTATGAACCGATTTGGATGAAATTTGCAGGGATTGTTAGGTATGTTAGGAGGAACAGATGATTAACTTTTGGTGAAGATATGTCCATCCGTCTGTTTGTTTGTTTGTTTGTTGTCTGCATCATTTTTCTCGATGCCATAACTCAAAAAGTTATAAATGGATTTTGATGAAATTAACTTGAGTTGTTAGGTATATAACAAAGAGTAGATTACCAAATTTTGGTAATGGTCCGTTTGTTCGTTCGTTCGTTTGTCACTGTTTTTAATTTTATGCTTGTTACCACAATAACTCAAAAAATAAAGAATGGATCTTTATGAAATTTATAGGAGTTGTTAGTAATGGTAAAAGACATAAATGATCAAATTTTGGTGAAGATCGGTTGGTTCGTTGGTATGTTTGATTCATATTTGTCATAACGTTTGTTAACAGAATGACTCAAAAAGTTATGAACAGATCTTCAAAAAAATTGAACAAGCTGTTATTAATATAAAAAGGCACATATAATTAGATTTTGGAGTTTATGCAAAGAAAATTATGGTTTCAGAGCCAATTTGAATTTTTGCTACCGTTGCCTCACTTGGCGGAGGTATGAGCTCTCAGAGTGCTCTAGTTGAAAAATGAAACCATCGTAACATTTTATTTACTTGTATTTGCAGCTTGAGATCACTATAAAGGCAAAAAACAAAAGTGTACATCCAAACTGTGAAATCAATACGCACTGCTTCGTGCCACAGATGAATTCCAGCTGGGCTCAGAGGACTGTGCGGCTGCAGCCAACCATAGGTTGTTAGAGCTATGGCGTCAGAGACGAAAGTCTCATAATAATATGAAAAGTACTGCTTCTCAATCCAAGGTGTAAGGACACTAACGGGTAGTATAGGCAAGAATTAGGAGAGTGGTGTGGGGGAAAATGTGTGGGTGGAAGTGCTCTGTGACGTCACTGGTAGCAAGTAAATCTACAAAGCGCCCTGATAGAAACTAACTAACTTAATTTCTCATATAAAGCTAAGTAACAAGTTAATGAAAAGTCGCCTTGATCGGACACCCTAACTAGGAAACCTACACGCATAGGCTCGTGCTGTAGATAAATGCCAAACTGGGGTCCAGAGAAGTGTACGGTTGCAGTCGATCACAAATTGTGCTAGTCATAGAATAATATAGACGAAATGCTCGACCGACAACTGCGCCCCTCCCCCGACCCTAAGGCTGGTGCCCCTCAGTGATTCTGAGTGAAAGAAATGCTGACGCTACATTGCCGAGCATCAAGACTTCCTCTCTGACTCGGGATCGAACCTCCGATCTGCTAATAATGAGCAAGTCAGTTATAGTCCCGTCACCGTAGCATGTTACTGGCATGCATGTACTGGTGAGATCACTGTAACATGTTACTAGCATATCTTTGCAGTGCGAAAGGACTGCATCTCTTCATGACGCCACAATAGCAGACGAATCCCACTATAGCTTTGCGGTAGTAGTGAGTGAGTATTGTCGTCATACAGCCCATCAACACTAGAGTCATGCCATTTTGATGCAAAAACTGTACAGAGGGCAAATTTATGAAATAATTTCTAGTCCATGTACCGTCGATTTTCTAAGGGCAGTTTCGTTTTGGCTTATTATTTATTCTTCTGTGCAAGCTGCTAGCTTTTCTCCTGGTCGAGGAGAGCAATTTCATTTCGGCACAAGACGGGTTGTGGGCATAGCGCCATCTGGACCTTGCCCGAAGAACTTCACAGGTAGGTTCACTGCCACGCCACCGCATCAATGGATTTTGTCAGCTAAAGTTCAATCTATTCCTGGGTGGAAGAAATCACCAATGGAGACCAGAGATCACGTCCCTGCACATTTTAGCATGTCTATCGAAAGCCGTCATCAATCATTCCTACATTCAGACTCTTACTCAACACATTATCCTCATTGTTTTTCTTCTTCCTGCATTTCTTTAATAACAATGATACAAAATAATAACTTCCAGTGTCAAACGCACTCCACCTTCTTAATTCAATTATTCATTATTTCAAAGCGTGTTAGAGTCAATAAAAAGTCATTTACCTCCATGAATTAAAATTTATATGCTACGTTTCGACACACAATCGTCATCATCAGGTTGAAAAAAAAAGGGAAAATGGTCAATACACTTTAGACTACCAAGGCTTAATATTTATGATCTGGATCTAAAGGTTTTTTGTACTTTTATCGGACTAGGTAACCTGAGCAATTAGTATGAGATTACAGCATTATCTAGTCCGATAAAAGCACAAAAAACCTTTAGATCCAGATCATATATATTAAGCCTTGGTAGTCTAAAGTCTATTGACCATTTCCCCTTTTGTTTCAGCCTGATGATGACGTTTGTGTGTCGAAACGTCGCATATAAATTTTAATTCATGGAGGTAAATGACTTTTTATTGACTCTTTGAAATAAAGAATTTTAGAGTTGTTGAGAAATTAGAAAAGAAATTCAATTATTCCCAATTCCAAAATGCTACGCATTCGTATTGGTTTTTGCCCTTCCATACTTTCAAAATGTTACTCCGTACATCTAAACCCATTTTCTCCCTTGCAAAGTTGTATTCAGTAAATTTCCCATCCTTCCTTACTTTCAAATTTACACACAACATATTTTCCTTCCTTTCCCGTTGCACCATCATTTTTAGGGCTGTATTCATCTTGCCATGTTTCCAATTCATACTTAATACACTTGTCATTGCAAATTCATCCTCTAATTTTTTCCAATTTTTATCCGCATAAAGAATTTATCCTCACATATATTCCATTCCCCTCTTCGAAGTTGAAAATGTTAAATTTTGCCAAATATTCCTGGTTCTTATTTCATTTTAGAAATATTTCTCAACTTTTCATCTAGCAAAATGGGGCTGCTAAACTCATGCTCATAGTTTCCAATCTTTCTCTCACTTGAAGAAATACTTCGCAAATATGTAAATCTTTTCCTTTTGTATTCAAAGTTAATCTTAATAATAGTATTTGCTCCAGTTTCCCTTACTTCCTAATTCAAACTTAATACAGTTTCCTCATCTTCAAAATCATCTTAGCGCATTTCTTTTCCTCCCAAAGTCACATTTAACACTTTCCTCGGTTCAATATTCATATTAAATGTATTTATCCCACTTCCACGATCAAATTCAAGACTTTTCTCTAGTCTCTAGTCGAAATTTATACCCAACACTTTTTCCCCATATTCATATTCAACATTTTTTCTGCTTGAAGTTTAGTACTCAATATTTTTCTTATTTGAAAATTCATACTCAATACTTTTGTCAACCTCCAAATTCATACCCGACACTAATCTTCAACTTCCGAATTCACACTGACGACTTTTTCCTCTTTTCAAACTCATACTCGGTACATTTTTCCTGATTAAAATTTCAAGCTCGACACTTTTTCCTTACTTCTAATTTGATACACAACACTTTTCAATAAGTCCAAGTTTATGCTCAACACGTTTTCCCTACTTCCAAACGGCACTCAACATTTTTCTCCATTTTTCCCATCTTTCCCCCAGTTGCAATGCCAGGAGTACAGGCAATATCAGCTGCACGGGACTGCATCCTGGGGAAGTAAGCAGCAGCTTCATCGCATCGGAAACCTTTACTGCGATCTAGACACCAATACGAAAGCGCCCTCTGTGCCACATGACAGATATCTCTTGTGGTACTAAAGTCAAATTGTGTACCAAAGTGTACGGATATATGACAGAGCAGTACGGATATTCAGGACTGTACTATGGTAACGTTCTCTTGTCCATAGTATGGATATTAAAAGTGTCATTAGGTGACAATGAGTCATATACAAATGCCAGCTCTAACAGTCCTATTAATGACTCCTATGCTATTAACGAACTTTGAAGAACAGCGTGCTATGGCAATCGTATAAATCTCTTTTATGCTGGTGATGAGTTCTGGATTAATGTGTTCTGTCGTGGCGCTATTAATTTATTCTGTACTGTTAATAAATGTGGGCTGCATATATCATCGGTCGATATAATAACTTCTACACACGCGTATGAAAATACGTAAAGAGGTAAATATGCAATCTATCTATCTATATTATACTAAAAGTCTGTGAACCGGTCTTGCTTGCTTGTGTCTTGTGTCTTGCTTGTGTCTTGTGATCTTGTTTGACACATCTTCTTCACTTTTAGATAGGGAAGAAATTCG
>LQNS02276770.1:3208399-3229309 GCA_001587735.2 Parhyale hawaiensis
ATTTTTCCATATTGAATAGAAGAATGCACGTACGATGTTTATTACTTTCCTTGTCTTTGCGCATGGGAGCTGTCGCCGCCCGGGGACAGAGCTGTCTAGGCAAAAGCAGCTAAAGAAATATATATATATATGTAGGAGCTCTCCCGCTACAACGCCACAATAGCAGACGAATCCCACGATAGCTTTGCGGTAGTAGCGAGTGAGTATTGTCGTCATACAGCCCATTAACACTAGAGCCATGTCATTTTGATGCAAAAACTGTACAGAGGGCAAATTTATGAAATAATTTCTAGTCCATGTACCGTCGATTTTCCAAGTGCAGTTTTGTTTTGGCTTATTATTTATTCTTCTGTGCAAGCTGCTAGCTTTTCTCCTGGTCGAGGAGAGCAATTTCATTTCTGCACAAGACGGGTTGTGGGCATAGCGCCATCTGGACCTTGCCCGAAGAACTTCACAGGTAGGTTCACTGCGACGCCACGGCATCAATGGATTTTGTCAGTTAAAGTTGAGTCTGTTCATGAGTGCATGACGTCACCAATGGAGACCAGAGATCACGTTCCTGCACATTTAAGTATGTCTATCGAAAACTGTCATCAATCATTCCTACAGTCAGACTCATACTCAACACATTATCTTCAGTTTTTTCTATCTTCCTGCACTTCTTTAACAATAGTAATAAATAATAACTTACAGTGTCAAACGCACGACCCTCCACCTTCGTAATTCAATTATTCATAATTCCAAAATGCCACTATTTCGTATTGGTTTTTGCCCTTCCATGCTTTCAAAATGTTACTTAGTACATCTTAACCCATTTTCTCCCTTGTAAAGTTGTATTTAACCAATTTTCCATCCCTCCTTAATATCAAATTTACACACAACATATTTTCCTTTATTTCCCGTTGTACCTTCATTTTTTGGGCTATATTCATCTTGCCATGCTTCTAATTCATACTTAATACACTTCTCATTGCAAACTCATCCTCAATTTTTAAAATTTTTATCAGCATAGATCATTTATCATCACATATATTCCATTCCCCTTTTCGAACTTGAAAATGTTCAATTTTCCCAAATATTCCTGCTTCTTATTCCATTTTAAAAATATTTCTAAACTTTTCATCTTGCAAAATGGAGCTGCTAAACTCATGCTCATAGTTTCCAATATTTTTCACACTTGTAAAAATACTTCACAAATTTGTAATCTTTTCCTAATTCAATGAGTCCTAATTCCACAATCAAATTCAAGACTTTGCTCTTGTCAAAATTCATTCCCAACACTCTTTCCCCATTCCCATATTCAGAGTCAACATTTTTTTCTGCTTGAAATTTAGTACTTAATATTTTTCTTATTTCAAAATTCATACTCAACACTTTTTGCCAACCTACAAATTCATACTCGACCCTATTCTTCAACTTTCGAATTCACACTGAAGGCTTTTTCCTCTTTTCAGATTCATACTCGACACTTTTTTCCTGATTAAAATGTCATGCTCAACACTTTTTCCTTACTTCTAAATTGATACGCAACACGTTTTTCCTAAGTCCAAGTTGATACTCAACACGTTTTCCCTACTTCCAAACGGCATTAAACATTTTTTCCCATTTCTCCCAGCCTTCCCCAGTTGCAAATGCCAGGAGTACAGGCAATATCAGCTGCACGGGACTGCATCCTGCGGAAGTAAGCAGCAGCTTCATCGCATTGGAAACCTTTACTGCGATCTAGACACCAATACGAAAGCGCCCTCTGTGCCACATGACAGATATCTCTTGTGGTACTAAAGTCAAATTGTGTACCAAAATGTACGATTATATGACAGAGCAGTAAGGATATGCAGGACTGCACTATGGTTACGTTCTCTTGTCCATAGTATTGATATTAAAAGTGTCATTAGGTGATAATGAGTCATTTACAAATGCCAGCTCTAACAGTCTTATCAATGACTCCTATGCTATTAACCAGCTTTGAAGAACAGCGTGCTTTGGCAATCGTATAAATCTCTCTTATGCTGGTGATGAGTTCTGGATTAATGTGCTCTGTCGTGGCGCTATTAATTTATTCTGTGCTGTTAATAAATGTGGGCTGAATATATCATTGCTCGATATAATAACTTCTACACACGCGTACGAAAATACGTAAAGAGGTAAATATGCAATCTATCTACATTATACTAAAAGTTTGTGAACCTAGTTTATTTATTGAATTATTTATATATTTATTTACTTGTGTGTTATTTGCACACAGTTTCTCCCCTTTAAAATAGAAAGAAATTCGAGGGTTGAAGACCTAATTCGATTGCATCTGTGATACGGAAGTTAAACTGAGCTCGGCGGCAAGAACGGGCATACTAAATTCAAAGGTACTACTGGAAATACAAATGAAATACGTAACATATAAATTGACTTTGCTTATAAACTGAGTGTTGAATATTCGTTAGAGAAGCAAAGAATTTGTTGATTGCAAGCCGTACTGGCAGGAGTGGACGGCCGAATAGCATGTGGTCTATAACCAGGAAAATGACACCTGCTTTTTTGCGAAAGCGAAGACGATCGTGATGACCACCCAACGGGTCACGGCCCGTCTAATACCGCATACGATAACAGCGTTTCGTTTGATATGTAGGCAGGTAAAGAGCTGTAACAGTATCGGCAGATGATCTTCAGAATCTTAATTGAATGCTATCATCTAAAAATAACACACAGTAAAAATAGTACGATTGTATGGTTATAGTATACAACAGCAGTATTAGTTTTAGTAGGAATCATAGTGTCGTCTAAACTTTGAAAACAAGCGGTAGACTTGGGACCCAAGAGCTCGCCAGGAGGTCAAGAATATAATGAATAGTTCCCTGAGGCGCGGCTCGCAGAGGTGTCGATAACGGTGAAATATTGCGCTTCTGCCTTCTCTGCTGCCGCTCGATGAATGCACGGCCTTTAAAAATTTATAATTTGGCTCCAATAAATGTTTGAAAACCATCCATAATTTTCAGGTTGCAAGTAAATAAATAAATTAAATATCAGGGAAATTTCCGTAATCTTTATATTTTGAAATAATTCTTTAGCTTCAAAAAATTATTTGTGAATCACCCTTAATTTCCAATCGATGAAAATTAATACCTTAGCTTAGAAAATAACTGGAAAGAGAAACATAGCTACTAACCCTTAGCCCTTCACAGGAGGGCTACAAATGCCCTCGTAAGCACAGCACTACGGGAGGGACATAATATTGTAGGTATAGGGGACGTTCGTTTTGGTCGTCAAACTCGATTAAGCCAAACCCACTTGACTGGAACTTTGGCTTCGTTACGCCGAATCGTGTTGCAGGTGCTAGAAGCAGCCCTAGTGTACTGAGTGGAAAAAAAATCTGTAGTTTACGGAATAAGACTATATATGGTCATGGAAGGGTCACGCGGAACTAATAAAGAGGCAACGCCTTAAACTTAAATCAACTAGTCGAAGCCAGGGCACCTGCCTGAGGATTCGGACACGTTAAGCCTCAAAGTTGTAATTTCGCTGCTAAATCGAATGCACCCATGGAAACTTGCTCGGTAAAATGTTAAAAAATTAGTAATTGAAGGTAAAGGTAAAGTCAACTTAGACCACACCCTCACCTGGGAAACCCACATGCACTGGTTTGTGCTGCGGGTATAGGCCCACTGGCCCCAGATGAGTAAGTGTAGTTGCAGTCAACCTCGGGTCACCAAGAACTATGGCGCCAATTTGACACGTAAATATTAAAGTATCCCCCATAATTGATAGCTTAAAAAATTAATAAATAAAGTTGCCCACTCATATAAACTTTTAGGAGCAATTTAAAATTTTTATGTCAAAAATGATCTCTTTGAATCAAATCTATTGTATAGAGCCGCCCATACTTATTGAATTTAACAATGCCTGCTGTAAAGCGCATAAATATTCGGAACCCTTCCATAATTGCTGACTTCAAACTTAATTCTTACACCCCAGCAAATGTTAGGCTTCCATCCATTAATCTGAATCTTGAAAATTTATTCTTTCACTCACAATATGATACGAAAAGCGCTTACATTTTCTGTGTATAGGAAAAAGCCCCGGGAGGAAGAAACCTTCGCCTATCTTGTAATGTTTATTTATCGCGCATACTTAGTTATTTTGATGTAAGGTTTATTAAAATAAGTTAAATTAGGCTATACTGTACTGCATTTACCTACCCTAACCTAGTCTAGTTTTTTTCTAACGCAGCCTAATCTAACCACATCTAACTAAACACAACCTATTCTGACAGTACATTACCTAGCTTCTTCAAACCTGACTTACGAGTTCGTAATTTTTTTCCACTAACCAAACTTAAATTCAGCTATAACTATACCTGAACTTATTTTTATAACAGTGATTAATTAAGAGAAAAGAAGGCCTCACCCACCTAACATTTCATTATGGTTTGAATCCTTGTGTAATTACCTAACTTTTAGGATATAAGCAATTTTTACGTGATATGCCAGCAAGCAGAGAGTGTAACAGGAGGATTCAATGGGACTAAAATAATATTTAGTCGTGACCGCACCGCATGTAGCCATATTACGTCACACCGACGAGTCGAAGTTCATATTTCAGGGGTCGGGCCTCTTGGCCTTCATAGGTTGGGTTCGTAATCCTAACCAAAAATATATTCAGAGAAACCATATGACGAAAACCTTATTGTGTTTTGTGCATGGCTGCAACTCACATAGCTGGCCAGTGGGGAACGGGAGTCTAACAAATACGGTGATGTGTTTAAATATGTTTTATGCAAAATACGAAGCGTAAATGAGGCTTTACTTAAAAGAAGATGAATCAGGGGCCATACCGGCCTAGACCTTGCCTCTACTGTAAAACTGTGAAGGTTTCGATCAGTTTTCACTGCATGTTTTATCAGTAACTAGAGCACTCTGAGAGCGCATAGCTCCGCCAAGCAAGGCAACGGTAGCAAAAAATTCAAATTGGCTCTGAAATCCTAATTTTCTTTGTATAAACTCCAAAATGAAATCATTTGGGCCTTTTGATAGTAATAACAGCTTGTGCAATTTTATTGAAGATCCGTTCATAAATTTTTGAGTTATACTGCCAACAAACGTTATGACAAACATGAGTCAAACATACAAACGAATCTATTGATCTGCACCAAAATTTAATCATTTACTACGTCTTTTACCATTATTACTAACGACCTCTATAAATTTCATAAAGATCCATTCATTATTTTTTTTAGTTTTTGTGCTAAGAAGCATAAAATTATAAACAGTGACAAACGAACGAACGAACGGATGGATCATTACCAAAACTTGGTCATTTACTCTTTGTTATTTAACTAACAATTCATGTTAATTTCATAACAATAAATCAATAACTTGTTGAATGATGACATTAAGAAAAATGAGGCAGACAAACAAACAAACAGATGGACATATCTTCACCAAAAGTTATTCATCTGTTCCTCCTAACATGCCTAACAATCCCTGCAAATTTCGTCCAAATCGGCTCTTAACTTTTTGAGTTATCTTGGTGACAGACAAATAGACAAACAACCAGACAGACAAACACACAAACACGACGAAAACATAAACTCCTTGACAGCGGTAATTATTGTTTCTTGTTCAATTAGTACATATTTTCCTCTTTTGTTTGTATGCTCAAGGGTTGAAATTCGCAACTGATGACGATTTTTCAGACAAAATTTATTAAAATATTAATGGCTGCTCAGCCGGCGCGTTCGTGGATGCTGACGTGATTAAAAACGTCACTTTTTGACGTTAGTTCCCCGTGATTTCTCCCGTTACGCTCTTTGCTTCTTGGATAGGGATAACACGAAATATCCGATTTTTGGACTTAGAAGACGTTCTGAATATAAAAATTGGGCTCTTGTCCATAGGTATAGCCGAACCCAATCTCCTTGCAGTCCTCACTAACTCAACCTAAGCTGATCTCGCTTAACCCTAGCTAACCTTGCCTAGCTCAGGTTCACCTTACCTAACCAAAGCTCACTTAACCTAAGCTCACATAGCTAAATCTAACTTAACGTCACATTACCTGTTTCAGGGGTTCCTGCAACCCACGTTCGCACAAGCAAATACTGGGTCAAAAATTTAGCTTAGCACAACATAGTTTAGTTTACTTAAATATGCTGTATTCACATAAATGAATAGAACCGTCAATTATAGCTTCTAGAGAAAGCGGGGCTGTTTTCTTACTGGGTTTTTTTCCTCTTACCCACTTTCCAGTATTTCCAAATTATTAATTTCGTTCACAGTCTATTTTAAGACTTGCGAATTTCACTTTCTCAAAATTAATCATTTTGTAAGTATATTTAGCTTTGACTTCACTATATATGTACCGAATATTAAATTACAAGCAGCCAGCACCGTAGTGAAATGACGGCAGGAGCTAATTACTTCAATGAAGCCCTTGTTTCCTTCACTCGACCTTCTGCAGAGCTCTGCTCTCATGAGAGTCTTCTCCTTTCTTTATTTTCTGCCCAATGTGTGCATTGTAAACTAAAGCACTCTGAGAGCGCATACCTCCGCCAAGTGAGCCAACGGTAGCAAAAATTCAAATTGGCTCTGAAACCATAATTTTCTTTGCATAAACTCTAAAATATAATCATTTGTGCCTTTTTATATTAATAACAGTTTGTTAAATTTTTTTGAAGATCCGTTCATAACTTTTTTAGTTATACTGTTAACAAACGTTATGACAAATATGAGTCAAACATACAAACGAACAAACTGATCTGCACCAAATTTTATCATTTATGTCTTTTACCATTACTAACAACTCCAATAAATTTCATAAAGATCCATTCATTATTTTTTGAGTTACTGTGCTAACAAGCATAAAATTAAAAACAGTGACAAACGAACGAACGAACAAACAGACCATTACCAAAATTTGGTCATCTACTTTTTGTTGTATACCTAACAACTCATGTTAATTTCATCAAAATCCATCCATAACTTTTTGAGTTATGGTATCGAGAAAAATGACGCAGACAAACAAACAAACAAACGGATGGACATATCTTCACCAAAAGTTAATCATCTGTTCCTCCTAACATACCTAACAATCCCTGTAAATTTCATCCAAATCGGTTCATAACTTTTTGAGTTATCTCGGTAACAGACAGACAAACAAACAAACAAACGGACAGACAGACACACAAACACTACGAAAACATAACCACTTTGGCGGAAGTAATAAGCTCAGAGAAAAATTACAAAATGTTCACAATGGGAGGGAGGTACTAACATCTATGGTACGCTGGCAAATTATCGTCCGTTTATATATATTCTTAAGAAATTTGGCAGTACAGCGAGCCCCTTGCCATTCAGTAACTGAAATTTCTTCTATGTGATGCTTCAGATGGGGACGAAGAGACCAGCCAACCATACAAGCAAACAACCAAGCAACTGTGCTTATTTATTAAATAGTAGGACTATATAGTGGGGTTCTGATAATAATAATATTTCAGATGACCGTGCCTACGCTCAGTACGGGATGAGGGGGTTCATCCAACTCAGCAGTGATTAACTGTTCGGGATAAACACCTGCAAATGGGGAAAGGAAGGGTAAAAATACGACGCCGTGCCTATAGTTTAAGAAAAGACATTTAAGATAAGGGAGAAAAAGTGGATGAAAGGAAGCGGAAGAAAAGGCGCGTAAAAGCAGAAATTGTGCTATTATGAATCAAAAATGGAAAATTGGATGCATATTTTACGGGTGGGGAAACCTATTGCTCAAAACTAAGGCAAACTCAACAAAGTAAACGCGTGAAGATGTAAAAAAAATAAAAAAAAGCAAAAATATGAGGAAAATTATAGTTCGGAAACAACTTTACTGAAACCAATGAAATGAAAATATTTTTCAAACTTAAATATGCACTCAATACATTGAAAGGAACTGTTACTTATTACAGAACTGATATCATATTCACAATGTACTACAGTAACTATACCATTCAGCTGTTCTGCTTAAAACGATACTTGTTGGAAAATTTAAAATAACTACGCGACGGTACAGTGACAGTACTGGTTAATTGTTTACGTTTAGCAGATTCTTGTGCTTTTATTGTTATTACTTCTGCAAAGGAGATAAATATGTTGCCAGCGTTTGGCCGTGTGTCTTTTAGGAATATAACTCATAATGTAATAAATGGATTTTTATGACATCTGTAGGAATCGTTAGGAATGCCACGAGGAACCTGTGATTGAAGTTTGGTGACAATTCGTCGGTCTATTTCCCGAGTATTTTTTTTTTAGCGATATAACAGGTATACATAATTAGCGGTATTAGAGTTATACATAATTCAAAACTTATGAACGATGATTCTACATTAAATTCGCAGGAGCTGTTAAGACTTTCTCCCAAGGAACAGAGGAATGAGATTTTGTAATAATCCGTCTGTTTGATTGCCTGTTTATCTGTATGTTGCTATGTCTCTTGGCAACACAACTCCAAACGTTATGGATGGACCATCGTGAAATTTACAGAAACGTTTGGAAATGTTACGAATAACAGATTATTTAATTTAGATGACTATCCAAAAAAATCTTGGATTCTGCACAATTTCGAAATTTTCGTTTGTATTGCGTTACTTGGCGGAGTTCTACGCTCTTGGAGGGCCCCTCCAGTAAACAGTGCGCTTTTCATCATTGAATTAATGATAATCATTTCAGTTGAAATAATTATGAGTTACTTATACTATAATTACCATGGTGGCTGTCTCATTGTTAGAGATTCGGAAACAGAAGTGACTACCTAACTGCTAGCATCACTTATGAACACTTCGTTAACACTTCTATTATTACCATAAATATTATAAGCGAATGAGAAATCGCATGCAGGCACAGACAATTAATTATATGAAACGAAATGTCATTGAGAAGCTTTAAGGCAGTGTTTTTACAAAAATCTTCCCTGATATGCAAATATGAATTATTAAAGCATCGTTTTTCATTACTCTTCTCTATAATCAAAGTAAAAATACTAAAGGAACACTTCTAAGTCAGTCTTCCCTGGGAGGAAATTACGTAAAGCTATGGAAGACCATGTACATTAGATTACATAAAAAAGCTATGGCGTTTCGGCTGCTTATAAAATATATGTATATATTTGATCTACTTATGTTTCTTTAAGGCACCACAAAGATAATGGCATTGAAAAGTTAAGAATAAACGAAGAGGAGCTGAATAAATGAAAATTCACAAGACTACTGTCAATTGCCTATAACTTTTAGACACTCGACTTTTCTTCCGCTAGAGATATTTGTATAGTACTATAGAATTATTAACATGTTCAAGTATGCAGTTTACTGACTAAATTTTATTGATATTCTACATTTACGTCTATCATTTATGCAGTAACCATACATCCCTTTAGTGTCATTATGAGGCACATAGAAGCTGTGCCAGCAGTTACGGGACTTTCGCTCTCATAATTCGGAGATGACAAATATGACTCATACATGCGTGCGGCCCTGGCAGACTTGCGTGCTGTGTGATGGGTCCTATGAGTGACTATGTTAATCTGCATAATGGTTTGGGGGAGTAGGGTGCTGGACGGTGTGGGGACTTGTGGGGTCTGGGTCTTATCTATCAGGTAACCTATAAAGTTCGCACTGTGTTTTAGTCTAACAATAAACTCAAAATCTTTCTGAATTAGCTACATAATATATTCGAGCTTCTTGTTGTCTTCCATTGCATCGCTGTGTTAACCACGAAGGGCAAGAAAAATTTCCTTGTGGTTTTATTACCCCTGCCAAGGTAGCTGCATTTTTATCGGAGTATTCTTCTTTTTTGTATGTTTGTTTGTTTGACTGTTTATCCGCCTGTCACCAACATAGCTCAAAAATAGGAGCCTGCTAATTTATCGCGGATAAATTCATCGACAGTAAAGTGACTGAATGGTAAATACATCGAATGGCAATTTCATCAAGTGGTAAATTCATCAAATGGTAAATACATCGAATGGCAATTTCATCAAGTGGTAAATTCATCAAATGGTAAATACATCGAATGGCAATTTCATCAAGTGGTAAATTCATCAAATGGTAAATACATCGAATGGCAAATTCATCAAGTGGTAAATTCATCAAATGGTAAATTGTTCGAATGGTAAATACATTGAATGGTAAATTGTTCGAATGGTAAATACACCAAATGATAAATTCATAGTATGGTAAATTCACTGCAGTAAATTCATCAGATGGAAAATTCACAGAATGGTAAATTGGTCAAATGATAAATGGTAAATATATTGGATGGTAAAATCATCGAATGCAAATTCATTAAATTGAAAATTCAATTCGAATATCAAATTTATCGAACAGTAACGGTTCAGTTTCATTAGCGCATACTGAATGCACGCGGAACTGAACGAGACCCTCGCGGATTCGCGACTGGAAAACAAGCGAAAAAGAATTAGCGCGTAGGAGGATTACGTTAGTCTGGTTTGGTTACTACGTTAGTCTGGTTTGGTTAGGTCACTGTAAACTACGTTAAGTACGGTTAGGTTAGGGTACCTGCCTCGCCCCTAAAATTCGCCTTGTAATGGTACGTTAGGTTAGTGTTGCCGCAGTTCTCAACACCTACATTGTAAAAGAAGAATTCTTTCCAGATATACCAGCTGCCGGCCGCTGAGCCCTCACGAAATTGCAGCGTCCGTCGCAAGCACGCGTCTTTCTGTTTCTTTCTGTCTTTCTTCTAGTTTCTCATCCTTAAGGTTTATTTCATCTTTCTTCTTCTTTCCCGTCCTTTACAAGTGATGCCTATATTTATAGAATAGCCTGGTTTGGTGTGACGTATTTTGTTCTGTGTACCAAGTTAGAAATTAATGAATGAGCTACTAAAAAGATAGATTTGGCAGTGTTCCCTGGCAGCCTAGGATGGGCAAGCAGCCCTAGGGAGATTAATCCGGTTCTCCCATCGGGAGTTACGGGAACAGCGTCCCAGGGGGAATGAGTAGGCTGATCTACACATAAGCTAGGCCTTTGGGACGTCTCTCTTTCGAGCCCACTTTGGTTCCTTCCTGATTTAGTACTTTGCTGGCTATACTCTATCTCCCTCTTTCTTCCCCACTTGCTGTTACCTTGTGTGTTAGTCCACCATGGTACGGGAGTCCCTCATTTCTATCGACATACTACGTGTTCCTTCCTTTTCCTTCCCTTGGATCGCCAGCAGAGATGCTTAGAACAATATAATAGATGCGTAATCCGTGTATTCTCGAGTCTTCAGCTATTTCGCTCCCTCCTTCAATTTATTAACAGATAATTCTTGATATATTTCATGAACTGTATTTGCTTTAAAGTTAACTTGTTCCATTTTTACAGAGCACACAATATTTTCAACCCTATTTTTTCTCGAGCCCTCCTTGAATAAATAGACGGTACCACCTCATTGTGTAAGAATACCCTCATCCTAGAGCTCAGTAACACCTTTGGTAAAGCAAAATCCAGGCCGTTGATGCCAAGTAGGATGGCGCCTACAGTTAGGATAGTATAGATTAGGTGGAGCTAGGCCAAGTGAGGTTCGGTTAAGTCAGACCAAGTTACTCTAAATTAGGCTAGGTTAAGTTGATTTAGGTTGAGTAGTTAGGTTCCGATACCATTAAGTATTTATTAGCTTATTCCAGTTTGCTCAGATGCCGTTACGCACTTATTCCGAGTCGTGTTATTCCAGTTTCGGCTTATTGATTACTCGAGGTCAGCTATGCGTGCTTCCAGTCTTTCTTTTGATTTACAATTCGATTTATATAATAAGGACCGGATGCTTAAACGCCTTGTAAAGTTACAAGCACCGTAACTGTACAGCTGCAGGCACGAATGCAACCATGTAGCTGCTGAAATTTTAAATTTTTACTCTTTGATTTAACAACTTAGTCTGTCTGTTATTTAGGTATGCATCGGTTGGATGTTCAAACCCCTTTCATCAAAACTTTGGAAGGTTAGTATAACAAAGTCACAAAATCTTAGCCGCGATATCGGTACTTCTTCAAAGAACTGTACAGTTTACGTTACCGTAACTTTACAAGGCGTTTGTGCATCCGGCCCCAGATGAACCGTTCGTTGAATCTACACCACTCTATGAATTTGCCACCGACGAATTTACAGTGAACCCTGAAATTTTTATGGACGAATCTTTATAAAATTTTACAGGCATTGTTAAGCAAATTAGGAGGAACAGATGATGATTTTTTGCTGACGATCTGTTCAACCATTTATTTGTTTTACTGTTTTGTCCTGGTAATATTACTCGAACACTTATGAACTGATCTTCAGGACATTTACAAGAAGTATTTTAGGAATGTTACGAAGAGCAGCTGACCAAATCTTTCTGATGATCTATCAGTCTGGTTGTATCTATGATTGCTTTTAAATTTGTCAGACTATAACTCAAAACTTAACAACGGATCTCTAAACAATTTACAGGAACTGATAGAAATGTCCAGAGGCACAAGTGACTAAATTTTTGCAACGATGGAAACGAAATCTTGATTTCAGGATCAATTTTAATATTTCGCTAACATTGCCCTGCTTGGCGGAGGTATGCACTCTTGGATGCTTATCTAATTACATTTCAAGATCATCGCCTTCGTCATACTGTATCAAAGCCAACCCGTTTCGTCTCCCCCACTCTGACTCCCAGTTTCAGGTGTCACTATCACGAGCACTTACCTCTAGTCAGCCACTATTTTCACCACAATTTTAGCCCCACAAACCTTCAAATTAATTTTTACCTGCAAATAGTTCTACCGTAATTTGAAACCGCACCCGCCACCAATTTCACATTCACCCACACTATAATTTCAATACCACTCGCCTCCATTTCACTTTGAATACTCTCAATTTCTTCCCAACGCTTTCCAATCCATATACAATTTCATCCACTTCTTCACCCTTTTCATCCCTCCCGTGATCAGTTTTACCCTTTCCTTAGTCCAGTTTTAATCCTTGCCCCATTTTCATCCCATGCTTTCCTTATTCCTTTCTGCTCATCCCCAGCTTCACGCACCAGGGTCACAGATCTCCATCTATCCCTCATTTCACTGCGCACGTTTCACATTTCATCCATCCGCGGTTTCGCCCCCACTCGCCTCTCCTCAAAGTTCACATCACAGGCCGCAATTTCAGCCATCTTTCCCTATTTTCATCCCACTTGGCCTGTTGTCACCCAACCCATCCTAATGCCTTTGCCTACATCCGCACCAATGTCTCAAACTCGGTTTACACTTTACAACCCATTCCTCACCCCCCACTCTCCCTCCCTCTCAAAAACATCACTTCACTCACACCTTCCTCCGCTTCCACCATCATCCGTTTCAATCCATCAGCCCCTCTTTAATTACGCATTAACCACTCATTGTATACCTCACCACCCGCAATATAATTTGCATCCATGCTAACCGCACCTCTCCTTCCTTCCCCCCCCCCCCTCGTCCTCAGTACGCACAATCTGTCCTCAATTTCCCCCCACCGAGCTCCAAATTTTACGTTTTTCCCACCAGGAACGAATTTCTTCATCACCCATCCTCATTTAATCCCATCAGTTAGTTTCTGCTCCCACGTTCACCTCCTCGTTTACCCAATACGCTCATCCTACTCATCTCCACCCACCCCCAAGTTTACCCGTTCCTCTTTCTCTTTCTGGTAACCAACCCTGCCCCTATTACCACTTCCAACTCTAAACCTGCCCCACTATCACCCTCTCCCATTCCACCCCAGTTCACTCCCCCCCCCTTCACCCACTCACACACCCAAAAATAGGCGAGGCAATCATGGCCCCCATTGTAGCCGCAGTTATAGCGAAGGAAAAAAACAAACGCGTTTGGCAATCTCAATCACAGTCGCAATTGTGACAGTGGTACAATCACTGCGACAGTTGCGCTGGTGCAGTCCCTGTCACAATAACGGACAGAATGTCAAAACTGTACATGCATACTTGACATATAGGACAGGAAGCAATCCTATACCTGTTTCGCAAACTCTTGAATAACATTGTTTTTTCCAACACGCTTATATTTTCCTTCCTACACTGCACACTGGACCTACGAAATCTCTAATTATGCCGACGATAGATGCTACACTTTTTCCTATAGGTTTATGTTTCCCTTCCGACACTGCTATGCTATACCAGTACAATTTTCAGTGATACTAACGTAACTTTCCATCCATTATTTTAATGCTTTCCTTTCTTTCTAAATGATATGCTATACCTTAATATTCTCTACCGATACCAGAGCTACTTTTCTTCCTGCCCTACATTTTTGTGTTATTCTTTCTACAGGACGCACAAGACCTATACCATATCCACTGAAGCTAGCATAGCTTATTTCTTTCCTATATTTTAAGATTTTTTTCCTACTCAGCAGAGTAAACCATTACGACTTAGCTGTTAATACCTATGCTGATCCTATCTTTCCTCCATATTCTTCCTATACCTTACACGTCCTAGGCCTACACAATATCAGCTGCGAATACGTATACCCTTCTTTCCTTCCTGTTTGACACATCAGATTTACTTCATAATAACCGAAACAATTACGCATTCTCTTGTTTGCTAAAGTTCCTTCATGACCAGCTAAATCTACACCATATTCAAAATTTCGAGCAGGCATGCACTTTTTCCCCTATTTACTTTCTTCATGACACGCCAGACGTACTCCACGATCTCCTCTGTGAGCACGCATTCCTGCCCTTGTTTCCTGTATTTCCTTCCTCTATGACACGCCAGACGTACTCCATCTCTACACGTCCATTTCTTTCTCAGCGACGAAGTTTTAACTTTACCCAATGACTTCCCTGAATATCTGCCTATTGTACAGGGCGAAAGCAGCTCCGCATCTTCGCATCGACTTAGAATAAAGGCGAGCGATCTCTAAAGTCTTCTAAGGTCATTGCAAGGCCCATTAAGGGGCCTTAACGGCCCGTGTAAGGGCAGGCCAATACCCTTAATCATCGGTATTGGCCCTTAAACCAAGCATATATCTGAACTGGGCCAATTGAGCCAACTGCTTGCCTTCCAATGCAACGTTTGATAATTTTTGGTTGGAACTTCGGTGGCCGACCCTAATACGGCCAAGTGGCGCCATTGTAACATCACAGTCGAAAATTATACCCAAAATTTAATTTTGCTTAAGCGTCTAAGGAAATTGCGCATAGCATTCAATTTACTTCGATCTGTTCCGCCGGAGTCACGCTGTGCACTCGCACGCACAACTTGAACAGCGGATATGCAGCTCGCATGTCATTCCAATATACTTAAACTTGGTAGCATAGATACGGTAGAATGAATGGCGTTCAAATTGCTCACTATACAATGCACAGCCGCACATCAAGTTGTACGTACTATTTCATTACAGATGCAGCACTTATTCTTGGATTATTTTGGCATACGGGAATTGGGAAAAAAATTAGAGGAATTTAGACGTAGTATTCATTTTATTCTATCGCATTACTTTAATACTAACCAGT
Source organism: Parhyale hawaiensis (assembly GCA_001587735.2). Classification (NCBI taxonomy): domain Eukaryota; kingdom Metazoa; phylum Arthropoda; class Malacostraca; order Amphipoda; family Hyalidae; genus Parhyale; species Parhyale hawaiensis. The sequence continues at coordinate 3,223,878 of LQNS02276770.1, forward strand.
ATGTCACCGAATCTCCACCTGCCTTTTAGTTCACTATAAAACTCTACGGAAATTACAAGCAATATTTAATTTACCTAGAATGTCTATGGGAATTATGCCAATATACCTGCAAAGAATATCAACAAAATTTGCTCAACAGATTATGTTTACCTGACAAGTTCACAAAAGTTACAGGTAGGATGTTGTTTACTTTAGTAGCATAGGAGAATTACGCGCAGCCATTAATAAACCACAACTGCCTGCTGTTGAATTTAACAATATTCAAGAACTTCGCTAAGTTTATAATCTACTCTAACATAGAAAAACTAGATATATTGTAGTGTAATTACAGTAAAATTTAAAACAAATGCTAACTATATTCATGTAAGCTAATATTATATCACACAGTGTTTCCTGTTACTTTTCCATTTGAGCTACTAAGTTGTGAACTACATCGTTTAAATAAGTAAAAAGAAAAACAGGCTTCAAGGATTTCGCTGATTCACCTGCACCACTCTACAATGTACACCAGTAGAATGCACATTATTATGAACCAGTACAATATTATTACATACTGCGCACCGTAACATAATACAACATATCCACATCCTTACGCTACAACATAATAATTGAAGTACTTGTGGCGCACAAAGGCAAGCAAAAAGCTGTTACTCTAGAGCCTGTGAAATGGAGGAATGTGACAACAATATTTGAAACTATTGCTTACAGTATTAGTGTCATTACTTTTGTACTTTTGGGACACACACCCTGTCCAGAAGTTAACATACCTTTGCAACACCATACCACCACCGATATTCCTATACCCATTACATACCCACCCCGTGGCATAACTTCGACATACCCGCATGGCACAATATCTCCAGCATACATGCCTACACCACAACATACTACCGACATTGGAGGAAGTATAGAGGGAGACGACATATTGGAAATAAGCTTCAATAGCCAGCGGCCCACTTTCATGGTGCGAGCTGGCTGGCATACCGGCTGACTGACGCTTGGGCTGGCTGGCTACAATGGGTGGCGTAGATGCATGTCAATTTTCCTTTTAGCTGCGAAAGCAGTAGACTCGGGCTCTTCTTCATTTGTATCAGCTGCAAATACTGTTCACGCGAGAAGAATTTCTGATTTTCAGTAAACTGGACATAAATACCCCTTGGTACCCAGTTTATGGGTACCCATTCTGACTCCGGAACGATAAATGTTTCTAAGCAGATGCCACTAAGCCGCTCGAGTGGCTGTGGTGCAGACCCCACGCAATTGAGTCTCTTATATCTAAAATTACTGCAAGAACGGAGCTCATCAGGACGTCGCTGTGCTACATAAAGCTGCCATGAAAAAGCAACTGTGAACCTTTTGGCCCCACTGCTCATGGCTTATGTCGTCTCCCTCTATACTTCCTCCGATCTACCGACAAACCCTCATTCCACAAACACACCACCAGCATGCCCCACACACACACACACCACCAGCATTCCTCCCCCCACACACACACCACAACAATCCAACGCCATACCCACATGATAACAACCCACTCACCAACAACATACCCTTTACAGACACACCACCAACATGCCAAACACACACCAAATCATCCCGCACACTACATAGCGTCACTCAACATCAAAGAAATCACATAAGCGTGCAGAGCAGCACGCGACGCACGCAAGCTTCAGTCAAAGTTGTCCCGCGCAGCAACTTTGTGAGCTATCTCAAGTTGTGTCGAAACTTAGCGCAGCTAAAATGCTAGTAGCGATAAATGGAGGCTAAGTTAGTGAAGCTTTCAGCCTCGCTGGTCACAGTGCGGCTGCCTAATGAGCGCCTCAGCCGGTGACTTAAGCACGGTAGTCATGGTACCTAACTCTGTCGGTGATTCAAGCGTGGTAGTCATGATACCAGACTCAGCCGGTGACTCAAGCATGGTAGGTATGAGACATGACTCAGTCGGAGACTGGGGCACGGTAGTCATGATTCCTTCTCAGCTGGGGACTCAAGCACGGTAGTCATGATACCTGATTCACTTGGTGACTCAAAGACGGTAGACATGAAACCTGACTTACTTGGTAAATCGAGAACGATAGTCATGATACCTGACTCAGTCGGTGACTCGAGAACTGTAGTCATGATGCCTGACTCAGTTGGTGACTCGAGAACGGTAGTCATGATTCTTCATGGTCAGTTTTTCGTTTAAGCAAATTTCTTTAAAAAGACTACGGTATTTATATTTATGTGTTATATTTTGATTAGCTAAGATTATGTAAACTATCTGATTTAAAATTAAAAATGTTCCCCTACACTAAAAATCAAGCGACAGCAGCTCTATCGCACCAGTACAATATCTCTAGTACGAAATCACAATTTCTGGGTAACCGTTGCTGCGCCGGTGACCTCGCCGCACACGAATTGTGTCGCAATCACAACCCGGAAAGCAGTAGCGACGACTGAGACGCGGGTTACGGGGACGAGGGCAAAACTCCTCTGAAACATCTATTTCGAATAAACGGAACACAAAATTCATACATCTGAACAACGAGTAAACTCCGTAAGCCAGAGTAAGTAAATAAGTTTATTCTCTTCGAGCTCTCGTTGGCGAAATTGCATTTAACACAGAATTTCATTATTGTGGCCGTTAGATGGCGTTTGTGCCGATGCGTTTTCGTGTCCGCCATGATGTTTCGACATACCTATGCTGGCTCCAATGTACACCGGCTTCCGCTGCTCTCTATATTGGCCGGCATTAGCTGGCGCAGGTCACTACTGTGGCATAGAACGGTTCCCAGCTGGAATAACTGGCTGTCACTAGCAGTAATAGTACCAGGAGTTATCTTTTCTGTTCTGTGACCTACACTATCACAGGTAATGGGGTATACTTCTTGAGGACACGGACAACCGTAGGTTCGGCAAGTTTGTGGGTGGTGAATATTAACACTCAGGAATACTCAATATCCTTGTATGTTGTTTCTCTCACTAATACAAGTATAACTCACTGGCAGATGTTCGCTTCAAGCTTATAGCGACTTACTACGCTATATCAATATTGTGCTACTATTACAGGCACTATTGTAGAGTCTTATTCATAGTAAATACTATGTGCGGGACCTGATGCGGTAACAGAACAGGTCTCTAGTCTTAACGCACAATAAGGAGAGTGCACAACACAGCACGCTGCGGAACCGACCGATTAGACAGTCAAATCGAATGTCTGCCTTCTGTGACTTTGTCGCAGTATTTATTATCTCTGATGGGCGTGTCACATCTTTGGTATCTTTAGTTCAGCACACGTTCTTTCAACCGCGTTTCCAGTTAAGGTTTCCATGTTCCACGTTGCGGTAGCCCAAATGGGTTACTATTACAACATGTCTCTGATGAGCGGAAATTTGACCATGTTAGATATGCGTGCGAAACTCAGCGAGCCTCCAACGTGAACGCACTTCTTGCGATGCCAAATTTGAAATTTAAGCATGGAAGGCGTTTGAAGTGCCACCGAGCAGTAATATAAATACTGTACTTCACTTATCGCACTTCAGAGTTTCATATGATCTGAACCCACAAAGCCGAAAATTCATATAAAAAATCGCAAAAAGAAACAAACAAGGTATTCTCCAGGACAGAGCGAGGGATTGGACTGAGGAAAATGGGGTTTTGTTCAAGTAGTGTTATTGTGCCTTCATTTTATGGGGTGTACGGACATCTATCAAAGTAAAATGTTGGGTGTAATTCCCGTAGACTACTTCGCTAATATAAGCTCGTGTCTTCGCGGAAGCCCATAGCCCGCAGGATTATGCAACCACACGCAACAACCGTCAGACAGGCACTGAGCTCTCCATGTATGCAAGGTGCGGACACACAAGCCAACCCTGCACTGCCGCCTAGATAACCTCACATTTCATTCGCAATAGCCGGAATACATTTTATAAACAAATTTCCATCGAAGAGACACACCCCGGCGCATCTCTTCACAAACTAAAGCTACTGTAATATGAAGGCAAGGAAATAAAAAATATGTCAACTGTAAACTCCATGCACATTGAGTTGATAGATTCTACAATTACCTTCATTGCAAAGGCTGATGAAAACATCCTAGCGTGACTCTGAACATAAATTGTCTCCAATTGCAGATTGGGGATTTGGCATTGTACCCTAATTACCTCCACTGCAGATCCTTGCTTTGTACACTAATGACGTCCAACTGCTTTTTCTGGCGTCACATTGTACACTAATTTTTTCCATTGCAGATTCTGCCTTGCCACTGTACAATTATCTCCACAGTAGATCTTTACAGTGACCAGAATAAAATACAGGATGATACCTTACTCCATAAGCCTGCAAAAGGCAAATGAATTTAGCAATGCGCCATGGTGTTACTTTGCACATTTTCTTGTATGTGAACTTCAAATACTTGCTGTTGCAGTGAGAACTTTAACACTGTGCAATAACAACAAAACGTCCATACAATTTTAGGACTTTAATGCATGATTTTGTAAATTGGGACGGCAGATCTACGCAGTCCAGAGGTGAGTTTTATGCTCTCTATGCGAACTACCCAGTGCCCCAATATTATGCTATGACATTTTAGAAACAAGTGTGCGCCTACTAAAACAAATATTTGCTGAAATTTTGATCGTCACGTCAGTTTGCTTAACAAGTGTCACGAGCAGGTTCAGTTTTGAATCTCTCTTAACAGTGGGGATGCATGAGAGAGCCGTCCACTTTCCTGTTGATTAAATGGATACAGTAACGCTGAGTTGCACTCCTAACTAATTCAATTCGGCCGTTAAGTGATTAATTTACGCATGGGAGCTAAAAGGATGTCGTTTGCGCTGAGAAAAACACGCTGTGGAAGGTGGCGCTGCCATCGCAGTATCCAGGGATACCGCCGGGCCCATAGGGTAACATGTCTAGTACCCGTCCACCGTGCTAGTAGCCGTCCACTTGGCACTAAGACTTCCTGTGTGAAAACTAGCAGTGCTAGAAAGTCATAGATAGGCATAAACTGTGAGCTAAGTTGTAGCCTACAGTTTGAGCCTATGTACGGCTTTCTAGCACTGCTAGTTTTCACACATGAAGTTTTTGTGCCAAGTGGACGGCTACTAGCACGGTGGACGGGTACTAGACATGTTACCCTACCTGGTCGAACCCCGCGGAAGTCAATTGTGAAAGACAACATTAAATCCTATCTCTCTCCTGGAAAATCATAAGCATTTATCCTGTGTCTGTGAGAACAAAAGCACAAATGCAAGATGATCCGAAGGCTAAGGTTAACGTCTTAGATCCCTTAAGGTTGCAACCATAAAGTTATAAAGGACAGGAAACCGCGCTACACAGTCGCGCCGCATTGCAGATTGAAGCCGGCGCGAGGAGCAGTCAGCCACTCGGGAGGGCAACCAAACACTGTACTGCATAGGGATAAATACACGTTTCAGGCTATAACT
>LQNS02276770.1:3245408-3277599 GCA_001587735.2 Parhyale hawaiensis
AAGGAAATAGAGAACCTACCTAACTTTACAATACTAACCTTGTCAGCAGGAACTGCGGCCAGATGCTACATCCCCTGCGGAGAAGGCACTCGGGACCCTTGGGTGCGTGATGCCCAAACATAATGTGGCAGGGATAGGACCCGCCCCAATATGCCCCTGAGGGCCAAAAAATGGTATAAAATGGTGAGTACCAAGACTGATTTAATACTAAATTTAAAAATTTAAGTTATTCAACACATCAGCATTTTGAAAACTAAGCATTACCGACGCGTTGGCTGTTGCCTATATATTCATAAATTATAAATAATTGTCGACAAAATTCATTAAAATTGAACGTTTCGGGTTGTCTTCTCCATTCTTCAAACTGAACAATAATGATGACAAAACCTAAAAGGAATAATTTTTTCTGGTAGACTAGCAGGGAACAGAGATCTTGTCAGTGGGAGGTGTAAAATGCGAATGACCGGATTATGCTCATAAGGTCCCAATTTCATTGCTTGTATTGTATGGCAAATGTGTTTTTTAAGAGAACGTGAAGCTTATATGCACGTAGGCTTAAGAGAGGTAAGTTTTAACAGAGTTGGCTGTTTCGACAATGGTTTTACAGCAGTGAGGAAGGGAGTGGATAAAGTCTAATTTACGAATAGTAGGTTAGTACCTATTACCCGGATCAAATAGATTTAACAAAAATAGATTACAGTAGGGATCTACATACAAAGGGGGTGTGGGTAACAGTTATTCTTGAAAAATATTTTAAAAAATCTGTTTCATTTGAGAATGCTCGGTAGGAGGAGGATAAATTTGTGTTCAGCGCATCAACGTCTATTATGTAAATGGTCTGGGTTCGAGTGTGCAGATAATCGAGAAAATTTATCAAAAAATGTTTATGTAACTGAGACCAGTAACACACAGTTCAGTGGACAAATTTTGAAAAACTTATTGCCAAATTTTTCCGATACATTTTTTATTAATATTCAATTGTCTTATATTATATTTACGTATTGCAGTTTGCACTTCAGTGCTAGCTTCTACGATTTTGATACAGTAACAATACTAAGATCAATCAACTAAACTAAATTATAACTAGAGCATACTTAAAGCGCTTACCTCCGCCAAGCAAGGCAACGTTACCGAAAAATTCAAATTAGCTTTGAAACTACAATTTCCTTTTTGTCTGCACCAAAATCTGTCACTTGCGCATTTTAAAAGTAATGACAGTTTCTGTAGTTTTCTTGAAGCTCTGTTCATTAATTTTCGAGTTCTGTTGCTATCAACCATCAGTCAAACACACAAACAGACCAACAGAATTTGAACCGTGCATCTCCCAAATTTGATCATTGATATCTTTTACCATTTCTACCAATTCCTGTAAGTTCATAACTTTTTGAGTCATTTTGCTAACAAACAACAAATCAAACAGAGACAAACGAACATACAAAATAGATCATCGCAAAAAATTGGTCATTTGCTCATCGTCCTATACCTAACGACTCATGTAAATTTCATAAAAATCCGTCCATAACTTTTGAGTTATGGTACTAAGAAAGGCAAGCAAACAAACAACGGTTGAACGGATCTTGACCAGAAATTGATAATCTGTTACTCGTAACATGCCCAAAAAACTCGATAAATTTTTTGAAGATCCATCCATAACTTTCTGATTATCTTGGTGACAGACATATATAGAAACAGACAGACCAACTCGACGAAAACATTACCTCCTTGGCGGAGGTAACTATAATTAAATAAAAAATAGATAAGGCTGAGTTTCACTTTTCATTTAGAAATCCTAATAAAACCGAAGACAAATTACTAAATTATTAAAATAAATCAATTATAATGATAAAATCAACTGATTTATGAAAAGGGGAGCTTATCTATAGTATTTTCTATCAAACATTAATATGATTTTCACGTGAATTAGGTTGATTTGTTAAAGTTATCGTATTCGCCAGTGACGCGACTACGTAATGACGTAAATTGTTTACGGAAGAAAAACGATGAATTGAAGCTGACGCAACCCCCCCCCTCGGCAGTGACCCGCCCAGCTCTGCCGATAATGCATTTATTAGGTGATGTATTTCTTAGGCGATAAATTTAAAGGGCAACGGATTTTACAGATTATAAATCGATTACACGATAAACTTACTGACGGCATATTTCCAGGTGATGGAATGGGAATTTCGTCAGAGTAATTATTTATGCATTCGAATGATGAGGAAGCCGGCCGGTAGTGACATACGTTTTATTGTTACATAAAATAAGACGAAATAAACCGGACCCAGTTTAAAATGAAGTATAAGTACAATTATGGAAGAGGTTAATTTCACTGCACAGCGTTCGAAGAGTAACCTTATCTTTGAATGTTAAAGATTCTAATCCATCATTATTCGATAGTTTTTTTTTATTTAATTTTGGTACCACTAGGACATTGAATCTAGGATACCAGTTTTTTTTTAAAGTTGTTCAATATAATCATAATCAGTTCATCAGTGTTCCCTTAAGTATAAAACTGACCATTAATTATCCAGTAACTGAAGGTGTTATGGATTGGGCGAGTGAAGTGAAAGTCACGTGCCTTAAGGTGTTCAGGCAGGAACGTTGGTTTCGCCACTTAAGATCCTGTTGCAGGTGTTAGCCGGAAGCCAACTATGCGGAAGAAGGCAGGAATCCTCCATTTTACGAAGTATGATGGAGTTTTGGGCAGTCTCAAGGGTAACTGGCTTGCGTTCAAAACTTGAAACTAGATGCAAATTGCTGTCTGGAGCTCATGGCAAGTTAAAGCTTCTGAGTTAGTTTGACTCATCTGTGCTTTGCCATTTAATGACGGTTTAATTTTTGAAGTGAGGGTTCTCGTTTTCAAGGTCAGCTTTATTAATCAGTCGTTAAAGTGTACATTTCTGTTGCATCCGTTTTTTGAGGTCAATTCTATATATCAATCACCTAAACGTACATTTCTGTTACTTCCGGTTCCTAAGGCCAACTCTGTACATCAATCATCAAAGCGTATATTTCTGTTACTTATCCCAAATCTGTACTCTATTGAGCCCCTCTTCCATCTTCCAGTGCCGTCCCAAGTTGCCTTGAAAATTTCCTCGTCGTTGGCGCCCCTAAGGATATGGGGTAAAAATATGATCTATCAGGGTAAGAATGAAGTGACTGATAGGGGCAAATTGGGTCTATGTGCAAAAGTTGCGAAAGAGCATTATGTCTTAAGACTTTGCAGAACTTTGATCTATTCGGAGCCTTGCCAGTCGATGCAAGGATTTCCCGCTAGAATGAGGCTTGCTGCTTCGAACGAAGGAGAGCGAGAGGGAGAAAGTATTGCAGAAACTGGGGAAAATTGCTCACAAATTAGCCCTAACTTTTCTGCAAAAGTTATTGGCAAGAAAGTGATGGAAATTGAGTGAGAGCTAATGAAACTCATTGATTTGACATGCGAGTTGTGTGCGAATAGTGATGATATTGCTTCACTGGAGCGCCCTGTACGTTTGAATTAGCTTATTACTTTTGCGTCGCTCCTATTGCTTCACTGGTAGGGTAGTTTTAATTAAGTTTCATGAGCATTGTAAGATGAAAATCATTAATTTTCTGTTACTTCTGTGGCGCGCCCGTTTGAAAACTGTCTCCATGCACTAAACCGAATCTTACTACTTATTCAAATTTTGAAATTAGTGATGCTATTATTCCTTTGTATCATCTGCTGAAAATCATTAAACTCATTTTATTTTTTTATGCTATGCTCACCGTACGAGGAAACTTTGATAATTTAAGTGCGATGGGAAACAATACCTAGTTCAGAATTAGGTAGAATACTTCAGATGTTCCCTATGCTTGGCATGAAGCTGAAGGATGGTCCATGAGCTTTAAAGATATCAATGAGTATTATAAAGAAAAAAGATGAAATGTCATGCACATCGCTGCGCACAGCCGACCCTCAATACCCCTTAGTAACTATAATAAATAGATATTGACCGACTGGGAAACCCTGGATTAACCGCTAGGCAAAGTAAGCGCATGCTTAATTGGGGCACCAAGGGAAGGTGGGCATTGCAGATTCATAATTCACGTACATAGATTCATCATTGTATATTTTCACGATCAACGGTCACAAGTTGTTCAGCTAAATACTCATTTTGTCAGTTGAGGAACAACCATGAAGCAAGGCAAGGTGGATCCCGTAGCTCTAAGCATAAAGCAAAGGTTCCCAATCGGGAGTACTCTCACCCCCTGGGAGTGCGAGATCACTTTTTGGGGTGCGTGAAATCTTGAATTATTTCCATTAACTTAAATTAACTTAAATCATAATGTCACACAAATGTAGTATAAATTTCATTTGTTACCTTCACAATAGGTTATCAATTTTGTAAGGGGTGTGAAAAGAGAACATATTGAAAGTCTTGCAAGGGTGCCACGCCCAGCGCAGGTTAAGGAACCAATATCTCATAGTAGAATAGGACATTTTGATGACTAGTTTTCGAAAAGATGCCATTCCTCCATGTTGCTTATCCCCACCGTCATTCTCACCATAATTAATGATTCTATACCTTTTCTTCAAACTTCAATTTCTTCCTTTTTGCATAATCTCAGTACATACAAAGTTTGTTTCACTGACCTCCCTCTTACCCAATTTTTTTTGAAGACGGGTACATTTTGATAACTAGTTCTCGAAATAAAACGCCATTTCAACATGTTGCTTGTCCAGGCTGTCATTTCCAGAATCAGTGCTTGATTCCAAATGTCTTTTTTTCCCTTTTCGCCTAATCACGGTTCCATTGATCTATCTCTAACCGAACTTCTTAGGGCAGGAGTGTCCCACGGAGGTGAGAATGACCTTTTACGGGGTGCAAAATCTTGGCATTAAAAAATGAACTTAACTCATTATGTTACACAAATTCAGTATGAATTTCATTCTGTATCTTCATACTAAAGTGTCCGTGCTGTCAAAAGTAACAGCGAGGAAATGGTAATGACCCTTTTTCATTGATCATACATTCGTTACTAATATACTTCACTAATATACGCTACAACCGCTTACTCATATTGGTATAAGAGATGAGTGCTTTCCAATTCGATTGAACTGGGCAGCACACTCCTGCCTCACCTTATAGTGTAAGGGTGACATGCCTTTGCTTAGAATTTACTTAAAAAGTAAATCTTTCGTTAAGGTTAAGTCAATGCAGTTGCTAATCATAAATTTTATTTACACTGAATATTATTTCAGTATTATATATTTATTTAGTTTTACGTAACGGAGCTCATGTGGCAATGGAGATAGAACCATAAAAAACCATTCGGTTTATGGCTGTCACCGACCCAAGTAAATATAAGTGCAGCTGAATAACAATAGAAAAAAAAAATCGAACGCGCAAACTGGTAATTCTGCATAATTAATAATTATAATGATTGGGAAGCTTAGAACTCGTATCTTTTAAGAACAGGCCGGCTGTTAAATTATATACTTATATTGTACTTGGATTGTGCAGGAAAACTTCATTATTATTATTATTATTATTATTAAATCACACCAGACTGGCGACGTAGGAACGGAGAAGCTCCATGAGGTTAACAAACCCCCACGCAACCAGCCCAGCGGGAAGTCGGAAGTCTAATTCTCAGACTCCAAAGCTTTTAACTAAGACTCTGAGTTGCCATGATCGATGAAATACAATCGATTAATCTATATGGGACATTTTGCATTCAATATCTGTTTTCAATAATACACAGAAACGCAATGGTTCGGCAAATCTGCCGGGTTACGTATAGACCACTGAATCAAAACGTCGATAGTTCAAGCGTTCTCTAACTCGGCTCTCGTTTTTTGCTAGTCCTAGTTGTTTGTATATTTTTAGGGAATAAATAAACGTCGATTTTACTTAGAGTTATTCGTTATTCCTGGTTAATTAGATAGGAATGTGCTGTGAACACGGTCCGTCTCAACATGCCATGTGTATAAAATGAATTTATATTGCAAGGAGTGAAGAATCGCTGAATTTAATGAAATTTCCCCCCGCAACATGTCCTGTATTCGGCATGGTAAAACTGCAATATATCAAAATGTTTACGCTCAAGTGAAAACGGTTCCGTCAAAGGAAGGAAGCGAGCTGGTAAATATAATTACTGTGTCTACGGCACCTTTCTGTATCGTTTATACTATGCTTCGTTAATCATCTATTCAATTTGTACGTCTTGAACTGAGTGCAAATATAGTTTCGATGTATGGAGGAAAAAATAAAAATCAGACTTCACGGTAGCGCAAAGAGAAGCTGCAAATATATTCATTGTTTGCATTTCAGCGTGGGCTGAGCAAGACGTGCATTCAATGAAAAGGATAAGGATTCAAACTTTGGCCAGGTTTTACGACCTGGTTAAATTTTCACTGATGTTTTTTCATCAGAGGGCGACATAATTACCAATTTGGAGCCTGGCCTATTTTTCGCCTACTTATTTCATTAAGAGCGTGGATCGATGCATGCAAATATTTAAATAGATAAAGAAACTACGGCTTTTATTGCAGTGTTTCGATGAGTTACCAGTTTTGTAGGAGGTGCGAGAACGTATCGAAAAAGAAAAAAAAAAGTTTTCTAGAGGTGCCACGGAGGCATAGCCAAGGTTGGGCGCAACTGGTATAGAGGCAGATGTGTTACAGTGCTGTGCGTGAACAAAATCACGCATTATTTCTTTTCTCACTTCCAGATTTGCTTTATTTTGACGGATGAAGTTATCTGTGGTTTACTATGTTCATATTTTTATTTCGGCATATATGAGACACCAAAGTCTTAAGTGCTTGAGGCCTCGACAGGGTTTAATCCGACCCTGCGAATGAGCAAAACACATCACAAATAGATATAGAATATTGGTAACAGGACGAAGGAATGGGAAAGGAAACTGATATTGGAAAGAAGTGAAAATTGAAATCATTGGGAAGCGGATGAGAAAGAGGAGATGTTAGAAGAGAAGGGAAGCATTGCGTAGGGAACGTGGGTTGGGTGCAGGGTGGAGTGAGAGTTCAGTGGGGGAGGGGTGGGGGTAGGTAGGTGGGCGGGACGGGACAGACTATCACAGACGCCTAATTTAAGTTTGGTGGTCACATTTGCATGCGATCCGAGCGGGCAGTAGCCGAACCGCGGGTGTGACTGTGTGGTGCTGAGGCTGTGGTGATGGGATGTGGTGATGAGGCGGTGGTGATGAGGCGGTGGTGATGAGGCTATGGTGCTGAGGCGGTGGTGATGAGACGGTGATGATGTGGCGGTGGTGATGGGCTGTAGTGATGAGGCTGTAGTACTAAGGCTGTGTTGCTTAGGCTGGGGTGCTGAGGTTGTGGTGATGAGGCTGTGGGGCTGAGGCCATGATGCTGATGCTGTGGTGGTGAGGCTGTGGCGCTGAGGCTGTGGTGATGAGGCTGTGGTGATGAGTCTGTGATGCGGAAGATATGATGCTGTTGTTGTTTGTTGCCATCGTCAGGGTCCAGCATTGCCAGCTTGTGGAGGAGGCTCAGGAGGGGGCCTAGGCAGAAGGAGGGGGAAATCGAAGAGAGGAAGAGAAGCTAGGAAACGCGCAGGCACAAGCGGGTCCAGCCAGAGAATGTTCACCGAAGATCAGTGGGGTGACTAAAACACGAGAAGAGAGGCACTAGAGGGACTAGGTGACGAACAGATTGATTCGTCCAGTTTACAGAGTTGACAGGAGGGATCATCGATTCGTCCCACTCGGAACTTATAATCTACTATGACCGAGCAGTGGCCAGAGCGTAACCGGGAGAGGGTAGTTTGGAAAGATCTGGTTACTAGAGACTCCTCCGCACAGAGAAGAGGGCATTGATAGCCCAGAACCCCGCTGGGGGAAATTCAGCTGTTGTAGTTACATCAGCAGGGTTGGGTAATGCACTCAGAGCAGTGCGGTACTGCTCGGGAAAGGAGAATCCCATCTGTAAGAAAGGGGGCGATGTCTGTTTTAAACCTTAATTAGAGAGTGTGTCGAATACGGTGAGGGTCGGAGGGGGCCGTGATAGTGTCGTGAGCAGGATGATGTACCCAAGATGCTCTGAGGAGATACTGTTTTGACAGCAATCCCAGACTGTCGCAAACTGGTAGGGTTGAGGTCTCCTGATGGAGGTGATGCGCCGTAGCCATGCGGTGGGACCCGGTGATTATGAGCAGGGCTGCATTCTGCATCTTGCAGCTTACTCACGGCGGTTCTTGAGACTTTAGGAAACCAAATCGGGGCCGTGAAAAGCATGACGCTTCTGGTGAGGGCCCGATAGGTCAGTAATAAAGTGGCCTAGGACAGGCTCGTCGCTGCCGCCGGAATGCGAGTAGCCGAGGATAAGACGATAAAGTTGTCTGCGTACGAAGAGGGGACGTCACCAACCTGAAGAAAGTCGTTGACATAGTAGTTACAGAGGAGCGACGAGATCACCGTGCTCTGGAGGACTCGTGCGTGCATGGGACGGAAAGGCGACCTTTTACCCGTCCAGTGGCAGGAGGCGTGGCGCGCAGGTAGGTAGGCAGAGATCCACCTAATGAGGTTATAAGATACACCTGAGGGCGTGATCTTGGTTAGCAGGTTGTAATGGGAGACCGTATCAAAGGCCTTGGAGAAATCCACTGCTCAAGCTATCGACCGAGTATGAGGCTTCTATTGGTTGAACACTTGTACAATGTGCTGGACTAAGGGAAAAAGGACGGTCATGCTGAGGCTGTGATGCTGAGGCTGTGATGCAGAGGCTGTGATGCTGAGGCTGTGATGCTGAGGCTGTGATGCTGAGGCTGTGATGCAGAGGCTGTGAGGGGGAAACTGTGATGCTCAGTCTGTGATGCAGAAACTGTGATGCTGAGGATGTAGTACATCGTCATATAGCTGGGTGTTCACCCTCCACTGCATAGTTGAACATATACTCGTATAATACGTACCCCGTATTGTTATTCCTAACGGGGAGGCAAGATTAACATCACCATTTAAGACCTAGTGCTGTTAACGGTGGTAATACCTTTTACTGCTATTCCTACGACGAGGGTAATATTAAGGACTTAATTTTCCCTTCCATAGGAATGACACTGGTAGGTACTGATGATACATCAAGCAGCGAAGGGTTAAGTATTGTCGAAGTAATAGAACATTTTCGGCTGTTCGCCACTGCTTTTACGTAAAGTCCGGTCCACACGAGTATTTAGCCTTGCACACATACTTCAAAACATCCAACTGTTTCGTCGACTCCGTCCAAACACAACTGAGAGTACACTAAAAGACTTGGTAATGAAAATGATAGCTGTTAAGTTAGTTAAACGTCAGTCGTGATCTGTCAGTTGTCTTCAAATTTCAAGTCAACTGGGACTCTAAAAGCTGCGTGCTTTCCTGTTATTTAATCTAATACACTAACGCATTCGAATGTTCTGAAGTGTGAAAGTAGAGCAAAAGACTGAGGTGTGAACCCGCGTGTACCCACATCAGCGGCAGGCTAGAGTATGTTAATGTCAATGACACTGGAGGGTTGCGAGTTCGAGTATCAGCCAGGCAGGCGAGCTCTTGTGGCGCTTGATGTGCTTAATCAGCATTTGAAGCTGACCCTAAACAGAAATATGGAAAGTCGGGAGGGGGGCGCAGATCGTTAAATAAGAACATTCCGTGGCCGGTACCATGTCTCTTGACTATCTTTGGTCGACTACAGCAGTACAATTCTCTAGGGTACGTTAGCCTCTATACCTGCATCACGAACCAGTGCGTGTGGGTTTCTCCAGAAGGGAGTGAGGTCAAGATAACTTTACCTTTAATTGGGAAGGGCAGACAGGCTTGAATGGGAGCGCTGTGGTGCCTCAAATAACTTTTGGCTAGAGATCAGTGCTTGCCAATCATTGGACTCGCAATTTAATTCAATGTGCAGTTCTGCATCGTTATCCGGTTTGAGGTCATTTCCCAGACTGTTGTGGTTGATCGAGCCAAGTCCAAAACTACAAAGAGGAATGTTAGCTTCGCCACTCTGAATCGTGTTGTAAGTGTTGAAACAACCCAAATACAATTGAGACGGGTGCATGGAAACTCCGTTTTACGAAACAAGATTGACTTTTCAGAAGTCTCAAGGGTAGTCAGGTTAAGGGTATTGCCTGAAATCCGACTCAAAAAGGGGAAGCTAGAGCACCTGTCTGAAGCCCGGACAAGCTAAATCTCTTAGACTTAACTTTCCCACCTAATCAATGGCAAAAAAATACTATTCTACATAATTTAAAACCTATCCAGCTAACGTTGACTCATTGTTAAAGATAATGGATGAAGAAGACAAATAACTTCTGTTTAATCAACCTAATTGGAAAATTATAATTAAATAATTGAGGAGATTATCAGCTGATCAAAAATTTAAGACCAGTTGCTCAAAAAATATAGAAAAACTCGCTACAACGATGCTGAGCTTAACAAAAAAGAGGATTCAGTGATGAGCCATGACTCCCTTCTTGTTGATAACCTCAATAATTCTATACAACATGAGGGTTTCCAAGAGTGTCAGGCGAAGCTTACTCCAAGCTGTGAAGATGACATCTGTCTAAAATTATTTTCCGTTTTTCTAAACATTCCGTACCATCTACCTCTAAGCAATCTCTGTCTGGTTCATACCTGAAGAACAGGCTGGATGACGAAACAGACAGACATCCTTCTTCTGAAATAAAATCTTGCTGAGGTTGCATTGTGGATTGCTGCATTATTTTGTCGTAAGAACCATCAGTCACCACACAAACAAGAGCCCTGCGCCGTAATGCATGTTCTCTGTAATATCAAAGTAACCAGCCACTAACCGATGTCCGCACACGATTGGAAGTTCCAATTCACCTCTAGAGGAAACGGCACTCCAAACCATGACGGAACCTCCATCACAGTGCCCTAAGGAAATCTCTTCAGGGGCTAATTCTTTGTAGTCCCAGTTACGCTGGAAACCACCAGGATCATTCAAATAATTTTTTTTCTCATCAGAGTATAAAAACTCTGTTCTACTGTTCAACTTCCCATATTTTGTGCTCAATGACAAATTTTAAATACAGTAGTCTACTTGGTGACGAGATAGCAGACAATGCTCTAGTAGACACTTTTTTTTGTCAAGCCCTGTTGCCTCAGGTGTCGCCTATTGGTTGGCTATTGGAGTGAAATCGGCATCATTGATCGAGTGTCTTAATCAGTATCGAAATCGTCATCCATCCTGATGGAGAACCCTACAGATTCTCTTACACAATGCTAGCGAAATTTCTTTTTGGTTATCATTATTTCTTTCAGTTATTAATGCAAATACTACTGTTCTAAAAGGCATAATTTAGTTATAATGTCTCTTAGAACAGTAGCCTTCACCCTAATTACCTAGTCATTCACACTAAAATCATACTATTTCAATCTGAACAGGCAAAAGATAGGAGCGCTCGTTAACTGACGTTGTCAGAAGCGCAACAACGGTATCTCTTAGCGAATCTATGAACTTTCCAGCGCAGCACTGTAATTTACAACATACCACCCCTTGCTTGAGTGCCTGAAACATGCAATAGCGACGTAAATAAGAGCAATTATGGCAATTTCTAACAAGAGCAAAGCAATTTGTAGTGTGGATGAAGCACTGCCTGCCTTGCTTATCTTTAGCTCGGCTTCAGGTCAGCAAGTGCGTACAGTAATTCTTGTTAAGAATTAGAGGGCCGTAGACTGAGAGTCGTGTGTAGACTGGGCGCTTGCGGCCTTTTGCGACCAACTGTAACTCGACTAAGAGTGTAAAATGGCTGGAGGACTTAGACTCCCTTTTTTTAACTATTGTAAGACTGCAATTGCCCACTTTTGGATGTGCGATGTCGGGTGAGTGTGGTGGATACTTCGCATGCAAAAAAAAAAAATAATAATAATAGTTGTAAATTTTCCGAAAATGTTCCTGTAGTACGACTGGTACAAGTTTCCTTCTAAAATTGCTCAATTTTTTCTTCAAGGTGATTCCGTAAAGCTGAGCACCATATCTTTCTAATGCTTACGGATAGTCACTCAGTAGCGTAGATGAAAGAGTTTCTTCAAAAAGTTTACGGACAACCGCAAATTTTATGGGACTTTTTCCAGTATGTTCGCTTCTATTGTTTCCCTCGAAATAGATCCGGATTGAAACTCACAGCGCAGCTTGATACCTCATATTGCAAACTTCGCAAAATTCATCACAACTTCAACGCTGTACATACATACATTTGATATAAATATATTTATATTTATATCAAACTTTATTTTATTTATATATTTATTTACATACCGTACATACCTATATATTTTATTTTACGTCGAAAAATTACAGGCATATATCAGATGTCTATATTAAGCAGCATGGATAATTGCCTACAAATGTTCTATTTTTCTGTAAACCAATCGCAAAGTTATAGCTTATTATCGGATATTAGCCGATGTCACCTCCTGCAGACTTCAGATAATTGCTTGTGAATTTCTAACGGGAAACCAATTCTTTCACCAGCTGTTAGTAACTCCAGATTTTCTGCAATCAGTGAATATTTTTTCGAAAAAATCACATTTTTCTGAGATGTTTATAAAATTTTTGGCAGCATTCCCAAAAATTTTATTAGCCTTGCTTAGTTTGTGAAATTAAAATATTCATGAATCTTTATAACAAATAATAGTGATGTTGCCCTTGACGTATTACAATACTGTTAAGATAAACACGGGTGTAAGAGTGAAGACTGAATGTCTGCAGGGTAATAAAAGGCTAATAACTGCTGGCAATTATTGAAGGTTATGTAGAGGTAATTATTTATGAGGAAAAAGAAGGTAATTATTCCGGATAATGATTGGTAATTATTGAAGGTAGTATAGGGGTAATTATTGAGGGATGTATAGGTGTAATTATTGAGACTTATATAGGGGTAATTACCAATTGTAATAAAGAGATAATTTTATGAGTAAAAGTAGAGTTTCCCATGATCGTCTTCAAATGTAATCTCATAGAAAGGGAATGTCGCAGTAGTGAAGAGGCTATTTATTGCAGGTTATACTAATAAAGAGATAATTGTCAGCAGCAGTGCAGAGCTACTTATTAGCATGATACAAACTACTTTCCTCCAGCTGCGCAATACATCTCTAGGGAAAAAAATTATTCCCGTAGGAACACAATGGGACAAAGAATCATTGAAATTAAATAACACAGCCTTGTTGAAATAGGGTGAAAATCAGCGTGAAGGATCAGAGTTGACGTAGTGAAAACGTTTAGTCTTCTCCATCATTCCCGCTGTCGCAGAACGTTAGAGTGCTGTGCTTGCATGTTCTAATGCCGTGGATTGCCTCTCTGCCAGGTAAGGGTATTCTTGCGGTGCTTAGCATGTGGCATTAGTAGTTCTGGAGAACCGACCCTAACCAGGCATGGAGAGTGTTGGGGGGTCGCAGCTGGCCCATGAGCTTTCCTTCTCGGATTGGCAGCAGTGCACTTCTCTAAGACCTACTGAGCAACTAGCTGCAGCACGAACAAGTGAACTTGGATTCGAAAGTCGGGGTTGGAATGTACAGTCTCGGGAACCATTACTCTACATTGAATCTTTCTACCCAAATTATCTAGCCTTGCTTGTAATCGTACGATTCATTACAGTAGCACATTTTACTGTTTTTTTCTCTCAGATTAATAATTTAGATATTTACGAAGGCTAATAATGACTGAATTTGGAACATTTCAAGTACGCCACACCACGAAAGAAATGATTAACGCTTTACCGAGGAAATGATCTTATTTAGTTACTTCCACAATGTTATTCCTACGAACGTGCTCTTCAGCCTCCCGGCAAAAGTTAAAAAGCTCCAATAACGTCTTCCCAACCACTCTAACTCCGACAACTCATTACCTTCTAAACCAACTCCTTAGCAGGTCCTCCAACTCCTAAGCTCATCAGGACCCTCCTCTTGTCCCTAAATCTAACTCACCACGGCTCCAACTCCCAAGATCATCATCGCTTATCACCACAATTCCCTCCAGTTTTGGCTCTCACCAACTTTGTAGCCGCAAATCCAAACGAAATCTTGACAAAACGTTACCGGGCCGGCACCAAATCGTCGCGGCATGCAGCTCCGTAACAAAACTTTAATTTAACAACACTGGACCAGCGAAGAGGATATTTGTTCATCGTGGTGCTTCAGTGCTCCAGTTTACGAGTTGTTGTGGAGTAATAGGAAGCTGTAACAACATATTCATTGCTTAGGACGTTACGTGACTTTCTTTCTGAGTTAAACGGTCCAAAGGCTTTGCATTGTACCGAAAAAATGAACATAAGAGACAATGGTTTCTTGTTAAAAATATTATTACTTTATGTCTCTTCTACTGATGCCATTGACCTGCATGTAGGTTTAAGGAATATCACTGCCTTATAGTGTAAAATGTATTGCAATTGTATCGCAAAATATTGAAAATTTGTAGAAAAAATTTTACCCACTATGCATACATGAAGCTTTTGTTACCATGAGGCAATCTTCTTATCTGATCTCTCAAAAACTCGTAGGAATAAAATTTCCAAAGCATTTTTCTTGGATCCTCTGATATGATTTCCTAAGGAGCGATGCAAGGTTTAGAAGTGAGAAGGTTGACAAGGAGTTTCAGAGGCACTTTTGGTGCACTTTTCTTGGGGAACAAATACGCATTGTGTTTACTGCTACTTATTGCGCCACTCACTCAGTTAATCTTTCCCTATAAGTTTGGCAGAGAGTTAAGACAAGGTCACTTAGAGTATACTGCTAATATATGCGGCCTTAGTTGGGGTAGGTTCAGGTGGGAGGGTTGACGGAAAATTTTATGAAGTATCTTTCTTTGTATACAGGAAATTTTGTGAAACAGTTTTCTTGGTTGGCGGGAAAATTCATAAAGCATTTTTCTTCGTTGGTATGAAATTTAAAAAAAAAAACATATATCTTGGTTGACAGAAACTTTCATAAAGCATTTTTCTTTGGTGGCAGGAAATTTCATAGAGCATTTTTCTTGGTTAGCAGGAAATTTCATAAAGCATTTTTCTTGGTTGGCAGGAACTTTCATAAAGCTTTTTTTTTTTTTGGTGGCAGGACATTTCATAAAGCATTTTTCTTGGTTAGCAGGAAATTTTATGAAGCATTTTTCTTGGTTGACATCGAGTTTCATTAAGCATTGTTTTTGTAATAAAACGGGGTATCCACTACCGCTTTACTACTCCCTTATCTGATCCCGGTGGATGTCGTAGCCGGTTAGGGTAGAGTTTTCGATATGGGAAGGCAGACAGGGACTTCCTTCAGGCATTTTTGTTAGAAAAAATACTGCATCCATCGCTGCTCTTAACCACTCACTTATTTTCTCCCGGTGAATTTCGTAGCCGGATGGGGAAGGTTCAGAGGCGGGTGGGTAGACAGGGGCGGGTGGGTAGACGCAATGAATTTCTACTCCCTGGGGAGACTTTAATTTTGCTAACTTTGAGTAGCGGCGCACTTGAGAGGACTGCCGCCGCCGAGGAGTGCCGCTCGCTGCGGAAAAACTTGAAAGTTGGAAACTTTAAAGAAATGCTTTCCAGAATCAATGCTAGCATTTAACTTTTTGCGGAGCTTCTAGGAAAATTTTCCTTTTTAGAATTCTGGCTTACGTTTTCAGTTTTCGTAAAGCGGTTACGCACTGCGGTGAAAATTAGGAAAAAATCGTGTAGGTTATTGGCGATCCATTCTTTACTTGAGTTATATGTGGCTCAGGAAAGATGTTTATGCAGTGCAGTGGAGATCAGGTGCTCTTTATCGTTAAAATATATAGGCGATAAGAAAAAGGAAAATTTGTGCAGGAAAGTGAACCGGGAAATAAAACTTCAGCGCAGGCTCTTTGAAACGTCAATGAAAATGAGAATATTTTTACTATATTTCTTACATAAAGAATTTCATTTTTTTTTCGTGATTCAGAAATATTGGCGAACAACCAAATATGGTGTGACTATGCAGTTATTAATTCAGTACTAACCGTATATTTAATAAGTAATTTTTTCACATGTCTGATTTTTGTGCAAGAGATAGGAACGAAATAAGAGAAAAAGTAATAGTTAAATCAATCAGGTTTAACTTCCCGTTAAACCTAATTGCTTTTAATGGCCTTAGCTAAGACATTTGAATATCTTTCATTCGCGCCTATTTTGCTTCTCCAGTTTTACAATTTTAATACTCCTATAGATGATACTGTTTTCTGCTCTTTCTTTCTTCCCCAACTTGCTGTGACCATGCATATTGATCTTAATTGTGTGTAAGCACACCCATGTATGGGTTCCACGCTTCTGTTGACATACTTCCTGTCTATTCCTTTTACTCTCTTCAAACAAAGTAATCGTTTCTAGAGTGACTCAAGGTCAAGTCACACGTTAGTCTTTTGAACGTGTTTTTCAGGCTAATCGTCAGAATACTTTGCTGTGTTACTTGAAAAGCAAAAAAGTGTACAGAATTGTACGTTTTCACGCACCATAAATCTGAAAAATACGTCACAGACTTCATTAGGGGCACTTCTGAAGGTGACTAACTTAAGGTGACTAACTTTAAGGTGACAAACTTAAGGTGACTAACTTAAGGTGACTAACTTAAGGTGACTAACTTAAGGTGACTAACTTAAGGTGACTAACTTGACGGCCAACGTTTAGCACATCAATCGGCCCTCATATGTGTAAAGAAGACGCAGAACATTCGGCCGATTAACTGAGAAAGCACATACAAAACACTGTCGTGTAAACAGGCCTTTAAATAATGTATTCATTTACTTACTTACACCCCTATATAGTTGACCCATGGTGCACATTCGATGAGTCAAGACTTGTTGTATTCCAAAAGGGTGTTTAAACTATTCGATAGAAATACTTTAACAGAGAAATATGTCGTTTGACATATAACTTAAATTTAGATACTTATTATTCGTTTAGTGACAACAATTGTACTGCGTAAAATATAGTTTTGGCTCAAATTAAAACCATTACTTTGAAAATATGTATTGACCTCACGCTCGAAAAGAATAAGAGACAAGAAAGTATTGAAGCTCAACGTATAGAAAATTTTTCTCGATTGAAAGAATATTTGCTGCTTTAGGTAACTAAAATCAAATTACAGTAAAAGCTAATGAAACTTATGGAAACTGTAAGTTTCCAAGTCAAATCAGTGTGTACTGTGTAACAGAATCCAATTAATAAATGAAACATAGTATTTGTGTCTTATGATAACTTACAAAATTGGCAGGACAATTTTAAAAATACGTATGAATATTACTAAAGCAGAGATTATAGCCCGACTATTATTATTATTAAATCACACCAGACTTTCGATGTAGGAACGAAGAAACTCCATGATGTTGTCAAACTCCACGCAACCAGCTCAGCTAGTAAAGAACAAAAACGAAAAAAAGAAGAAGAAACAGAAGATCGGATGGTTCGTTTAAAGGGAGCGCGGGTCCGATTTGCTCATTTCCAGCCAATCGATCTGAAACTTGCGCAGTATATGCAAAATTCAAAATAAAAATGAAAGTACTCAACTGACGGTTCCTAAATTTTGAGCATTTCGGGAGATATTGTACATTTTAGACAAAAAATCGTGTTTTTTGGCCTATTTTTGGGTTTAGTACATGCATGCTTCAAAAGAATAGAACTCCATCAGTTTTTATGCTACGATACTCGTTCACAGACCATTTGAAAGCTAAAAGCATACGGAAGAGAAGATCGCTCCCAGTTTTTTCAAAATTTTGTCTAGAATTTTCGTAATGAGGATTAGGATGAGAAAAAATGATGTTGGATTTTTCACACTTTTTGCTCAAAAACACCTTGCTTGTGGCTTAGTCACAAGAGTATGATGCTGATTATCGAAAAACTGGTACAATCATCTCTTTCTTGTGTTTTTAGCTTTCAAATGGTATGTGAACGACTGTCGTAGCACAAAACTGACGGAGTTCTATTCTTTTGAACAAATTTCATGCCAAAAAACACCTGAGTAAATGGCGATCGAAGTTTAGACCACTAAAAATGTGGCTAATATGTACTTAATATCGGCAATATGTATTTAGCATGTTGCTACGACACATTATTATGATTTACAACCCCCGCCCTTCCCTTTATCCCCTTCTGGGAGAGTTCTCATGCCCCCAGAATAAGAATATTTGTCGGTGTGATAGCTCCCACTCTAGGGATCATTATTCAGCAATTGACAAAAAAGTGAAAATTTGACTCCCACCTACCTTGATCTACTCTCACAACCCTGTTGGAGAGTCCCTGTGCATCCAGGTTCAAAATATACCAGGTTGTGTGAAAAGACTCTACCGTCAGGATCACTTTTCAGCGATAAATGAAGAAAATGAAATTTTGTCCCCACCCGCCTCCTTTACCACCCCTTTGGGGGTTCCTGAGCTCCCAGGGTGAAAATATTTTGTTTTGTGAAAGACCTCATTCCAGGGATCACTTTTCATTAAAAAATGAAAAAGTAAAATTTTCACCTCCCACCCGCTCCCCTTTACTTTCCGGTCCCCGTTCGGGAGGAGAGGGGGTTCCTGTGCCCCCAGGGTCAAAGTATTTGGTGGTGTGATAGTCAAAATATTTGGTGATGTGATAGACCCCACCTTTGGGATCACTTTCCACCAGAAAAAGAAAAAAAAACTGAAATTTTATCACAATCGGCCCCGCGCTCCCAAAGAATACTTGCTGCATTAGGTAACTAATTAAAACCAATTTACAGTAAAAGCTAGTGAAACTTATGGAAAATGTAAATTTCTAAGTCAAATCAGTGTGTGCTGTGTAATTGAATCCAATGAATAAATGAGACAAAGTATTTGTGTCTTATGATAACTTATAAATATGAGCAGGACAATTTTTAAAATACGTATGAATATTACTAAAGCTGAGATTATGGCTCGACTATTATTATTATTATTAAATCACACCCGACTGGAGACGTGGGAACGGAAAAACTCCATGAGGTTGACAAACCCTCACGCAACCAGCCCAGAGAGTGAAGAAAAAAAAAGAAAGAGAAGATCCGAGATCACAGAATAGCTCTGTGTACAGATCGTTTAAAGCTGCCAATACCCGCACCAGCAAAGACAGAGCCACCAAGACCATTCCAAACATCCACACCCGATGGAAAAAGCGAACGAGAAAACTGGCTTGTACAGCATCGTAACGGCAAACTCATGAAGAGCACCAGTACGCCGAGTATACTACAGTACGCCGAGTATACGATATAGGTACGGTATGTTAACATACTGCATTTATTCATAAATTTATGTTAGATTTGGATATTATTTTCATTGAGATATTATTCCTAATTGATTTTGTATTTTGAATATAGATTCGAATAAAAATCAAATGTAGGATGCTCTCAACTTAATACTCGACAGTTTTGTTGCGTTCATATTAGCACAGCGATGTAGCTCTGCGAAGTGAGGCACCTTGGAATGAATCTTCAGATTTAGTTTGAATGACAACTCATGAAGATGTTCACTTTTCTGTTATCTAAATAGGCATAGGAATGAATTATGATGTTGAGTTAAGAAAATATCTTCTTAGACTTATCGTCGTGTAAATTTAAAACGTTACGTACATACGTTAGAACGTGACAAATAAAAAACAAGCTTTTATAATTGCTGCCAGGTTATGAGAACATTAAAAGGTAAACTAGATGAATAAAAATTATGGATGTTTTAAGGCGATAGTTAAATGAGAGTTTTCTCACCTAACCGTCAGAATCTCTTGTTGATGCTTCGTGAACACGGCTTTGATTTTACAAATAAAAAAAATGTTAGAGTGTTTGCCGTCGGGCCACATTGCTCAGCAAATGTCTTTAAATCTGGTACATAGACGAGCCAAAAGCTGAAGAAACTCTAGCAAATGCTAAAATAATGTGCGTAAAACCTCGCCTCTCAATTCACACGTCAGATGGTCTATGGTCAAGTGACATCGAGCTCCGTTCAAATAAACGACGTTGTCATGGCTGTAGGCTGAGACAGAGTGACAAAAAATAAATCTAACAAGTAGACTAGTATGGATGGCTGCTACCCCTTGCCGTCACAATTAATATTAAATCGAAGTTTATTATAAACTATTAAAAAAAGAACAGCTGCCACGGTTACGTGAGCGAACAATCCGACGTAGATGGTGGCGCTACGGGCGGCTTGTTAACAACACATTGTGAATTAGACTAGCTATTGGCTCGCAAAAAGAAGCATGCTCCATTTTGAAATTTTGTGCAAAAGCGGGGTTTTACAGGGTTTTAGAGGTCGCTTCTGTGGTCGAAATTCATAAACTTGTTCGGCATCTCCGATTATTTTACGATGGTACGATGCCCATCACCATCGTTCTTACGATGGCGATGGCCATACCATCGCTCCATCGGCATCGGAACCAAAAATCACCAATTTTCATCGGCGATGACCTACGATGAAATAACCGTCGGCGATGGCCATCATAGGGCGTCACAATCGGCGATGGACCATCGCATTAACACATTTTAAAAATGCAAACATTTTCAGACCACAAACATCGAATAAAAGCAGCATGTCTTATAACCTCGGCCTGTGTGCGATTTTCAGATCAGTAATACCATTCCTAGCTGATAAAAGGTGCGAAATGTAAGGTCCATGTTATTGATTGACATTGTTAGATCTGGTAAATGTATTAAAATAAACTTTGTAACCCTCTTGTGGCGCCAACCTACTTGGCATCAACGGCCTGGATTATTTGCCTTACAATCTTGTCACTGAGCTTAAGGATGAGGGGGACTGTCGACATAATGATATAATGCCATCTATTTTTTCAAGAAGGGCTCAAGAAAAAAAGGGTTGAAAACATTGTGTGCTCTGCAGAGAATAAAATGGAATAAGTTAACTTGCATGCAAATACCGTACATGAAATCGGTCAAGAGTTATCTGTAGATGAATTAGCGGAAATAGCTAGAGACTCAAGCTTAAAACACTCAGAGATTACGCAGCTATTATATTGTCTTAGGCATCTCTACTGGCGATCCAAGGGAAGGAAAAGGAAGGAATACGTAGTATGTCGATAGAAACGCGGGACTCCCGTACCAAGGTGGACCAACACCCAAGATAACAGCAAGACGGGAAAGAGGAGGAAGATCAGATTAGAATACAGCCAGCAAAGTACTAAATCAGGAAGGAAGCAAAGTGGGCTCGAAAGAGAGACGTCCCAAAGGCCTACACATTCCACTGGGTCTCTGTTCCATAACTCAGGATGGGCAAACCTGATTAACCTAACCCTAGGGCTACTTGCCCATCCAGGCCTTCGGTGTCACATGTGCTACACCGCGCCTCCAATGCAACACAGGTTGGGTAACACTGAGTGGGTGAAATTTTACTTTAAGTCTAAAATAGAATTTCGAAATTTTAAGGTGTTATATATGTAAAAGGACCCCATTCAACACATTTTTACTTCAATACCATTTTGCTCGCAAATGCTTAGTTTTCGAGATATTTGACTTGGAAGTTCCCATTGTTTTCCTGTAGGAAAAATTACCCGGCGACTCCATAGGAGGTTACGTTGGGCTAGGTCAGGTTGGGCTAGGTTAGGTTGGGCAAGGCTGGGTTAGGTTAGGTCAAGTCAAGTTGGGTAAGGTTAAATTAGGTTAGGTCGGTTTAGGTTCCTGTGGAGTCGCCGGGTATTTTATCCCATAGGAAAACAATGGGAACTTCAAAGTCAAATATCTCGAAAACTAAGCATTTGCGAGCAAAATGGTATTCATGTAAAATGTGTTTAATTGGGTCATTTTACATACATAAAAAACTTTAAAACGTCGACATTCTATTTTGGACCTAAAGTAAAAATTGATCCAAACAATGACTATGATACTCTAATATTAGTATCACAAAATGTATGACTGCCATACAATGCTTGAATTCTAGCATGTGAAGCACTTTTGTGTAGTTTTCTTAACTTTATATTCTAACACATAGCTAAAATAAAACTCCGCCAGAAATGTATACGTTTAAGCTTGCCGGAAATTCCGTAACACATTGTGGGGGCGCTGAGATCGCACATCGCATACACTGCTACACATGTAACACTGCGAGGGTAACACCGGCGTTTGATTGCAACACGCCCCTGGGCTCCCAGGGGAGACTGCACAAATCTATCTTTTTAGTAGCCCACTCATTAACTTCCACTAACTTGGTACACAGCGCTAAATACATCACGCTAAAGCATATCACTGCCCACCATTGGTTATTCTGTAAACAAAAGTATCACTTGTAAAGGACGGGATTGAAGAAGAAAGATGAAATAAACGTTAAGGATGAGAAACTAGAAGAAAGACCGAAAGCAACAGAAAGACATGTGTATGAGACGGACACTGCAATTTCGTGAGGGCTCAGCGGCCGCCAGCTGGTCTATCTGGAAAGAATTCTTCTGCTACAAAGTAGGGGTTGAGAACTGCGGCAACGCCCCTCTTCGTTTTAATGTTACTAAAGAAAATGAAAGTTTCAAACTCGTAAGGCTGTTTTTCTGTAGTTTTAGCCTTATTTCATCGGCATCGGAAGTACAACCGATGACGATGCCCATCGTATGCCATCGCCGATTTCATCTTGAGTTATATCATCGGACCATTTCTTTTCTCATAACACCATCGCCGATGAAGAAATTGGCCATCGCCGATTGTTTGATACGATTTCCATCGAAGCATCGGACCATCGCTATCGCCGATGGATTTTCGTGATATTGCATTGTAACATCGTAGTTTTTCCGATGGCGATGGTCTACACACCATCGCCATCGAACTGTATATCGGCGATGGCCATCGTGCCAGGCTCTGGTTCTGTTGGCTATATACTTAGCGTGTGGCACGGGCATTAGTGAAATTTGGTCGTCTCTTCAAATTTGAGAACACTTTAACCCAAACTGTCTTACATTGTTTTTGCTATATGCATGGCGTATTAGGACCTGGAAATAAGGAAACTCGTTCTTTTGACGAGCGTGTGTCACCTCCTTTAGAATAAGGCATCATTCGGCACCAAACTGTGACTTAGCCTGTGGCACCAGACTATATGAATAGTTATCTAAACACTTGCTCAAATTTGCAATCAGCTTCAAGTAGTTGAAATAGAAACGTAAACCTAAAGAACACAGCAGGCGATAGTCTTTTGTCCTGTGTTCGCAATTCACAGCAGTCGGAAGCGCTTCTGCGTTTGAATAAACAAGAAGTATAGATTGCTGAGTCGTTATGCTCTTTCAATTCTGAGTCAAAATTTGAAGATAGGCTACACCAAGAACATGGTTGGCGACGCTTGCTAGCCTATGCCAGTTGGCACGGCGGCTAACATTTTATGGCAGTTGCACAAGTGGGTTTGCACAACTACAACGAAGCGTTCGAACGCTGTGAAGTGGAAATACAGGGCAGACGAATATCGTCTGCAGTGGGAGTTTTGGGTTAGACGATAACAAAGTCTTAATGAGTGATGGACAGAACGTGCTTAAAATATTTACCGCTATCTCAGTAATGTTGAGCTGACAGTTCATATTCTGATACCTTGTCCCGACTTTGAGGAGCGTTTTGTGCTATTCTTGGGGTAGTGTATGCTTTCTTGGGGACGAAAATAGCAGTTGGAAATAATAATCTAGACGAGGGTAGCAGCAGAGTGATTCAAAAATTTTAATCCATTCCGCGAATCGATAGTCAGTCTCAAGTTGGTGTAATAACCAGGCAGAGGTAAAAAAGTAAGAGTCAACTTGGAGTACACCCTCCACTGGGAAACCCACACGCGGCAGATATGGGCCAACTGGCTCCAGAGCAGCAAGAACAGCTGCAGCCGACGACGGGCCGCTATGAACTATGGCGCCGAAATGAAAGGTTCAGCCACCCGTCACCCCCCTTACCCTAATTTAAGTACCCCACGATAGCTATGCGCACCAAGGAAATTTGCTGATCCAGCACGCTGAGCGTCACGAGAAAGATTGCTCCTGGCCGGGGAATCGTTCCCGGGACCCCCAGCACAACTGTGCAGAACTCAACGTCCGCTGCTACCGCACTGAATTATTGTTATTAATTAATACCTCACGCTCGGGCCATCACGGACAGGTACTGCAACCCAAGTGAAGCATTAAGCAACAGCGGAAAGCCCGAAATGCTGCCTGGGAAAATCCAACAGAAACCCACCAATAGCTGGTTTAAACGCCTGCAGGCCGACACGACCAAAAGCTGATAGCGTAATCGCGGCGTTTACTGTTCTTTGTAAATTTCAGCTTCATAGAAGAGTCACTACAGGCAAAATACGTTGTGATGGTTTGAGAAACTCGCGTATCCTAATACTGAGTATCTGGCAGGCCGCGGTGTAGAGACTCATTACACGGCTGACGTCACGCAGCACCTCCCCCATCATATTCATACACTAATTCTATGTTTATTATTTTTTTGCACGGCTTACGCGTTTGCGTTTTTAGGCTCTGGTTACACCTTTTGTTTTTTTGGTCAAGAAAACTGATTGAAAATAATCAAGCACACTCAAACAATGGAAACTAAATACCTATTTGGCGTTTTCCTTTATTAAATCATATCAGCTTTGCTTAGAAAGAAACCTTTGTCCATCACGAAGATTTATTATATACACATAGGTATATAAATAAGTTCAAAGAACAGGCAAACAAACTTCTTTTATATAATGTGCTATAAATCTTAATCATTCTCTCGATAAATTAGCACGGTTCATACGTTACTTTTTCAAACGCGTTTTCTCGCCTGGCTAGTTTCCCTCAAGTTTCAACTGCTCCCACGGTAGACAAGCAACGGCTAAACGATGGAAACCCGAACTCACTGGTACTCTAGCTCAGCACCTGTAACAAAATAACAGCTACTGCTGCAGCTAGAGAGCTTTCGAACTGGAATTGTGTACCGAACATTGGATTAACAGGAAGTTCAGTGAAAACATTCAACGGTGCTATCACCAGCAGGCGCACTGGGTGATTGTTATCAAGGACGTTCAAATTTAATAGTAGTTGGACAACAGTTTGTCTCCTTGCAGGCCAGCCTTCTAATTTTTTTCCGGGGTAGCTGATTTCTGGTGGAGCAGTTTTAAACAAAAATGTATTGTACTATCGATAATGGAGTGCGTTTAAGTGCAGATGAAAGCTAATAAAGTACTTATTTGGCTTGATAAGGCTGTAAACTTTAGTTTATTACTCTGCGGTTTCTGTTCAGCTACAGCATTCCAGTCGCAACAACGTTTAAGCCCGGTGCCCACGTAACAACTTTCGTTGCCGGTAGCAGTCTAGAGACAACTCAACTAATCCGACTGCGTAGTCGTGGCCGTGACTTCAGCATGACGTCTATGAACATCGTGCATTAATCATCAAAATCTTAATCATCGTGTACTTGAACTGCTCGTAATTAGAAGCAATAGTTGCAAATTCACCATTGTCACTTGCTACACTGAAAAAATTGTAGTAGCGACTGAGATTTTTGACCATTTTTTATACAGTCAAATTTTGCACAAGCTGAAGCCGTGCCGGATCTAGGTAAAGCCCCGTCCACACTACCGCAGAAATCTGCCTACATTTTAGCGTTTTCGCTGATTGCAGCGCATTTTCGTCGTCAAATCGCAGCTTTGAGCGTTTTCGCGAGCGTCCAACTTGCTGGATATTTTCGCGCGATTTCGGTGGCGAACAGAACAGGTTCCTCCGAAAGCATTGTGTTTCTCTCACGCAAATCGAATAAATTAGGCGTTACATGAGGTTTTCTTGCTTTTTATAGACATTTTAAAAGCCTTAAGCTTCTCTGAGTTCTAATTCACTGCAAGTATGAAGAGAAATATGAAACTTCACTGTAGTAGTGACACTTGAGTCGAAAACTGAGTTGGCGGTAAACATTTTATCGACGTTTTGTGGTTACGAAGTAGTGTTTAAGACGAAAAATTAAATGTCCGAACACTTTGCACTACGTATGGGGAACATAAATTGTTGAGGAACAACACCTAACGATTTATTTACTTGACAACCTCGAAAGCAATCCCGAGTGGTAAAGAAAAGTGTGAAAATGTCAACCCAAGCTCAGTTGGCAGTATACTTTTTGCTGAAAAACGCATAAAAGTAGTATCTGCATTTAGAATCATTGCTTATTCATAGTTGTGTTGATACTAGAAACAAAATAAGTTATCAATAGAGACGAAAATTACAATTTCTTTGAATCAAGGTGCGTGGGCTCTGCTAAACATCTGCGCTTAATAAATTGTCAAGCATTGCTGACCGCTATAATGCACCGTACAACAGTGTGGACGCTGTTGCGATATTTCCACTGCTTTTTGCGAAATACCTTTGATACCTTTGATGATACTTCGAACGAGGTCTAGGCGACGTTACGCACGCCGCCCATCTTGTGCAGAGGTGATGCTGCAGTCCGTGACCAGCGGGGTGGCAAAGTTATCCCCACAGTTCACGTAGCCGCTTACAGCAGGTTTATCTGGCACTTTCAGTAAGCATGCGTCCAGTAAGTGTTTAAATTTCGTAGTTTCTGTACCGGTGACATTTCGAATGTGACGAGGCATTTTGTTGAATAATCTCGCCCCTCGGATCACGAAACTATTAGAATACTTTCTGGCTATCGCATCACCACCAGTTTTGATCATAATCCGCACCTCACAAGTGCGACCAGTACGGTTTGAGTGTCTGGCTTGGATTAGCCCATCGACATTGACAGTAATTCCCTCTAGAATTGTCCAAATATATATGATCTTAAAGCACTCGATTCTTCTTTGAATTGAGTACATTTGAAGTTGAGCAAATCTTTCGTGATAGCTTAATTCTTTCATGCCCCGGATTTTGGCAGTGAACGATCTCTGGATAGCCTCGAGGCGCTCTAAGTCTTTCCGTTAGCTTGGCATCCAAAGAGGTGAACAGTATTCAATCCTTGGCAGTATCAATTGTTTCAATAAGGTGAGCGTTGTGTCTGCCTGTCGTGAAGAGAATATTCCAAGCACCCATCCCCTCCACTTCTTGCCTACGGTAACAACTCGAGCCACATGATCTTCAAAAGTGGCATTATCTTGTATTCTCACCTCAAGATCTCTTAAAATTTGCTTTCCCTCGATTTCGCTCCCATCTCTCGTTGTGTAGGACGTAGATTCAGTGTGGGTGAAGTTTTTTCCGTATCATAAAAGTTCAAATTTTGATTCGTTGAAGGTCATGTTGTTAACCGATGTCCAGTGAAAGATGTTGGTTAGGTCTAGTTGCACATTCCGCACGTCCGCCGTTGATTGTACCGGTGCTAATATCCGTGTGTTGTCAGCGAACGATGAGGCAACGGCAAACTCGCATTGGTGACCCATATAATTTATCATGATATGGAAGAGTATTGGACCAAGCACGGTGCCTTGTGGGACTCCACTGAGTACCGGCTGTCGTTTGTACACTTTATTATTAATAATTACACTTTGGGTTCGGTTCGTCAGAAAAGCTTCGATCCATCTAAGACATTTTCCACGGATGCCCATGATAAAGAGTTTGAGTAATAATATTCCATGGTCTACTTTATCGAATGCTTTGGCAAAATCTAAATATATTGCGTCCACATTTTTGCATTGGCATAGTATGTCTAGAATGGAGTCTTAATGCTCAAGCAACTGCGAAGTGGTTGAAAGTTTATGGCGAAAGCCATGTTGATTTGACGTAAGCAGGTTCTTGCTC
The DNA here is from genome assembly GCA_001587735.2 of Parhyale hawaiensis. Taxonomy (NCBI): domain Eukaryota; kingdom Metazoa; phylum Arthropoda; class Malacostraca; order Amphipoda; family Hyalidae; genus Parhyale; species Parhyale hawaiensis. Next base: position 3,273,038 of record LQNS02276770.1, read on the forward strand.
TCCAAATGATATACAAAGTGTTTCCTAAAGACCCTTTCAAACGGCTACATTACGTGGCTAGTTAGGGAGACAGGTCTATAGTTGGCTGGATCCAAGCTATTTCCAGCTTTAGAAATAGGTGAAATAATCGCTTGCTTTTAGGTGAGTGGAATTTCTCCATCATCCATTGATTTTCTTCACATAAGGTATGGGGGTAAAAGGTACTTAACTTGCACATCTTAAGGATTTTTGCAGGTACATCATCTGGTCCTGCTGCACTGTTGCCGCTAAGTTCAGCAATAGCTAGTTCAATGCTTATTTCTGTGAACTCGAAGTCCGTTAGGTAGTTTGTAGTTAATTCAATTCTTGGGATTTCAGGATTTTGAACTTTGTCACTAAAGACTTTTTGATATTGACGGCTTAATATTTTGCTCATTTCCTGGTCATCCTCAACAATAGATCCTTTATCATTCACCTGCAACCCGATTTTCGCGCAAGCGTTTTTCGCATTTATGAGCGGTTGTCTGGACGGGGCTTAAACGGATTAGCTGAGTTGTCTCTAGGCTGCTAACGGCGACGAAAGTTGTTAGGTGGGCACCGGGCTTAAGTCCTCGTACATTGAGGTACATACCACTTGGTGTTCTTTGATTTCCACCTGCACACGTGCGCTCTACAATACATATGTACTTTTAGAGTGTACTTCCCAGAAAACGTTTAAAATTTCCAATATACTGCACTGCAGTATTGCAGTGCATGTGTGCAGCCAGTCTTCAGCCTTGCCGGAAAGTTTAGCTTCGACGCCGAAGTTTTTCGCTCCCTCTTTCGATTAAACCTCCTTGAATGCAGCCGGGGCTGGAAGCACAGGTAAGTTTAGCTAATCGTCCGAATGTGTTACTGTGCCGTTTAAACACCAAAAAAGTGCACAGCTTCGTGCATCTTACTCGAAATCTGAAGAGCTATTCGTAACTTTGCTAATGACACTTACCGAGTAAACTGATTTGACAGCCATAATTTTCAGTATTTTTTCAGCATACACACAGCTTTCTTAAAACGACGCTACAAGATATGCTGACGATTTGCCGACAAATTAAAAAAAAAAAAAAAACTAACGAGTAGACCGGCGTTTGCAAATAGACCAAATTACATCGCATCCAGTGTTTCGTGAGTCCTGATGTAATTCATTAACTAGGCAAGGAAACAAGTACAGTGTTTGCACTGAAGAAGCGAATGTCACTGCGTGTATCTCTCCGTAACATGACCTGGTGACAAGTTTATCGCGTACCTAGAGACCCAGCGCGGAAAGGAGGCTTCTGTCTCAAGTTTGATGCTGACATTGTTATCCTAGGATAGTTGGAAACAGCACTGTTTTGGGTGGGCTTTATGGGGGAGTGTCTCTTTCTTCTTGTTGCAGGATTAATTTTTGGATTTGTGCTTAGTGAACAACTATTACTGCTATTTTGTAAATGATAAAAGTTGCAAAAAGTGATTAATATCAAGATAGAGGAAACATGGGAAAGATCGCAAAGCATCTCGAAATTGGAGGGTTAATATACCTAGTGCAGCAACGCCTTAGAATCTAGTGTGTTTGCACCACTCGTATCAGCTCTCCAATTTATATCACAATAATGTAGAACGGATTTCATTGGTTGCCACTAGCGTTCCGACTGCAAGGACAAATAAAGGTAGAAAGCCAGCTAGACCCGGTTTTTTTTCACATCTTTGTGGCTTGGCTGCAGATGGACACAAGTGCCCACCTGCCAGTCAAACCTCGATACAGAAGGCATTTGAAGAGGTTACGACATAAAATAGTGCCCTGATGTTGAGGTCGGTTTGTATGTTTCTATTTTCAGGAAGCCCGTGTTATCTGTCTTCTATGGGGAGCAGTTCCGACTTTGTGGTTGCTCATATCTATTATTATAACTATAGGGCCCGTGCTGTCAAAAATTACAGCGAAAAATTTGTGATGATTGATTATACTTTTATTACTAATATTCATATTGAGGAAAACGCCACGACGGCCAACTCAAATTATCATAAGAGATGCGGGCTTTCTTAGCCTTTCTACTGAGCAATACCACAATTCATTTACTACAGATAGTTAAACTACAGATAGTTAAGTCAGCCCTAAGGGAACACCCTATCGCCCAAGCTCAGTCAATCAGCAACCCGACGTGACACCATCTCAGCCAATCAGCGACCGCCGTGACTGGCGTCAATTTCAGCCAATGGGCGACTGCCACGTCACTCTGCTGGTGTATATGTTACGCGCGAACGATGGATTTGGACAATCGATCGATCGCGCTGCGCAAACGGTGGATGTTGTAGGTATTAATCGAATGCGCTTCAATATGTATTGATGTACTTGGATCGCTAGTGCTATTCATATTTTCATTGTGAAGTGGAGTTATGAACAGCCGGTCAAACTTGATTGTGTTGGTATGTATGGATGACAGCACTTTGAGAATAAATACCTCAAGGTACTGTGTCCCTTATTTGTTGGCAGGACATCTATGTAGATGAGATAATAAATAAATTGATTAATTATTATTATAGTATAATGGACTGTACGCGTTAACGGTTTGAAACTTCTGGGAAGGGGTATTACACGCCCTTCGGCTTCACAATGCATCAGGTTGGAAACTAAATTATTGCCGGTTTTTACCATCGTGAAACGATGAAACCGGCAAAAACTTAGTTTCTAACCTAACATAAGGTTCAATAAGACAATAGTACCGTAATTTGATACTTCTGTTCAGCGAATTTATTAGTAATTTTATAACTTTAAATACTCCTCACGGAACAAACGTGCAGGTTTTCAAGCACTTACATTATCGAGCTTAATTTCGAATTATTGGGCTGTTGTCTGACTGACATATACCTCCTGAGAAGAACAGATATTCTATTAAAAAGCATAAATTATGGAAAAATCAAGCTATTTATTTGCTTGGGAAATCTATTACTGGTTTTAGTTTGCAAACTGTGCACAATGTGTTATTATTCAAAGAATAAGAGAGAAGGAACGCGAAATATGTCCTGAGAAATGAAAAGCTAAAATATAGTGTTGTGCTCCCACACGATAAGTCGAGAAAGAATGAGAAGAACAGAACAAAGCAGCGACGATAGCGGAAGCACGAAAAGACAGGAAAGTCATACATACGACAAGACATCTGAGAAACTTAGCAAAGGTTTTCGTAAAGTACGCAAAGGTTGTCGTAAAGTACGCAAAGGTTGTCGTAAAGTACGCAAAGGTTGTCGTAAAGTACGCAAAGGTTGTCGTATAGTACGCAAAGTTTGCCAAATAACGCGACTCCTCACTAAAGAAATCTACTAATCATTGTATCCCCAGCTTAAGTATCTTACCTGTAGCATAAGTTATGATAAAAAAAAAGATAAAAAAGGGACACACTGCAAGTCGGAAGAACGCGGAATCCATTCTCGAAAGATCAGCGAGCATATAGGAGCAGTCAGTTAGGAAAGAGAGTAAGAACAGCAGAAAGTATCATCAGTAGGAGGGGGGGGGGGGATGCGCCGACTATACAAAGCGAAAGACTTAACAGCAGCTTTTCATTGCCTGAAATAATAGTAATATGTGCACAAATGTATTGTCATAGGTTAAAACCCAAGCGTCTGGTTGTTGTTAAACGAACATTAAAATCGGATAAACGGCGAGAAGCGTCCCAACACCTCAACCGAAAACGGGATGGATTTTCATTGCTATTGTGCAGAGGTGCGTGCCATGTACTAGCTTACTGTTTTCTTTAAAGCTTCTACGTTCGTAATTATATTCAAAAGTAAATGTAGCACCCCCAAATGCTGCGAATGGGAAACATCCATCAGATTCTTCCTCTTCCCAGTAGCCTCACCTCTGCTTAGGAGGAACATGTTCGTTCATCCTATGTTATAGGAAGTTGCAGCCTAAAGGGATCTAAGACGTTCACCTTAGCCTTAGAAAGGCCTTCGGAACATCTTGCGTTTGTGCTTTTGTACTCACAGACACAGGATAAATGCTTATGATTGTCCAGGAGAGAGATAGGATTTAATGTTGTCTTTCACAACTGACTTCCGCGGGGTTCGACCAGGTATGAGCCCGGCGGTATCCCGAGATACTGCGATGGCAGCGCCACCTTCCACAGCGTGTTTTTCTCGGCGCAAACGACATCCTTTTAGCTCCCATGCGTAAATTAATCACTTAACGGCCGAATTGAATTAGTTAGCAGTGCAACTCAGCACCCGTATATGTTACTGTATCCATTTAATCAACAGGAAAGTGGACGGCTCTCCCATGCACTCCCACTATTATGAGAGATTTAAAACCGTACCTACTCGTTACACTTGCTGAGCAAACTGACGTGACGGTGAATACTCCAGCAAATATTTTTTGGTTGTTTCTTGTTTCTAAAAGGCCATAGTATAATATTTGGGCAGTGAGTAGTTTTAGATTAGATTAGATAGGCGGCAGTAGACGAACCAAGAGGCCCATTCCCAAAGAGAGGCCGGGACTAGCACCCCGGCTTCTTTGAGCTATTGCCATTATGTTAGTAGGATATAGAGAATTGGGGAAACGAGGGGAGAAAAAACGGAAG
>LQNS02276770.1:3277699-3289788 GCA_001587735.2 Parhyale hawaiensis
TAGACGCAATGAATTTCTACTCCCTGGGGAGACTTTAATTTTGCTAACTTTGAGTAGCGGCGCACTTGAGAGGACTGCCGCCGCCGCCGAGGAGTGCCGCTCGCTGCGGAAAAACTTGAAAGTTGCCAACTTTAAAGAAATGCTTTCCAGAATCAATGCTAGCATTTAACTTTTTGCGGAGCTTCTAGGAAAATTTTTCTTTTTAGAATTCTGGCTTGCGTTTTCAGTTTTCGTAGAGCGGTTACGCACTGCGGTGAAAATTTGGAAAAATTCGTGTAGGTTATTGGCGATCCATTCTTTACTTGAGTTACACGTCGCTCAGGAAAGAAGTTTATGCAGTGCAGTGAAGATCCGGTGCTCTTTTCGTAAAAATATATAAGCGATTAGAAAAATAAAAATTTGTGCTATATTTCTTATACAGAGGAATTTTTTTTTTCGTGATTCAGAAATATTGGTGAACAATCAAATATGGTGTCACTATGCAGATATTAATTCAGTACTAACCGTACATTGAATCAGTAATTTTTCACCTGTCTGATTATTGTGCTAGAGATAGGGACAAAATACGAGAAAAAGTAATAGTTAAATAAATCAAGTTTAACTTTCCGTTAATTTTGATTGGTTTCAATGGCCTTAGCTAAGACATTTGAACATCTTTCATTCGCGCCTGTTATACTTCTCCAGTTTTACAACTTTAATACTCCTATAGATGATACTCTCTTCTGCTCTTTCTCTTCTTCCCCAACTTGCTGTGACCATGCATGTTGATATTAATTGTGTGTAAACACACCCATGCATGGATTCCACGCTTCTGTTGACATACTTCCTGTCTATTCCTTTTTCTCTCTTCAAAGAAAGTAATCGTTTCTAGAGTGACTCAAGGCCAATTCACACGTTAGTCTTTTGAACGTGTTTTTCAGGCTAATCGTCAGAATGTTTTGCTGTGTTACTTGAAAAGCAAAAAAGTGTACAGAATTGTAAGTTTTCACGCACCATAAATCTGAAAAATACGTCACAGACTTCATTAGGGGCACTTCTGAAGGTGACTAACTTAAGGTGACTAACTTAAGGTGACTAACTTAAGGTGACTAACCTAAGGTGACTAACTTAAGGTGACTAACTTAAGGTGACTAACGTAAGGTGACTAACTTGAGGTGACGAACTTAAGGTGACTAACTTAAGGTGACTAACTTAAGGTGACTAACTTGACGGCCAACGTTTTGCACATCAATCGGCCCTCATTTGTGTAAAGAAGACGCAGAACATTTGGCCGATTAACTGAGAAAGCACATACAAAACCCTGTCGTGTGAACAGGCCTTTAAATAATGTATTCATTTACTTACTTACTTACACCCCTAGTTGACCCATGGTGCACATTCGATGAGTCAAGACTTGTTGTATCCAACAGGGTGTTGAAACTATTCGTTAGAAATACTTCTAATTGAGAAATATGTCGTTTGACGAATAAATTAAATTTAGATAATTATAATTCGTTTAGTGAGAACAATTGTACAGCGGTAAATATAGCTTTAGCTCAAATTAAAACCATTACTTTGGAAATCTGTATTGACCTCATGCTCGAAAAGAATAAGAGACAAGAAAGTATTGAAGTTTAACGTATAGAAAATTTTTCTCGATAGAAAGAATACTTGCTGCATTAGGCAACTAAAATCAATTTACAGTAAAAGCTAGTGAAACTTATGGAAACTGTAAATTTCTAAGTCAAATCAGTGTGTACTGTGTAATTGCATCCAATGAGTAAATGAAGCATAGTGTTTGTGTCTTCTGATAACTTACAAAATTGGCAGGATAATTTTTATTTTTTTTAAATACATATGAATATTACTAAAGCTGAGATTATAGCTCGACTATTATTATTATTAAATCACACCAGACTGGCGACGTGGGAACGGAGAAACTCCATGAGGTTGTCAAACTCCACGCAACCAGCCCAACGAGTGAAGAAAATAAAGAAGAAATAAAAAAGAAAAGAAAGTGAAGATCCGAGATCACAGAATAGCTCTGTGTTTAATTAAGAGGGGCACGGGTCCGATTTGCTTATTTCCAGCCAATCGTTCTGAAACTTGCACAGTATATGCAAGATTCAAAATAAAAAACGAAATTGTTCAAGTGATTTTTCCGAAATTTTGAGCACTTTGGGAGATATTGTACATTTTAGGCAAAAAAATCGTTTTTTTTTTCGACCTATTTTTGGGTTTAGTAAATGCATGCTTGAAAACAATAGAACTCCATCAGTTTCTATGCTACGATGCTCGTTCATATACCATTTGAAAGCTAAAAACATACGGAAGAGAAGATGGCTCCCTGTTTTTTTCATAATTTGGTCTAGAATTTTCGTAATGAGGATTAGAATGAGAAAATATGATGCAGAATTTTTTCACACTTTTTGCTCAGAAATACTTTGCTTGTGGCTTAGTCACAAGAGTATGATGCTGATTATCGAAAAACTGGTACAATCATCTCTTTCTTGTATCTTTAGCTTTCAAATGGTATGTGAACGACTGTCGTAGCACAAAACTGAAGGAGTTCTATTCTTTTGAACAAATTTTATGCCAAAAAACACCTGAGTAAATGACGACCAAAGTTTAGACCACTAAAAATGTGGCTAATATGTACTTAATATCAATAATATGTATTTAGCATATTGCTACGACACATTATTATGATTTACAACCCCCCCCCCTTCCCTTTATCCCCTTCTAGGAGAGTTCTCATGCCCCAGAATAAGAATATTTGTGGGTGTGATATCTCCCAATCGAGGGATCATTATTATTATTATTAAATCACACCAGGCTGGCGACGTAGGAACGGAGAAATTCCATGAGGTTAACAAACCCCCACGCAACCAGCCCAGCGGGTGGAGTAACAAAAGAATGAAGAAAAGAAGATCCGAGATCACAGAATAGCTCTGTGTACAGATCGTTTAAAGCTGCCAATACCAGCAAAAGCAAAGGCAGAGCCATCAAGAAAATTCCAAACATCCACACACGATGGAAAAAACGAACGGGAATATTGGCCCGTACGGCATCGTAACGGTTCCAAGGCAAACTCATGAAGAGCACCAGTCCGCCGAGTATATCTCACTCGAACAAATGGATCTGGAAGAAACTCAGACAGTGGATGACTGAGGCAGTTATAGATTTTATACAAAAAACAGACTCCACCAACTCTGCGACGATACGCCAGATCACAGGGCACAACACCACCCAGCATGAACGCACATCAACGAACTACTTTGTCAAGCAAACACAGATGGCAATCGGCAGCAGAACCCCAGACTACAGAGCAGTACTGCAGAAGAGGGAGGACAAAGCTATTATTCATTATTCAGCAATTGACAAAAAAGTTGAAATTTGACTCCCACCTACCTTGATCTACTCTCACAACCCTGTTGGAGAGTCTCTGTGCATCCAGGTTCAAAATGCACCAGGTTGTGAGAAAAGACTCCACCGTCAGGATCACTTTTCATCAATAAATGAAGAAAATGCAATTTTGACCCAACCCGCCTCTATTACCACTCCTTTTGGGGGTTTCTGTGCTCCCAGGGTGAAAATATTTTGTTTTGTGAAAGACCTCATTCCAGGGATCACTTTTCATCAAAAACACGAAAAAGTTAAATTTTCACCTCCCACCCGCTCTCTCTCCTTTACCTTCCGTTCCCCGTTCGGGGGGGGGGGGGGTTCCCGTGTCCTCAGAGTGAAAGTATTTGGTGGTGTGATAGTCAAAATATTTGGTGATGTGATATACCCCACCCTAGGGATCACTTTCCACCAAAAGAGGAAAAAAAAGTCAAATTTTCGCCACAATCGGCCCCCGCTTCCAAAGAATACTTGCTGCATTAGGTAACTAAAATCAATTAGATTAGATTAGATAGGCGGTAGTAGACGAACCAATAGGCCCATTCCCAAAGAGACACCGGGACTTACACCCCGGCCCTCTATGAGCTATTGCCAGTAAAAGCTAGTGAAACCTATGAAAAATGTAAATTTCTAAGTCAAATCAGTGTGTACTGTGTAATTGAATCCAATAAATAAATGAAATATAGTATTTGTGTCTTATGATAACTTACAAATATTAGCAGGGCAATTTTTAAAATACGTATGAATATTACTAAAGCTGAGCTTATAGCTCAACTTTTATTATTAAATCACACCAGACTGGCGACGTGGGAACGGAGAAACTCCATTAGGTTGACAAACCCCCACGCAACCAGCCCAGAGAGTGAAGAAAAAAAGAAAGAGAAGATCAGAGATCACTGAATAGCTCTGTGTACGGATCGTTTAAAGCTGCCAATACCCGCACCAGCAAAGACAGAGCCATCAAGACCATTCCAAATATTCACACATGATGGAAAAAGCGAACGAGAAAACTGGCTTGTACAGCATCGTAACGGTTCCAAGGCAAACTCATGAAGAGCACTAGTACGCCGAGTATACTACAGTACGCCGAGTATACGATATACGTACGGTATGTTAGCATACTGCATTTATTCATAAATTTATGCTAGATTTGGATTAATTTGGATATTATTTGGATATTATTCCTAATTTGGATATTATTCCTAATTGATTTTGAATTTTGAATATAGATTCGAATAAAAACCAAATGTAGGATGCTCTCAACTTAATACCCGACTGTTTTGTTGCGTTCATATTAGCACAGCGATGTAGCTTTGCGAAGTGAGGCACCTTGGAATGAATCTTCAGATTTAGTTTGAATGACAACTCATGAAGATGTTCACTTTTCTGTTATCTAAATAGGCATAGGAATGAATTATGATGTTGAGTTAAGATAATATCTTCTTTGACTTATCGTCGTGTAAATTCAAAACGTTACGTACATACGTTAGAACGTGACAAATAAAAAACAAGCTTTTATAATTGCTGCCAGGGTATGAGAACATTAAAAGGTAAACTAGATGAACAAAAATTATGGATGTTTTAAGGCGATAGTTAAATGAAAGTTTTCTCACCTAACCGTCAGAATCTTTTGTTGAGGCTTCGTGAACACAGCTTTGATTTTACAAATAAAAAAAATGTTAGAGTGTTTGCCGTCGGGCCACATTGCTCAGCAAATGTCTTTAAATCTGGTACGTAGACTAGCCATAAGCTGAAGAAACTCTGGCAAATGCTAAAATAATCTGCGTAAAACCTCGCTTCCCTATTTACGCGTCAGATGGTCTATGGTCAAGTGACATCGAGCTCCGTTCAAATAAACGACGTTGTCATGGCTGTAGGCTGAACAGAGTGACAAAAAATAAATCTAGCAAGTAGACTAGTATGGATGGCTGCTACCCCTTGCCGTCACAATTAATATTAAATCTAAGTTTATTATAAACTATGAAAAAAAGAACAGCTGCCACGATTACGTGAGCGGACAATCCGACATAGATGGTGCTACGGGCGGCTTGTGTAGAACATTTTGTGAATTACTACCTATTGGGTTGCATCAAGAAAGCATTCTCCATCCTGAAATTTTGTGCAAAAGCGTGGGTTTACAGGGTTTTAGACGTTGATTCAGTGGTCAAAATTCATAAGTTTGTTCTGTTCAGAGGTCGGCATCTCCGATTCAGTTACGATGGTGCGATGGCAAAATCGATGGTATGGTGGCTATCGCCATCGTTTTTACGATGGCGATGGCAATACCATCGCTCCATCGGCTTCGGAACCAAAAATCGCCAATATTCATCGGCGATGACCTACGATGATACAACAAGTACCGTCGGCGATGGCCATCGTAGGGCGACACAATCGGCGATGGACCATCGCATTAACACATTTTTAAAATGCAAACTTTTCAGACCACAAACATCGAATAAAAGCAGCAGCTCTTATAACCTCGGTCTGTGTGCGATTTTCAAACCACTAATACTAATCCTAGCTGAAAGAAGGTGCGAATTGTGAGGTCCAGGTTATTAATTGGCATTGTTAGATCTGGGAAATGTATCAAAATAAAATTTGCAACCCTCTTGTAGGCGCCAATCTATTTGGCATCAACGGCCTGGATTATTTGCTTTACCAAGGTCTGGTCACTGGAGCTAAGCATTTACGAGCAAATGGTATCCCTGTAAAGTGTGTTTAATTGGGTCATTTTAAATAGAGAATAACTTTATATGTCGATATTCTATTTTGGACCTAAAGTAAAAATTGACCCAAACATTAACTATGATACTCGAATTTTAGTATTACAAGATGTATGACTGCCATATATTGCTTGAATTCTAGCATGTGAAGCACTTTTGTGCAGTTTTCTTAACTTTATATCCTAAAACACAGCCAAAATAAGACTCCGCCAGAAATGTATTGTTGGGGCACTGAGATCGCACGTCTCATACACTGCTACACGTGTAACACTCTGAGGGTAGCACCAGCATTTAATTGAAACACGCCCCTGGGCTCCCAGAGGAGACTGCAAAAATCTATCTTTTAGTAGCCCATTCATTAACTTCCACTGACTTGGGACACAGCGCTAAATACATCACGCTAAAGCATATCACTGCCCACCATTGGTTATTCTATAAACAAATGTATCACTTGTAAAGGACGGGATTGAAGAAGAGAGATGAAATAAACTTTAAGGATGAGAAACTAGAAGAAAGACCGAAAGAAACAGAAAGACATGTGCATGCGACAGACACAGTAATGTTGTGAGGGCTCTGGGGCCGGCAGCTGGTCTATCTGGAAAGAATTCTTTTTCTACAATGTAGGGGTTGAGAACTGCGGCAACACCCCTCTTTGTTTTAATGTTACTAAAGAAAATGGATGCTTCAAAACTCGTAAGGCTGTTTTTCTGTAATTTTAGCCGCATTGCATTATTTCATCGGCATCGGTCGTACGTCCGATGCCGTACGTCCGATGCCCATCGTATGCCATCGCCGATGGCATGTTCAGTTATTTCTTCTGACCATTTCTTCCTCGTAACACCACCGCCGATGGAGAAATTGGCCATCGCCGATTGTTTGACGCGATTTCTATCGGAGCATCGGACCATCGCTATCGCTATCGCCGATGGATTTTTGCGACGTTCCATCGCACTTGTGTCGAAAACTGAGTTGACGGCAAACATTTTATTGAAGGTTTGTGATGACGCAGTTCTGTTTCAGACCAAAAATTAAATGTCCGAACATTTTGCACTACGCATAGGGAACATAAATTGTCGAGAAACCCCACCTAAAGATTTATTTACTTGACAACCTCGAAAGCAATCCCGAGTGGTAAAGAAAAGTGTGAAAATGTCAACCCCAGCTCAGTTGGCAGTATGCGTTTTGCTGAAAAACGCATAAAAGTAGTATCTGCATTTTGAATCATTGCTTATTCATAGTTGTGTTGATACTAGAAGCAAAATAAGTTATCAATAGAGACGAAAATTTGAGTTTCTTTGGATCAAGGTGCGTGGGCAACTGAGTTCTGTTGAACATCTACGCTTAATAAATTGTCAAGCGTTGCTGACCGCTACAATGCACCGAGAAACAGTGTGGACGCTGTTGCGATATTTCCGCTGCATTCTGCGAAAGCGAACAAGCGTTTTTCGCACTTATGAGTGGTAGTCTGGACGGGGCTTAAACGGATTAGTTGAATTGCCTCTGGGCTGCTAACGGCGACGAAAGTTGTTAGGTGGCCACCGGGCTTAAGTCCTCGTACATTGCGGTATATATAACTGGGTGTTCTTTGATTTCCACCTGCACACGAAGGCCCTACAATACATAAGTATTTTTACAGTGCACTTCCCAGAAAACGTTTAAAAATTCCAATATACTGCACTGCAGCTTTACAGTGCATGTGTGCAACCAATCAGCCAGGTTTTAGCCTTGCCGAAAAGTTTAGCGTCGACGTCGAGGTTTTTCACTCCCTCTTTCGATTAAACCTCCTTGAATGCTACCGCGGCTGGGAGCACAGGTAGGTAAGTCAAGGAGGTTCTACTAGAGAGGAGCGCACCCTCTCTATTTAACTTACGGGAGCGTTGCGAGTAAACATTCCCCTACAACTGGCTGAGTAGCGTGCCCAATCAGAGAGCGGCTATGCATAATGCAACTGCTGCGATTTTGCCTGCGTGGCTGTCAGACGTGGTGGTTGTGCAAAATCGCTCCTGCTGAGACATCAACGTATTACCACAGTTTACTGTGGTATTACTGCCTAGCCTGAAAGTGCTACCCACGGCAAATTGATTATTCAAAAGTCTATGAGTCAAAATTACAGTTCGATATATTCAAAATGAGGGGCAGTTTTGGTTTAACTTTGTTAAACAACGCCCAGTCTGCTTAAAGCAATAAGAAAGATACTAACCACACTACAGCGCATGAGCCATACAAGCTCCTCCAACCGCGACCATCGGCCAACTGAGAGGCTTTCAGCCTTGTCAGCCAGTTGAAGACCTCCAAACGCCAGCTCTAAGTCACGTGAGAAAGACATGTGTTTACTCGCCCAGAGAAGGCTTGCGCTTACTCCTCGCATTAGAAGCTCTTTGAGGTAAGTTTAGCTAATCGTCCGAATGTGTCACTGCGCCGTTTAAACACCAAAAAAGTGCACAGCTTCGTGCATTTTACTCGAAATCTGAAGAGCTATCCGTAACTTTGCTAATGACACTTGCCGAGTAAACTTATTTGACAGCCATAATTTTCAGTACTTTTTCAGCATATATAAGACGACGCTACAAGATATGCTGACGATTTGCTGAGAAATGCGTTCAAAAAACTAACGAGTAGACCGGCCTTTGCACTCAGACCAAATCACATCGCATCCAATGCTTCGTGAGTCCTGATACAATTCATTAACTAGGCAAGGAAACAAGTATGTACAGTGTTCGCACTGAAGAAGCGAATGTCCGTAACATGACCTGGTGACAAGTTTATCGCGTACCTAGAGACCCAGCGCGGAACGGAGGCTTCTGTCTCAAGTTTGATGCTGACATTGTTATCCTAGGATAGTTAGAAACAGCACTGTCTTGGGCTTTATGGGGGAGTGTCTCTTTCTTCTTGTTGCAGGATTAATTTTCGGATTTGTGCTTAGTGAACAACTATTACTGTTATTTTGTAAATAATAAAAGTTATAAAACTTGCTTAATATCAAGGTAGAGGATACATGGGAAAGATCCCAAAGCATCTCGAAATTGGAGGGTTAATATGCCTAGTGCAGTAACGCCCTAGAATCTAGTGCGTTTGCACTACTCGTATTAGCTCTCCAATTTATATCACAACAATGTAGAACGGATTTCATTGGACCTGAGAGGTTGCCACTAGCGATCCGACTGCAAGCGCAGATAAAGGTAGAAAGCCAGCTAGACACGGCTTTTTTTTACATCTTTGTGGCTTGGCTGCAGATGGACGCAAGTGTCCACCTGTCAGTCAAACCTCGATACAGAAGGTATTTGAAGAGGTTACGACATAAAATAGTGCCCTGATGTTGAGGTTGGCTTGTATGTTTCTATTTTCAGGAAGCCCGTGTTATATGTCTTCATATCTATTATTAAAACTAGAGGGCCCGTGCAGTAAAAAATTACAGCGAGAAATTTGTGATGACACTTTCATTGATTATACTTTCATTACTAATATTCATGTTGAGGAAAAAGCCACGACAGCCAACTCAAATTATGATAAGAGATGTGTGCTTTCTTAGCCTTACTACTGAGCAATACCACAATTCATCTGCTACAGGTAGTTGAACTACAGATAGTTAAGTCAGCCCTAAGGGAACACCCTTTCGCCCAATCTCAGCCAATCAGCAACCCGACGTGACACCATCTCAGCCAATCAGCGACCGCCGTGACTGGCGTCAATTTCAGCCAATGGGGACTGCCACGTCACTCTGCTGGTGTATATGTTACGCGCGAACGATGGATTTGGACAATCGATCGATCGCGCTGCGCAAACGGTGGATGTTGTAGGTATTAATCGAATGCGCTACAATATGTATTGTTGTACTTGGATTACGAATGCTATTCATATTTTCATTGTGAAGCGGAGCTATGAACAGCCGGTCAAACTTGATTGTGTTGGTATGTATGGACGACAGCACTTTGAGAATAAATACCTCAAGGTGCTGTGTCCCTAATTTGTTGGGCAGTGCATCTATATATATATATAGATGAGATAATAAATAAAATGATTAATTATCATTATAATATAATGGACTGTACGCGTTAACGGTTTGAAACTTCTGGGAAGAGGTTTTACACGCTCTTCGGCTTCACAATGTATCAGGTTGGAAACTAAATAATTATTATTGCCCTTTTTTACCATCATGAAACGATAAAACCGGCAATAACTTAGTTTCTGACCTAAAATAAGGTTAAATAAGAGCAATAGTACCGTAATTTGATACTTCTGTTCAGCGGATTTATTAGTAATTTTATAACTTTATGGAAAAAATCAAGCTATTTATTTGCTTGGGAAATCTATTACCGGTTTTAGTTTGCAAACTGGGCGCAATGCGTTATTATTCAAAGAATAAGAGAGAAGGAACGCGAAGTATGTCTTGAGAAACGCAAAGCTAAAATATAGTGTTGTGCTCCCACACGGTAAGTCGAGAAAGAATGAGAAGAACAGAACAAAGCAGCGACGATAGTGGAAGCACGAAAAGACAGGAAAGTCGTACATACGACAGGACATCTGAGAAACTTAGCAAAGGTTGTCGTAAAGTACGCAAAGGTTGCCAAATGGCGCGACTCCTCACTAAAGAAATCTTCTAATCATTATATCCCCAGTTTAAGTATCTTACCTGTAGCATAAGTTATGATCAAAAAGAGGGGAAAAGGGACACACTGAAAGTCGAAAGAACGTGGAATCCACTCTCGAAAGATCAGCGAGCATATATGGAGCAGTCAGTTAGGAAAGAAGAGTAAGAACAGCAGAAAGTATCATCAGTAGGTGGGGGGGGGGGTGCGCCGACTATACAAAGCGAAAGACTTTACAGCAGTTTTTGATTGCCTGAAATAATAGTAATATGTGCACAAATGTATTGTCACAGGTTAAAACCTTAGCCTCTGGTTGCTGCTAAACGAACATTAAAATCGGAAAAAACGGCGAGCAGCGACCCAACACCTCATCCGAAAAAAGGATGGATTTTCATTGCTACTGTTCAGAGGTGCGTGCTATATACTAGCATACTGTTTTCTTTAAAGCTTTTACGTTCGTGATTATATTCATAAGTAAATGTAGCACTCCAAATGCTGCGCATGGGAAAAATCCATCAGATTCTTCCTCTTCCCAGTAGCCTCACCTCTTCTTAGCAGGAACATGTTCGTTCATCCCATGTTATGGGAAGTTGCAACCATGAAGGTACAAAGGACAGGAGGGAACATTGGCTCGATTTCTTGTAACCTACTGGCAGGGCTGAGCAGCCCGTGTGGCTGTGTTGAAGCCGACCTTGAACTGCTGGCTGCTATCCACTCACTCCAGTGAGCAGTGACAACCTGACCGTTGTAATGTTGGTGTGTGTCGCTGCTGTCAACGTAGTAAACCCATGCTGCGTTTATAGTTGCAACGCGCGGAGCGACAAAAAGCACAGAAGGATGTCATCTTTAGCGGCTTTTTTTTAGCATGCGTGCAGCTGCATAGCCAGGCTCCAGGGCCCCCACAATGAATGGAAATGCAAAAAATCCTCACGCGCGGCCTCAAAAACTCCCAAATTGCACTAAAACTTCAGATATAGAAAATTATAGCAATAAATATGATTATTTCTTGTCTAAATATAAATGAATATTTCTCGATAACTATTTACTGCAGTGGTATATTGGAGTTTTAGAGTGGGATAATAAAATGTAGGCACATAGGTATGTAAGTAAAATCTACATGTACATAATATTTGATCAGCTGTTACAAAATCATCTATTCAAGACAGTCGAAGACACATTTCAGTGTCTTCGAAAGCACTATTGTCCTGTCCTGAATATTTGACCTTGCCATTTTGAATACCCTAATTTTACACCAGTATAAAGACGCATATCACTTCGCTACGTGACTGACTTTAACAGTCTTGAATATATAAACTAGCAGTACAATGCGATTCAAGTTATTTTGACGATTCTAAATTAATGAACCTCTTGCTGCATGTGCCAGCAAGCATCGTATTCA
>LQNS02276770.1:3363051-3385550 GCA_001587735.2 Parhyale hawaiensis
TACCTTTCGTATCACAGATACAATCGAATTAAGTCTTCAGCGCTCAAATGTTTTTCCCATCTTAAAGCGAAGAAGTGTGCTTTTCTTCAATCGTCTTAGCTTCTGATACTGGCCATGCAAATAAAATTTAAAGTCTTTCTCGTGAACTCGACGTATATAGTGGTCTGTATCTAGGTTACGACGCTCCATAAAAATCCCGTCTCAATCTGACTCTTGAACGATGCTGTAGATTGTATGGTGGATTCTAAAACTTCCCTAGAGGCGAACCTCCAGCTTTGACGCCTGAATTTCTTCTCATCTTGAAGCAAAGAAACCGTGTGGTGTGCAAACAAGCAAGACACACAAAAGCGAATAAATAAATAAATGGATATATATATAAACAAACTTCGCAGACTTTTAGTATAATACTAGTGGCCCGTGCCGTCATTATAAATGACGCCAAAAANTTTTTTTCGCCTTTTGAAATCTGAATTTTCTCCTATCTTATTAGTTCTATTTTTCCCCTATCTAATACTGAAGAAAAAGATTCCAAGGTACCCCACTTTTTTTCGCCGTTTGAAATCTGAATTTTCTCGTATCTTATTCCCATAGAGCGTGACAGGAAAGATATAAATATAGTTATAAATAAATAAAAACGCGACGTGAATTATTATATATATAGTACTGATATAGCTAGGTACCCTATCTTTATGAAGGGTTCTGCTAACTGATAGCTGCTGAAGAAGTGAAGGCGTGGTGTGTTGCGTTGTAGAGTTGAAGAGGGTACTGTAACTTTCATTTAAAATTTGGGAAATTTCCCGCTAAATCCACCAATTGGAGTTCTTATTTTCTGCTATGTTAATGATCTCACTATAGTGGATTGTCGTATCAGCTTCAATAGAAATTCTATTGAAGTTGATGGTCTACGTTACGAAAATGAATTACGCTCTACGTAAGTTCCCGTCTGCCTCACTACATTCCCAATACTGGCTGACTTTACCCTAAACATGTAAATGCCTGATGAAAAACAAGCTGTAGCACAGCGTAACCTTTCACTGTAAGAGCCGGAAAAGCACTGGTCCCCAAACAGACACATTTGTGACATTGTCCATCGGGACGTATGCCCGACAGGGACTGACGCTGAGAGCTCCACAGCCGGCTTTCGTTTCACTTCTGCTGGCTATAACGATGTCGCTGGTGACTTCTCTACATTCATGATCCTGATCATGTAATAAATTTCCTTATTGCCTTGTATTTCAGATTCTTCTGAAAATGGGACATATTTCCCAAATGTTTACTTTTATTAGCCTATTTAATGTTGCAATTTTATTTTCTTAGATTTCTTGCTAATATACGATGATACCCATCGCTTATAACAGTGACCTTGGTGAATACACCTGCTCTCGTTGTAAGAATGCACTACATACCGTAGTACATGTAGTGATCGACTGCCCAAAGCTACCGTACCTACGAACACTGAATGGCATTGTTAAGGCTTCTGGATCTATGGTGTTAGCCGGTGTCTGCAGTTGCCTATCTTAGGGAAGCGTGTCGCTCGGCCAGCCAAAGTAGTGCATATCAACAACAGCCTTAGTTCTTTGCTTCCTGTTGAAGTCGGGGCTTCTACCCACCCGCTCGTATGTCGCCCCCCTCCTCTTGATCGAACATGAAGTTCAAGAGGCACATCATGATGTTTGGCATTGGTACCTTTTGCTTCAATGATGTTGCTGATCACTCTTCCTCTCTCGACAGAACCTGACTGAGTTCAACACTGCCCACAACAGGCGCATCACGATGCTCGGTATTGACGAAGAAGAAACAAGACCCAGAAAGCGACACAAATACAACATCAGTTTTAAAGACGAAGAAGATATCATTAATCCTGAAGATATCGATCCCAGTATTGGGCGCTTCAGAAATCTTTTACAGACGCGAGTCGTGCCAAATAAGGTGAGATTTTTTGTTCGTTTCATCCCTTTCTTTTCCCACTTACCGTTCCCATTCACATTGATACAAATGGATCGATGCATGCACGCCGCATTGCACGGGTTTCACGTATATGTCGATATATATATATATATAGGTATATACTGTGTGTTCTTTCTTCCTTCTTTTCTTTCATCACCATTGTAGTGGAAAGGAGAAGCTTAAATTATACAATACTATACATTAATAGGCTAATAGTACCAAAAATAACAATTAGGGAAATTCTTTGATGTAATTGAGGGTCATAGGTACCAATATAATGATAATAGTAAGTGAGGGTCATTTCCCTTTTTTTTAATTGGGCACTAAAGTCGTTTTGCAGGTTCTGGATGTTTGACCCCCTCAGGGGCAGAGGATGGGCCATAGGCTATAGAGTTAGGTTATGGGGCGCGGCGACCCCAGCGGGGCTCTTGTAGGTTACCTTAGCCATTAGCTAGGCCTCCGGCACGTCTGTCTTTTGTGCCCACTTTGCTTCCTTCCATTTTCATACCCCTACCTGCCCTTGCCTTATTCTGATCTTCCTCTTCTTTCCCGACTTGCTCTTCCCATATGCTTTGATCCTGTGTGGGAACACCTTCGTGCATGGGTTCCCCGTTTCTATCGTCATACTATACCTATGTCCCTTACTTCTCCCTGTGTTAGATCGCCATCGTTGTGGAAACGGAGGCTTTAACTACTCAATATAATCATAATGGGATGTTTGACTGAAATGTCCCTATTGTGCTTGTGTCCCTGAGAATTGCGTTGGCCTTTTTACAACGAATCTCTTAGTTCGTGATTAAATTTTACCTCTGGTAAGATTAATACTAGCTGAAACATTGTACATATGTATAGATAATACTCCTCGGCGTGTGGGGGCAGCTCTCTGTAGAGTTGCTCTTGGTCACGCCCGACTTACGCACGGATAGTAGCTACTTTATGAAGAGACGACTTCCTCCCAAGTGTGTTGATTGTGAGGTACCACTAGCGGTAAAGATATTATGGTTGAGCGCCGCAATTTTACCTCTGCTCTATTGAGACGTGTCCTCGAACTCCGCGATCTGAACCTAAACAAAATTATGCCCGAGGTGTTGGGGGAGACACCTAGACCTCATCACGGGTAAATAATGTCGAAGCCCTGAGGCAGTTCTTGTCCTAGTGTAATTTGATGGAGACAGTTAAGTACTCAAGGAGCGCTCAAGTGGTATGGAGCCTCTATACTGACAATTCCACTACAGGTATTCCTCCACGACCGCGCACTCAACGTTCCAAGCTTAACCGCCGTCCTCAAAGCGTGCCTTCTTCAAATCACGAGTAATATTCTTTGCCGATTTTTTTAAAGAAAATATTTTTTTCATGGGGTAACTAATAGAATGTGAGAAAGGCTTACCCAAAAGACTGGTACCCCACGTTCATTTTGTCCTAAAATATAAAGGTGTATGATTTACGAATATACATACTGAGTTAGCTATTTCTATCATGGCTGAACAACGAACAGGTTAACTCACGCGCAGGTAGGTGTTAAGCCCCGCACACTCCTGTGACGTCAGGTGGAGAGATAGATAGCAAGCAGTTTTAATTAGTTCATACTAGTTACTTGCTTAATAAATGCGGTGAGCCCGGGCTCCCATGAATTAAACAGAAGGGTAATCATTTATACACTATTGAAGCTATTAACTGTGCGATGCAAAAAATCTGTTTGCTTGAAATAAAGCAATAAAATGTCGATCGAATAGGTTGACAGGTGAAAAAATCAATTACAACAAAATAGCCACAGCTTCCTAAGTATTGATGTGGCTTATTTTGTTATAATCATACATCATTTTACATACTAGTACACTCCGCGATAAAAAATTACCGCGGAAGAACATAGCTTACAGGGAAATATCTACAGTAGCATACAGTAGGTACGTATTATCGGGGCACTATTAATCGCTCAAGAAGTAATTTAATTTCAAATTTGTAGACTTGTGAAATTTGTATTTTAAAGAGCTTTTCTTGTCAAAATATTACAAATGGTCAAACGAAGCAGTGTTTTTTTTTTACAGGTTCAAGCTTCATATATGAGTCGTTCGAAGCCGGTATTTCACGTGATTAAACAGTTTCCCCGTCGACATAGCATTTTCTTTCAACTTTTGTGAGAAAATAGTAATTATTAGGGTAACTTAACTAGACATGAGTTCAAAATTAACTAAGAAATATTTCGTTTCAAGTTTCATGACTTCTTTAAGAGAAATTGGCGTTTTCTGATTTTACATGGCAAAATCTGGAGGGAAAACTGAATTACTCATAATTACTACGTAGTAGTTTATCATTTTACAGGAGCAAAAAAAATGTTTGAAGCACAGTAGATGTTACTGGTGAGAGCGAAAACTTAGTATACTCTTTTGCTGCCAAAATTCACTTTTTTCGCTACTCCGGAGCTTTAGGAGAAAGAAGAAGATTCACAAAGTTATTTTTTCTGTGTTCAAAATAGCCAAACATCAATTCCCATGGTAGCGGAAATATTGGTATAAATGAATACGACACACTATTGATACTTGTGCAACACCAACGATCTTCTCCCCACCTGACGTCACACGAGTAGATGCGCAGAACCGTCTCAAATTGGTCAAGTGATGAGTTAACCTGTTACGTAGTTCAGCCATTATTTCTATGATTCAAGACTAACAGATTAGAAGAAATACACACAAATACGCGTATGGCAATTAAGTAATGAAATCTGATCCATGGCATACAAGTTAATGATATTTAATTAATCGTATAAGGTTTTATAGTGGCTCACCGCACCATCAACTACAAAACTTTCTTTTACTTAATTTGTAGTGAGCTGCTGTTATGCTGGGGCCGGCAGCTAGCCAAACACGACAGAATAAGATCTTTTTCTGTCTGCAGTGTCGTTCTGAACACATTAGTAGCTGTGGAGAAAGCGTAGTCACGTAATAAATCCGTGATATGGAATTCCCGCGGATACATATGTCGCTTTCGTGACGGAATACCTGTAATTACTTTCAGGTTCGATTGAGCTTGGAAGAATTCAGTGTGCTGCGTTATTTTGTAAATGTTCCTGGCATAAATATTGATATGCTTTATGATGAACACTCTGTGTGTGAATGGAACACTGTAAGAGCGCTCTAAGACGCGCTAATTGCATAGCAAGTGTTGGGTGTGACGTGGGCACTTCAGTCCCAAGCGCAGGTGTCGATATATTACCTATTACTACTACATGGTATTCTGTGAGACAAACAGTTAATGGGGCACCGTATCCAGATGCCAGTATCAAACTCAGCACGTTGTTTCTTTTTCTGAAAACTTAACATCTCTAGTAGCCAATCCAAAATTTGTGATTCTGTAGCTTATGTGTGTGTTTTTTGAGTTACTACCCGAATGAATTATTATAACCATTATTGCTGGATGTGCGCCAGTGTAATATAATAGAACTTGAATATTTCTAGATTTCTACTGACAGTGCCGCAGTATCTGCATCCTTGCTGTAGCTCGTGACAAAATACTGATATCCTCGTATGGAACTGAGCAGCGCCCTCACTTGAGCACCCACATACAGCCACTGAAAGTGAATCACTTTTTGCCAGGACTGGGCCATAAGTAGGTACTTTTTAAAAAGAATTATAACATTAAACCTAAAAATGCTGAAGCGATTTTATTTTTGCAAATTAAAGAGGAGATTTAAAAATTTTATATTGGAATAATGCACCACATTTAGGTATGTAAAAAATATCCTTTAAATGACCTCCATTAGCTACTGGCCCAGCAATCGCGAGCTCTTGCAACGGTGCTGTTCATTACTTTCTCTAACGTCGGTGTTGAAATGTTGTTGCTCTCCTGGCTGATCTTTCTTTTGAGCTGCTGCAAGGTTTCAGGCATATCAATGTTGACTCTTGCTTTTAAGTATCCCCAGATGAAGAAATCAGGAGCTCATAAATCTGGAGATCGGGGTGGCCACAATATGTCACCAAAACGATAAATCAATCTGTGTGGGAAAATTATCTTCAACATTTGAATTGTTGATGCTGCTCAATGCGCTGTAACTCCACCTTGTTGGAAAAATGTATTTTCTGTCTTACTGTTTTCAAGTTCAGGTAACAAGTATTCTTGAGGGAGCTACAGCGCTTATAAGCCGAGTCCAGCAGGGAAAAAGGTAGACGCTGCGCAATCTTTTTTCATGCTCTTTTTGTTTCCTTCTGTTTCTATACTCCGACTTGTCACTTTGTGTTCTGTTATTCATTTTCTTTGTCGACTTATCGTTCCCGTGTACTTTGATTCTGGATGGGAACACCTTTCGTGCATTTGTTCCAAGTTTCTGTTGATATACAGTACCGGTATATATATCAGAGTATCTTGGGAGCAGCCCTTCTCTAATGCAGGTCTCATTAAAAAGTATGCTCTATTTTGTTGATAAAACTTCTTTATTAGTTTTCTCATATAGTTGGATAGTTAAAATGGTCAGGTGCAATAGCTGGCCAAAACTGTGTTCGCCGTAGCTTGCTGCAGGTGGGCTTGGCGGCGACGCGTTTCGATCAGACATTTGATCATCTTCAGGCCGTAGTTGGTAGGAGGTGAGAAGTTGTGTCTGTAGGTAGTTGAGGATGGAGAGCGATTGTCCATTAAAATGTGCTGTTGTATGCCGACAGATGCTTCGACTTAATGACTCCAGGCCGTTGCGTGCTAGGAGGCTGTGTGCTGTTTGACCGGTGGGTTGGGCGAGTAGCTAATCTGCAGGTTGGGTGGTAGTCTGCTTACGCTGCTTTTAGTTTCCATGAAGTTTAAGAGTCCTGCCGATCCTGTTGTGTGGTAGTTGATGACTTTTCGCTTAGCTTTAATGTGCAGGGATTCCATAATCTGTAGGCGTTGATAATTGTTGTTGCTGTGGAGAATGGACTGCCAAAGAACCAAACAGTCTTATCACGCCATACCTACCAGGACCAAAGGCTATGTCGTCAATTCAACTGATGATTTTCTTCACCTCATCCGAGCAGCACAACCTGAAGGCATAATCGCATCTCTCGATGCTGAGTCACCATTCACCAACGTTCCAGTACAAGAAACAATTGATATCATCTGCAATTCAGCGTATAAACACGAAACTGCCACCGCCAGCGCTGGAGAAGGAAATCCTCAAAAAGCTGCTCATTACCTGCACCACAAAGTCCTCTTTCACTCACACCGGCGGAACCCTCTATCAGCAAGTTGATGGAGTCGCCATGGGCTCACCTTGGGGAGTGACCTTTGCAAACTATTATATGTGCCCTCTTGAAAATAAAGTATTGAGAGAGAATCCAACCATCAAGCCCAAGATTCTATTGCCGCTATGTGGACAACTGTTGCTTCGTAACAGACAGCATTGAACAACTACTCGAGCTCAAAAGGATGATGCAGACCACATCTGTGCTTGATTTTACTGATCAACTCAGCATTAACAATAAACTAAACTTCCTAGACGTCACCGTTGACGCTAGTACCAGGAAGTACACCACTTCAGTTTGTCAGAAGGCAACAAAGACCGGAATCTATTTAAATGCCAGCAGCGAATGCCCGCATCGCTACTAAGACGAGACTGTCCATGCACTCATCCATCGATACTACAAAATTTCTTCTACCTGGAACCACTTTCATATTGCCACAGCAAATCTTAGACAAGCCCTCATCAACAATGGGTATTAAAACCAACAGTTCGATCCAATCATGCGGCAATACATAGAACAAGCAGTCTCATCCAAAGAAGCACAAGCTTCCGATGGTACTAACCACTCAGTTTTCTATGAGAACCAAATGCTGGCCGCGTTCAACACTGACGAAAGAGTTCCCAAGCAAATTATAAAGAATAACGTAGCCTGCAACAATAGCAATGACCAATTATAACTCCTGATATACTGCAAGAGCCCCAAACATCTGCCAACTCGTCTCTAGAAACAACAGCAATATTGCACTTCTCCTCAAACAAACTAATGTCATATACGAGTGTCAACATGAAGACTGTGAGCTTCATAATACCTCGTATATTGGCATGACTCCCACCATACTTTCCAGAAGGCTTACTATGCATCTTCAAGACGGATCCATAAAGAACCACACGCAGCAGCAGCACAACACATCATTAAAAAGAGAAATGCTAGTGGCAGGAACGTCCATTCCCCACCGCAACAGCAATAGTCAACGCCTACAGATTATGGAATCCCTACACATTAGAGCTAAGCGACCAGTCATCAACAACCACACAACAGGATCGGCAGGACTTTTAAACTCATGGAAACTAAAAGCAGCGTAAGCAGACTACCACCCAACCTGCAGATAAGCTACTCGCCTAACCCACCCGTCAAACAGCGCACAGCCTCCTAGCACGCAACCGCCTGGAGTCATTAAGTCGAAGCATCTGTCGGCATACAACAGCACATTTTAATGGACAATCGCTCTCCATCCTCAACTACCTACAGACACAACTTCTCACCTCCTACTAGCTACGGCCTGAAGATGATCAAATGTCTGATCGAAACGCGTCGCCGCCAAGCCCACCTGCAGCAAGCTACGGCGAACACAGTTTTGGCCAGCTATTGCACCTGACCATTTTAACTATCCAACTATATGAGAAAACTAATAAAGAAGNCATACAACAGCACATTTTAACGGACAACCGCTCTCCATCCTCAACTGCCAACAGACACAGCTTCTCACCTCCTACCAGCTACGTCCTGAAGATGATCAAATGTCTGATCGAAACGCGTCGCCGCCAAGCCCACCTGCAGCAAGCTACGGCGAACACAGTTTTGGCCAGCTACTGCACCTTACCATTTTAACTATCCAATTGTATGAGAAAACTAATAAAGAAGTTTTATCAACAAAATACGGCATACTTTTTAATGAAACCTGTACACACATATATATATAATAATAAGTTTATTGACAGTCATTTACAAAAGAATCTTTTGTACAAGGGTAGCATCCGTGTTAAACGGACAGAATACATACATATATATATATATATATATATATATATATATATATATACACACCGCATATTCCTTACTTCATACTGTGTTACATCACTTTTGTAATGGAGACTGAGGCCTAAACTATTCAGTATAGCGATAGACATTACTGATGTTAGAGGCCTGCCCTTAGAGGTAGTCTAGCGGGCCCTTTCCCTGCCACAGTATATTTTGGCCTCAAGAACCTAAGGGTCATCAGTGCCTTCTCCGCAGGGGATGTTGCAGCTGGCCGCAGTTCGTGCTGAAGAGGTTAGTTTTGTAAAGTTAGGTAGGTTTTCTATTTTTCCCTTCCTGTTTCGTGACGTGGCCTGTCGATCGAGATAGTTGACCTAGTACGCGGGGCACCTCTACTCTCTCTCGTGTGGAAGGCCATGAAAGGGGCCGTCCACTCGGGTGTCTTCTTTTATTTACTGCGCCTTTTTTCCGCCAGTAGTAGCGCACTCGGCCATCTGTTACTTTCTGGCAGGAATGCCAAGATAAAGCATTCTTATACTGATGCGACATAATAAACCGAGTCGCACTGCTTGGATCACGTCGTATGAAGTGAGTGCGGTGGTAAAACCAGCAATATGCAGTACTAATAATAATACTGATGCGAGAAAATTTCCCACAGAAAAGACGTGTAGATGCACCGACAGTATCCAGCAACTCCATCAAAGGAGGTGCTCCCCAGCGGTCCACCCTTCACGGTACAGGTCATGGGGGGCTCTATGAGGATCTGCCTCCCGGTGAGGGTCACGACCTGTCGAGTCCGCCTGCGCATCACCACGGGTTCGGCAACGCATTTTTCTCTCCCTTCATATCGTCCAAACTGGGCCTCCCGCTGCCTAACCCTGCGCCCGAGGTGAGCTATGCAGCCTTGGTAAAGCTCCATATGATGGCCCTAGATCAATAGGGGCGTA
Source organism: Parhyale hawaiensis (assembly GCA_001587735.2). Lineage (NCBI taxonomy): Eukaryota > Metazoa > Arthropoda > Malacostraca > Amphipoda > Hyalidae > Parhyale > Parhyale hawaiensis. The sequence goes on from LQNS02276770.1 coordinate 3,372,902, forward strand.
AGCGACACTTTTTTAAAATATACAGGAGAGCCGCTTAGAGACAATGCCATGGTAGGAAAATACTGGCTGTGCAAAGAGCCCGCAGGGCGTAACTCCACACCAAGTGATTGCGGCCTTCTTGCGCTAGCACTGCAGCAAGGGCAAAACGCTTACATTTCCGGCTATGTGAGTGGTCAGAAAGAAGGAAGGAGAAACGCCTTTCTTGCACGTAAATAAAGATGCGTCTGAGCTTTGGAGCGCAATAAGGTTCAAAATGATCAACTTTAGATACGATTCTCGATCATTTCTACTCATATTTACGCCTCTCTGACTTCACAGAACGACAGGTCTCAATCTGTACTATCCGATGGTGCAAAAAAAAAAAAACTACTCTTGATAAACATGTCGCTTACACCCCTATTGATCTAGGGCCCTCATATATACTAACAAACTTGGCACGAAGATCGTGTATTTTGTAAGTCCGCGTCCATGAACATACTGGTCGAAGTATTTGACTTCGCAATTTGGAGTTTTCTGATTTGTAAGAAACGTGATATTCGTCACACCAAACACTCTCTTGATGTCTAACAAAGAAGTGCTGTTTGAAAGCGTTATGATGGCATTTATTATTAAAACTCTTAAGGCTTAAGTGTTACTGTTGAGTTTAATTAGCTGGAACAATTGCTCCATTGTGATACAGCTGATGATTCTATACAGCGAGCGGAAATTGCTGATAAATAGCTAGGTATATCGTGATCTTGTATGAAAAAGTACTTTAAACTCATTTCTCAAACTAGAGCTACTACAAAGAAATATACCTATTTAAAGGATCGAAAAATGAATTTTATATTTAAGGGACTGAGAAATGAATTTGACTACTACGTAAATATGAATGGAATGTTGTTTGGTTTGATTCATTGGTGTGGGATGGCCTGTTTGTTTGAACGTGCAGTCGTCAGCTTGGTGAATACGGTGTAGATTCTAATAACGGATATTTTTGTTGTTTCTAATAGTAGCTAAATAACTTTGCTCTATATATGTTTCTAACTTCATTGAGAAAGTATTAAATATGAAAACAAAGTAATGATTTTTGATGGTACATACATACTGTATGTGTGCAATGGCACTTACGTATTTGACATACTGGCTAGAGTCTCCCGCAATTGCAGCTTGGAGGTAAAGCTAGGAAGCTTTTGTTCATTGATCCGTGTAGTCGTGATTGGTGGCGTGGTCGGGGGTTTTTAGGCTCTACTTTGTTCTCGTTGCAAATTTTAAGCAGTGTTTATACCAGACACGGTTTAGATTTGCTCACATTCAACTTAGAAAAATGGCGGGCTTGAAAATCCCGTTTTAATTTTGCTGCCCCAAGTATCAAGATAATTAGTAATGACACTAAATAATCTACAGTATTGATAAACTAAATATGCATTGCCCAGACTGCAGCGGTTTGCTGGGTCTACTTTGTGTTGGAGGGTTAGGTACCTAGTAATTAACCTAGAAAAGACAATCCCATACTGAGAGGATTCCTTCGTAATTCAAAGTAAACTTACATAAGATATGATCAAAAGTTGGTTCAGTTTCAATATAAAGAAAGTTAATGCTTGACAGTGAAGTTCATGTAGCCGCATCCTCAAAGAGTTTTCGCGTTTGCGTATCAATTATACGATGATTGCACATCAATGATGTTAACTTGAACTATCTAAGTCAACTGACAGCGTGATTTCGACCAAAAATTATCCAACATTATAAAAGGCTACATAATTGCTAATTGCACTAATATTGTTTTATTAGCTACTCAGAAAAAATTCTGGTGCAACTTTCAGAATGAGAGCTACGTTATCACTAAAGTAACACTGTTAGCAAAGAAAAAAAAGAGAGAAAGCAGCATCGCCACTTAGGATTTTGAGCTGCATTGTTTCATATTGTTATCCTCTGCCTGGTAATTGTATATGATCCCGTCGTCGGTACCTACTCGTTGGAGGGTTTGCAGCCTGGTCTATTGCGGATAGCCTCTAGTACAGTGATCTAGATTTAAACGAACGAAATGAATAGTTTGACACTGCAAGTGGACATAGCTCCACTATAAAATATCTAAAAAAGAAAGCCAGCAGTCTTTCTTTGTAGGTAGGCATAGCAGTTCTCTAATATCCGATGGAAGAAAACGAGCAGTTTTACTTTACAGGTGGACATTGCACCTCCAGAACCTGCGCCTGTGGTGGAGCCGACACCAGCTGGTGGCCAAGCGCCCCCAGGGGCCACCGATCCAGACGAGCCCAAGAAAAAGAAATACGCCAAGGAGGCTTGGCCGGGAAAGAAGCCCGCGCCTGCTCTTCTCGTATAAAATTTGTAATCGTAAATATGTTTATATTTTTGTTGTACATATGGGGACGCTTGTGTGCTATGTGCGCCCCTCTCGGCTTTGTTTAGCAGTTAAGCGGCTGGTGTTGTAGCTTCCTAATGTAAAGATTGGATAGTAAAACACCCTCATGAAAAAAAAAAAAATTCATTTACACGCCATGATTTTTGTGCATCTTTGGTTTCTCTTGTGTTCATAGTGCTCCTGTTATTGCTTTGATGTAATACTGTTGTTCAATTTAATCACTTTCTCCACCTTCCCGAGACAGTCAATTTTATGAAAACTACTGTATTTGATAATTAAACTTTTATGATCCACGGATCACTGTATTAGCATTTTGATAACGTTTCGGCCTAAGACACTAACCATAGTCAGGTCTTCAAGTTCATCGTTATAAGTAATACAGCAATGGATTCTGTGAATTTTCTCGAAAAAATGAATTGGAAGTTGGTTTTTCATAAAGAGAATTCTGAACTAAAAGTTATGCTATCACAATTGGAAGGTTATGCTCAACAATAAAATCAACACGGAATCGTTTTTGTTCTTATGGCATTCAAAAATTGTTTCCAGCAAACTAAGGCTCGTAGCCTATGTGCTCTGACAAAGACATTTTGCTACCTCGTATCTCAATATTTGGCACGTTTCATTTTATAGCAAATTAGTGCTGTAATGAGGAATTAACGCGTGTTGCATTCGTAACCCTAGAGTAAGATGTGGTACCTACATCAGTGGCATTTTGCAATCACCATTTTTGGGTTACCGGTACCACCCTGGTGACCCCGCTGTTCACAAATTATGTCGCAGGCACAACCCGAAGAGTGGTAGCCACGATTGCGACGCGGGCTTTTGTATTCAAGCAACACACGAAAAATAGTCTATGCGAAATAATTATGCACAAAAATTATACAAATGAGAAACGAGTGAACTCTCCTAGAATAGGTAAACTAGCTAACTTTATTCAACTTAGCTATGTCGACGAAATTATTGTTTACAGCAGTGCGCTGTTGTTGAGATTGGCGCCGCTCTGTGATAGCTTGCCCTCTTGCAACTGCATTTCAGCTCACGGTTACCTGTTTTCAGGTTGCATTAACCGAACCTTTTTGTGATTACAACACGCATCAGTGTAGCTCCCCGCTCGAAAGTCGTGTTGTAATCAACCGACTTGTGGAATCCGATGGCTGGTCAGAGAAGGTGGTGTTCAAACTCCGCCCTCTTGGAGGTAACTCAGCAACAACAATCCGATGGCTGAAGTCCGATTCCGGCTCTGGGTCGTCCAGTTTTTTTTCCAATTCCTGGTATTTCTAGGGTGACCAACTCCGACTCTTTTATACAATTAGCATCCAGAAAGACCATTAATTATGACCAGCCACATTTTACAAAAATTTATGGATGTATTGAGCTTAAAAAAGTATTTTTTGACATTTTACATGATTAGAATAATATATTGCATTTTTAGCGCCATTTGTGAGTGTGACTTGACATTTCCAAATCTTTATAAATCATGAATTATTACCATTTAGAACACCTGTTTTATATCAACTATTTTTAAATGAAAGTCATTTAAATAATATTGTAGTAAGAAGTCAGTTGGTGAAGAAAACCATTGCCTTTGGTTGAGCACTTCATTCGCATGATTTCTTGGTATCTAAACTTAAATTTTAATTTCAGCTAACAAGTTTCCTTACTTTAGGTCAACCAACTATCGAGTCATGAAATTCAGTCGGGAAAAATGATATTATCGCATGGGAGATTTTCCATTCAATTTTAAATTTGAAGGAGCGGCCTGTACAATTGATACAACGGTTACGAAGCACAGCAATCTCAAAATATGACACGGATTGGCAACTGAAAGTGTCCCTAGTCTTTTTTTTTTTAGATTTCTAAGCAGCGTCATCATTACCATTCTTAGCATTCTTTTGTATTGTTATTTAAAACTGTTCATCATCATTTCTTATATTATTTTTCAGACACCTATAGTTCAAAAAGGGGAAAATATGAACAAAATGAGGTAGCTTCAGTACACTACCAGCCTTCAGGCAGTAGTTTAGTTTTTGCTGAATTATTTTCGTATTTTTACTCAATACCTGTCGTATTTACAAGTCGAATGGGGTGCATGTAGCGATAAGTGTCCGTCTTTTTCTACGTTATGTATTTAGATGAGGCCAACGTCCTTAGAAACTAGCAGCGGTGGGGAGTTGCAGCCGCCCACATCTACTGGCGGTCCAGTAGTAAGAAGAAGAAGAAAAGAAAAAAAACCTCAGGGGGCATAGGATGGGCCATATTGTTAGGTTCGCCCATCCTATGTTATGGGGAGTAGCGCCCCCAGGGGGTTTGTGTAGGTTACCTTAGCCATTAGTTAGGCCTTCGGGACGTCTGTCTTGCGTGCCCACCTTGCTTCCTTCCATTTTCGTACTCCTATTGCTCTTACTGTTGTCTGGTCTTCCTCTTCTTTCCCGACTTGCTGTTCCCATGCGCGTTGATCCTGTGTGGGAACACCTTCGTGCATGGGTTCCCCGTTTTTCTATCGACATACTATATGTCCCTTCCTTTTCCTCTTAGAAAAGCTTAGTACTTATTTAGGAAGGCTTAAATCTTCTTATAACACCTAATAGACAAAAATAATGGCCGGAGGCGGCCAAATGACTGACGCCGCTGACCACCGGCCATTTTTGATTGGGCCGCAACCGCCCACCTCTGCTAACTAGTGTATGATTTAGTGAATGGTCTGTTGTAGCTATTTGTCTCGATCTACTTGCCTTCTTCCTGTCGAAACTTGAGACAATTTGCCCAGGTAACTGTTTAAGAATTTTCTATTATTTCCTGTTTTTTTCTGAATGCAAGTGCAGCTTTTTTCGGCTCTAAAGAACTTTTCGGTAACCTTGCAGTTAGCGCTGTTCGTACGGAAATTGAAATAATCTCCTGTTTTGTGCCTACATGGGCGGAAGAGTTGTGTAAATGAAGTCCGATTTCTAGGTCGAGCCATGCCCAACTCCGACTCCTTGGCTCCCCAAGATGTCCGACTGAATTTTTTTTAGCTAGATTGGCTCTTTTTCACCAGCTCAGACTACGACTCCTGCGGCAAGCAAATGGTTTACTACGAATCTTGGTCCTCAAACTTAGGTACCCAACTCAACCTCTACCGCCCTGGTGTCTAGTGGACACATTTGTGGACATCGTTAGTAGTTCTCTTACTAATAGTAGTCGCGTTTTATTGTTGTGTTCTACAGTCTGTGTGGGCCATTTTTTTTGGGGGGGGCGGTGGAATGGTGTTGGGCAGTGACTTGCCCGGGAATTGGGCCTCGAACTCAGTCCATCCAACTCCGCTATCCTTTTCACTTCAGGAACTAATGGGTTAATGTTAATAAGGACGAGTTGGTCCAAGGTTTCGTGGCCCTACTGCCCTGTTGCTATCAGGGTTACGGAAGCTTGATGATCAGACTCCTAGAACTGTGAGGTCTCCAATCCAGGCTCCGTAACCCTGATTGAAATACCACACTGTGCTTCAGTACTTGTAAAATATGGCAGTGTAGAATACAATTTTATGTAAAAATACCCTGGAACAACCTATGTCTCCAGGTGCTCTCAGGGGTATATTCTGGCGGGCCCTTTTCCTGCCAGAATATATATGGGTCTTACGGACCCAGCGGTAAACCTACGTACTTTTTCCGCAGATATTGCAGCTAATCGCAGCTCCTGCTGATGAGTTTAGTTTTGTAAAGTTAGGTAGGTTCTCTATATTCCCCCTTCTGTTCCGCGATGTTGGCCGGCGAATGGTGGTAAGCGAACCATCNTTGGTTGACCCCAGACAGGCTGAAGTGGGTGAAGCCACCCGCCCACAGGGGGCAAGAGGCTAGTGGAAGTTGAACTTCCATCCGGCGTCTAAACAAAGCACTTTCGCCTCAACTAACGTTTCGTTAGCTCAAGGCGAATTTTCTTGCTTCGGTCTTCTTCATGTTTCGTTTTTCGTTTCTTTCCCATGGCTTAGCAATTTCGTTCGACCGAGCCGTGTAGGGTTTGTGATGCTCGCTCCTTATTTCCTACCAGACATTGTTCGACTCAACTTCCCCAACTATACTATNTTGCTTCGGTCTTCTTCATGTTTCGTTTTTCGTTTCTTTCCCATGGCTTAGCAATTTCGTTCGACCGAGCCGTGTAGGGTTTGTGATGCTCGCTCCTTATTTCCTACCAGACATTGTTCGACTCAACTTCCCCAACTATACTATACAAAATTTCATAGTTGTTGTATTGTCTTCGTATCTAATACGGCGTGAGAACCCTCAATATAATAATAATAATGTTGCGAGGTTGCACACTTTGGTCAAGCCAAAATGTGGTTACAATCCGTGCCGTATAAGACGGGCATCTTTTCTTCATTAAGTAGCTCTTACTTTTTATAATATCCAACTTGGTTATTTCCTTCTCTTTTCCGTCTTCCTGTTCCCATGCGGATTGATCCAGTGTTGGGAACACCCTCTTACATGGGTTCTGAATTTTTATAAACAGATAATATCTTCTTTCTTACTCACTTTCATTCCCATTGCAATGAGGAAAGACAACTTATTCTGGACGATATAATTATAATGATTACTATAATGCTAATAATGTAAATTATATAATAATAAATTGGTTGCTTCCATATGCGGTACTGTATAGTCGGTAGTACGGCGCTCTACTTGTGTGTCCGCGCTCTCGAGCAGTGTCTGTTCGGGGCTCAGTGTCTCTCGGACGCTTGTCGTGAAGGTTGTACTGTGCTGCGGGCTGTGATTTTCCGCGATGAGTCTAGTTTTTTTGGGTACATAGTACATACTACGTTTCCCTTTCTCTGCCTCTCTTGAAATACCGTTGACAGCTTCCAGAAAGGCTAGAAATAATCAGATAAGAAAAGCGATTATCATTTTTTTGTAACGTTATTGCGAAATACATTCAGAAACATAATGTGCCTTTTAATAATACCACTTGTTGGTTATTGTTAATGCCTAAGAAATTCTACAGCTGGAAAACCTGGACTCCTTATCTTGATGGAAATCTTGGTCGGCTCACAGGACGCTAGGCCTAACTCAGCTTCTGGGACGGCCGAAAGGCTGCTTGGGTTGGTTACATTAGCCTTTGCTAGGCCTTCCGGACAGTTTTCTTTCTTGCCCACTTTGATTCTTTCCATTTTTTCTCCTAGTTTCCTTACAATCTTGGGTCCATTTATGCACTCTTTTTCATACTGTTTTCCCTACCGCGTTGATCCACTGGGAACATCCCCTTGCTTGGGTTTCCCGTTTCTCCCATACTCTATATATGTATATATCCGTTGTTTTCCTCTCATTGATCGCCATCATAGTGAAAAAGGGAGACTCAAACTTTCCAGCTTAATAATAAAATGTTAAAAATGCTGAGAGATTCAATGAAAATGTTTGTTAGTGCTTTAACTTACGCATCAGATTAACGTTTCCGTCAATGAGGCAAGAATGTTACAGGCCACTATACTGTCCATTTTATCAAGGCAGTTCAGTCGTGGTCAAATTCCTCTATAGCGTTGAGAATTCTATGGATATTTCTGAGATTTTGTTCTGCCCATATCTTAGCCCCGCCCACTACCTGTTTATAGAGAAATCTCAGAAATACCCATAGAATTGGCACCGCTGTAAAGGAATTTGACCATGACCGAACTGCCTTGATAAAATGGTCGGAGTATAATAATGCTTGTGAATTCGGGACGGTGTATATCCTTACGGGGTGTTGACGCCACTGTTGAAGAGCTCTAACTATTTTACCTGTCTTTAATTTTTTTACTGTGCTTGTTGGTAATTTAGTATAGATGAGTTGCTTCAATTATAGTATTTAATATAACTTTAATTTACATTATTTTACGTGTCGCTCGTATCAGATAATTTTCTCGTAACGATGCGTTATATTACTAGAAGCTTCGTCTTCATATACTCAGAGATTGATTGCATATTTAAGATGCTCTGAATAAAATTCTTATGTTTCATGATGACTAGTACATATTACAGTAAATACCTGTTCCAGTATCTTTAACCAGCTTCAATTGCAAAAGATATAAAACTATTGAAGGTCACTGGCAGAATATGTAATCTCTGCTCGAAAAGTCTTTGCAACAATAAATGACAGGGAAGACCATGGGGGGGGGGGCGACTATTTTATGGCAATAAATGAAATATTCAGTGGCGTCAACATAGAGGCGGGGAGTGACGCCCCCTCGGGACCCGCAGTCACACAAGACCGTTATTCACGAGAGCACCAAATTCTAAACGTTTATAGCCTTTCCGATTGCGTTGCAGAGTTCACATGTTCGGCTTTGCACGTGTCTACACTTGGGTTAAAATATGGGCCGCCAATGCAGTAGTGAAGTTTCAAATGTCACTTATAATATTGATTGAATTCACATTCGCAAAGACGTATATGTTAGATCGTGTGATGTACCAACACATTAGAGCCAAAGTCCCAGAAACCAGAACGTTTCGCATAAAACTGCCTTCAGTAGCAGCTAAAGTACTGACTGATGAGTCTGTAGGCTTGTCGAAGGCTCTAAATTTCAGTGGAGCAATGAAGATTGTGTCTTTCGTTACGAAACCAGCCGTACCAGTTATGTGCACTGTGGAGATGACACACTACTGGCTCTCCTGCTAGTGCCGGCTTCTAGCAGTGACACTTGATCTTCATCCAAAGCACTTCAGAGTAACGGTAAAGTAGTAATAATAAAATAAAAGGTAAAAGAGAGTTATTGAAAGTAAAGGTTTAGTATTCAAAGGGGATTCATGGGTAGGAAAAGGTATTTGAAGGTAGAGTCGAAGGTGAAGGTAAGGTATCGAAGACAAAGGACATCACTGTCGCATGGGTTACGCATCATTGTCTGAGAATTACCCACAGGGGCTTTGTGTAGGTTATCTTAGCTATTAGCTAGGCCTTCAGAACGTCTGTCTTTCGTGCCCACTTCGCTTCCTTCGGTCCGATCTCATACTCTTAACTGATATTACTTTCTTCTTTTCCGATTTGCTGTTCCCATGCACGTTGATCCTGTGTGGAACCTTCGTGCATGGGTTCCCTGTTTCTGTCGACATGCTATATGTCCCTTATTTCTTCCATTGTTAGATTACCTTAGTTGGGAAGACGGTGGCTTAAACTATTCAATAATCTAATCTAAAGCTTATTTAAGTAGGTATTCACAACCGTCGATTTTCCATTCAGAAAACTAAGGGCGCTTATCCGATGCTGTCGGCCCTATCCCTGCCACAATATATTTGGGCATCACGCACCGAAGGTTCCCGAGTGCCTTATCCGCAGAAGATGGTGCAGCTTGCCGCAGTTCCTGCTGACGAGGTTTTTTTTTGTAAAGTTAGGTAGGTTCTCTACTTTCCTTTTTCTGTCCCGTGAGGTGGGCTGTCGATCGAGATAGCCGACCTGGTACGCAGGACATCTCTAGTCTCTCTCGTGTGGAAGGACACAAAAGGGGCTGACCACTTGAATGTCTCCTACTATACTGTACTTTGCGCCTTGTTTCCCTGCCCGTAGTAGCACACGTGGCCACCACGCCTACCCAATATGCGATATTGGAATACTGCACAAGTAGTTTCTCTGTTGAAACGCCTGAGTTGCAGCTACGGAGGTTAAACAAAACATATAATAATATCCGATGCTGTCTGTTGCTATCCACTATGGACATCGGATAATTGCTTATGAAATTTCGATGGGTTATATGTATTGGCAACGCTTCGGTATTGACAGATTTCTGCATATCTGATGATGGCTTTTGTTTCGTTTGATAAGGTTTTTTTCATTAAAGAATTTTATCGTGTGATGAGTTACGAATTAGCCTGCCGCTAACTGAATTTTCTAGGCTTGTCATTTGGATGTTATAAGATAGAACAGAAAATTTGCCACGAACTCTACCATGAATCTGTACAGAGGAGCGGGGATGGTTCCACGCATCGCCCTTACTAGTTCAGGTAAAGCTAATCCTATGTAGCTAGTGCTGTAGCTTGCTTGCACCTTCGGTAGGGGCCACCCATTGCCATCTCATGCACAACTTGATGCGAGGATGTGCTGCCCGCATTCCATTTTGATACGTATGTACAGTCTGTATCGTGGCATGCACCACGGGCGAGCTGTACATCCTCGCATCAAGTTGTGCGTGCGATTGTATGGTGTTACTCCGGCATTACAGCCTACCTTCAACAGATTGTCATTCTGGGTATATTATGCCAGCGTTATATTATTGTATCTATATAAATATATGTTAATGGTTTTCCTCCATGCATGTTAATAAACGTGAAAATTTCAGCCATCTGTACTACTAGTTGCACGATTCCATGAAATACCTACGTTGTGGAAGTCGCAACATAGCCCTAATGCCTAGATTAGCTACTAGTTCTTCTATGTCAAGCTGTCATAGTGTTCAACTCTAGTGTGGGTGCAAGGTATCCCCACACTTGCTTTTGATGCTGGCTTTTCGCCCCCGTTTTCGCATTACAGTGTTATATTTTTGTTTTTGCTTCAGGTGCAGCTAAGGCGTTGCGTCTTCATGGCATCTTTTATAATAAACTAGAGGGCCTAGCCGTCAAAAATTGCGTCAAAATTTTGTGATTGAGCTTTTTACTGATCCGGTTCCCAGTAGCTATAGGTTTTGCTGTATTACAGGTCTCATCCCTGCAGGCCTGATCTTCCATTAGTGCAACGCAAGCTGTGCAGCCATGAGTTTTGTGATAGTAAAATATCCCCCTGCAAGATAAGGCGTGAATATCAGCTTGGAATTGGGCAAACGTTAAGCTGCACTAAGAAAATATAGTTTTCTTGATAATCTAATAATAATTCTCTGGAAATACCCAGGGCTCACCGTATCGTGGATGCAAACTGATTGTTGAACCCCCAAGCGTCTGAATTTGGCTGCGATGTAAATTCAATATAAAAAGGCGTCTGCTAAGCGTGAAGATTCAAACTACTACGATATGATTCAGCTAATGAAAGCAGAAGCGGAATGGATTATGCACGACAGGAACGAAAACTCCAAGACTGAGGAGCGAGACTGAGCTTCTCTAACGGCTCCAGAGCCGGGGATCCAGAGGCTGGAGAGCCAAGGCCATCAAATTTCCAACTACCGGTACCTTCTTCCCATTCATCGGATCGCTACGCCCTTGAATTCATTCCTATCTTATTCCCATAGAGCGTGACGGAGAGACGGACCAACATTGGAGCGAGCAACGGAGCAAACAAGCGACCAACATTTGTTTTATAATATGGTGGAGTGTTGGTGTTATGATCGCCCATTTCAATTCAGCTGGCATTTAGTGAGCCAGTTTCGCCTCGTGATCTATAATATTAATAGCATTGTTCCTTCGTGTGTTACGCTCTTCAATAATAGATAGGGGAAAATTCTACTTGTACGAGGCTCTGATCTTCGCTGGAGGAAGTTCAACCACAGCTGTTTTTTTTTCAGCTCGCACTTGAAAAAATTTCAGTCAGTTTCGAAGCAATGACATGAAGTTCATTTTGCGCGAATCATACCTACCATGGTCATTTCTTGTAATATTCACTTTGCTGGGGTCGCATAACGATCCAAATATGGGAAAATCCGTACGTAGCCACAATACGGTTCAAACAAAGCTGAGCTTGAGGGTCCTAAGTGCCGTCTCCGTTGGACATGTTGCAGCTTGCCGCAGTTCCGGCTGACAAGATATATATATATTTTTTTTTCGAAGATTGGAGGACTCCCAGGCTAGGTCATATTGGAGAAGTGAATAGGGGTCTAATAAAACTAAAATCCCAGAAGGCTTTCTTATTCACTTCTCCAATATATATTTTTTCTAACATTAGATAAGCTCTCAATACTCCCCCCTCTATTTCGGGAGGTACCCGCTTTATGAGGTGACCGACCTATACCACGATCAGGCCTCTACCTTCTCCCGTACGTACGGAGGGCCATGGAAGAGACCGTCTGAAGGGGCGTAAAGTAATCGAACTGTGTAATCAGAGAGAGAATGAAAACGTTAATCAAATCCTGGCCAATCTTGCTGCATTTTAAATTGTTTTCGTATTACATTTTCCTCATTTTCATCATAGAATGAAGACGTTAAACAAAATCTGGCGTCCGGCGTCTAGCAATTTTTGCCCCGTGTTAGCTTTAAGCATGAAAATAAAAACACTCATGTTACGGTGTTAGCTTTAAGACTGAGAATTAAACACTCATGGTGCTTCGCCCTCCTAATATGTCGAGTACCGCATCCATATGAGAAAACTATTTATTTTCACTCTGCTTCTTTGCTAAAATTCTTAAGCTAACCGTGACAGACACTCTCGAGCATAGCAAAC
>LQNS02276770.1:3399738-3416270 GCA_001587735.2 Parhyale hawaiensis
GAGCGATACAAGGTGTTAGAGCTGAGAACGGAAGCATGCAGCTACCGTTTATGGAATCATAAACCTTCAACTGCCACCCAATGCTTACCTATCTAGCTTTGACATTACTTCCCTATTCACCAATATACCCATTGACGAAATATGCAATAAAATTTTTGATAACTCTGACACGTTCCACAATATGGACCAACCTACATTTAGAAATTTCTTTAGTCTGGCCATCAAAGACTCGTTTTTATCTTCAACAACAGGTTATACAAACAAATCGACGGAGTTTGCATGGGCTCCCCGCTCGGCCCCATTCATTGTCTACTTTTGACGAATGGGGCGGGGCTTAGGCTGTTGTTTAGGTGGCGTTGGCTTAAGCCGTGACGTCACTGATGTTGATGACGTCACAGGCAGCACCTGATTAATTATTGTCAACGTAATTGTGCCCGGCTTAAACCGCGATGTCACTGATATTGATGTCATAAGTAGCACCTGATTGGCTACTGTTAACGTAGTGGGCGGGCTTAGGGCTGTGACGTCACAAGTAGCACCTGATCGGCTATTGTTAGCGAAATGGGTGTGCAGGGTGTCTAGCAGTCTAGAAACAGAACTGGGAAAACTCAGGGAAAAGGAATCAAAATACTCCCTGAATATCTGTAGGGCAGTCGATGGTGTTCATTTTGTGGGGTTACCTTTATGAACGTGGCGTTCCCCAGACCCTGAGCCATATAAGGATTGTTTGGTCTGCAGTGCCGGGGAAAGGTGGACGACTGTGTAGATCTGTTTTCCAGCAAATCGTTATATTGTGAGGGACACGTTACCCTCGCCTACAAATGACGTGGACCCGAAAATCGCTCTTTTTTGGCCGTATTGTCGGAAAACCCGAACTAATTTCGGGTAGGTTGGATTAGATTCATTCATAACTTCGGGTAGGTTAGGTGAGGGCAGATCTGGTTTTTCTAACCACCTATTTTTTCAATTTCAGTCACGTCATTTTTAGTACAGGGTGAGTAGGGGTTAGGTGATTTGTAACAGTTTCAGTCCTATTCAGCCCGAAAGCTATTGGTAATCACATTATTTGAGAATAAAATGGACAATCTGACACTCGGGGAGATATAAGCAAAATCAGGGAAGCACAGGGAAAACTCTGGAAATTTTAAAAGTCCTGGTCGCTAGACACCATGGTGTGGCTCTGGCCTTGATATCGCTGACATTGATGAATGATGTCACAAGCAGGAAGCAAAGAATGCAACGGGAGGACTCAATAGGACTAAAATAAAACTTGGCCGTGACCGCACGTAGCCAATTTACATCACATCGACGAGTCGAAGTACTTGAGTGTGGGACCTCAGGCCTTCCTATGTTGTTTTCTTGAACATATCACCGTATTTTTTCGATTTATGTCATTCAATCTCCCGCTCATGACTGGCCAGCTACTTGAGCAGCAAAATACCGTAAAATGTTGTCGCCAAGTACAGAAGTTGGAGCAATAGGCAAATGTTACTGTGGTTTCTCTCGCCTGCAGAATTGGCTGTAATGGTGCTTATATTGGTTGGTAAGAAATAAGTATGTTTTGTGAAGAGCACTGTGAACTGAATATGAAGTGTAAATAAAGCTCCAATCAAGAAAAGGAAGTTAAATCAGGTCCCCGGAAGGGAACAAATTCGGCGCTAGTGCTGTGAAAGTTTCCACCAGCATGCACTGCAATTTTATATAGTTAATTACTAAATTAGTACATATTATCTTCATTTATTTATACGCTAGAGATGAATTTCGCAATTCAAGACGATTTTTCAGGTTATTTAGATAAAATACTCCTAGGCTGTTCAGCCATGGATTCGTCGATGATGACGTCACTTTTATGGTGCTAATTTCTCGTGAGTTCTCCCGTTGCGCTCTTTGCTTCCTGGTCACAAGTAGCACCTGATTGGCTATTGTTAACACAATGGGCTTAGACCGTGACATCTCTTTTCATGATAAGTGCAGCCTCATTATTATATTGGTATTGTCCCGCTATATCCGAATCTAAGACGATCAATAGCGATATAAGATGATATACTCTGCTTACAGCCGAAACCACAACGTTGTGCTCAGAGCAAGAGATGAAAGACGAAAAGAGAAGAAGATAGAAGGAAGAAGTTCCGTGCAGAAGGTTCTTCCGCAAGGGCGAAGGTAAGAGCCCCGCAGAAATAGTCTATCGCCTCGATTCGCGGCCAACCTCGCGGGACAGTAAAGAAATTTAGAGAACCTACCTAACTTTGCAAAACTAACCTCGTCAGCAGGAACTGCAGGCAAGCTGCAACATCTGCGGAAAAGGCACTTGGGATCCTTGGGTTCGTGAGGCCCAATATGTTGTGGCAGAGGAAGGGCCCGCCAGTTAGGGCAGTGGAGTGGAGCACCCATGAAGGCAGTGGAGTGGAGCACCCCTGAAGGCAGTGGAGTGGAGTACCCTTGAAGGCAGTGGAGTGGAGCACCCCTGAAGGCAGTGGAGTGGAGCACCCCTGAAGGCAGTGGAGTGGAGCACCACTGAGGGCAGTGGAGTGGAGCCTCATTGGCTACGTCAAAGGTATAGCGCAAAACTTTGGCCGTGATGTGAGTCATCATGTCACAGATATCAATGATGTCACAAGTAAAACCTGACGCTACCGTTGACGCAATGGGCGGGACTTGAGCCGTGACGTCACAAGTAGCGCTTGATGTTTGGTTACTCTTAATGTAATAGGCAGAGCTTGATCATGAGGTTCCTGATGTTGGTTTCACTAGCAGCGCCGGATGGGCTACTGTTAACATAATAGGCGGGGCGTGAGCCGTGATATCACACAAAGCGTCTGATTGGCTGTCATTATTATTATTATGATATTGAGTAGTTTAAGTCTCCGTCTCCACAGCAAAGGCGATCTAACAGAGGAAATAGCAAGGGACACATAGTGTGACGATAGATACGTGGAACCCATGCACGAGGGTGTTCCCACACAGGATCAACGCGCATGGGAACAGCATGTCGGGAAAGAAGAGTAAGAACAGATTGAAGGAAGATCAGTAGGAGTAAAAGATGAGAAGGAAGCAAAGTATGCACGAAAGACAGCCGTCCCGAAGGCCTAGCTGATGGCTAAGGTAACCGGTTGTCAGCGTAATGGACGAAGCGTAAGATGACGTCACAGGTGGAACCTGGAGTGACGCGTCACGAGAGGGGCTTTGGCCGTGATGTCACTGATCCTGAGGTGACAAGTATCACGTGAATGGCTACTGTTGGCGTTATGGGCGAGACTGTCTGTGACATCACCAGCAGTTTCTGATCGGCTAATGCCAGTTTTATGGGAGGCGTCTGTATAGCTAGTACCGTCACAACACGTGAAGCTTAACGCCATCGTTAAGGTAAAGGGAGATCTTACTCCCACCACATTCACGGCGCGGCCTTGCGACAAGGCGGGGAGAATGAAATGTTCAACGAGACTCGTTTTAGAAATTGTTTTTCTGGTAAGAATGAAGCGGCGAACTTTGCTAAGAAATATAGGCGTTAAAAATACTTAGAAACCTACAGCTACAAATGCAAAATCACAAAAGCGAGTTATTACAATATCAAGGCTGCGTTTAAATCATTAACACCATAAAAATTTTAAAAATGAGCTATCCTCTCCAGTATTAAAAAAAAATCAATACTCTCAAAAGTAAACGAAGTAGCTACTAATAAGCGAAATTTATAACCGTGATACTAAGTAGAAAAAAGAATGAGTTTCACTGTTACTATGGTAACCGTCTACATTAAAACTCACTGCGACATACGTGGTGCAGAAAGAAACTGAAGGTGTCATCGAGGGCGCGATAAGTTGGTTAAACCTCTTTGGATCGAATTCCAAGAATTATACCCAAATGGACTGCTCTAGAGATGGCCCACAAAACTCAAACTTGTTCCGCAAAACAAGTTTTCGGCCGTCTCAAGCGCAATCAGGCAAGGCCACCTTAAGATCAAGGCTGCACGCATGGGCAGGGCTTATCGAGTGACGTCATCACATCTGGGGCATCACTCGACTATCTCGCTAGAGCTAGATCCAGCTGCTCTAGGGTACTCTGGATGGAGGGTTGAGTAAAGCTTGCACAATAGAATCATAAGCGCTCGTCTTGGTAACGCACGAGACAGTATAGAATTTTAGGTATGACAATTTTGGCTCAATATACACTCGACTGTTCGTGCAGCTCTAGTAAAACTTCAACAACTAGCGCATACAATAAACCCACTTTATTGGGAAGATCACCTTCAAACGATTCCTGGAAGATGTTTAATAAACATTGATAAACGCAAATAGCTAACTAGCGATTACCTACTACTCCTTTGGCAAATAGCTACCTTTATACGTATAATGAAATTTCCAGCTAAGAAAGAGAATGTACAGTAAAGACCGGAATTAAAAATCAACTTCTTTATCACACCGGAGAGTACATAGGTCTGTTGGTATTCCTTACCTATTATTACTCCCGCCACGAAGTTCGTTTTTGCCTGCGTTCGCTTGTTTGTTACAAACTGAAAAAGTTGTTAACGAATTTTCATACAATTTACAGAGTATGTTAGAAACGGGTATACGAGGAACAGATTAATAAATATTCGTAATAGTACAAGAAAACGGATAAACTGTGAGACAAAGTTACCATTAACTCATAAAGCTGTGGATGGATATCGTGGCAAATGAGCCAGGAAGCTCCTGAATAAGTATTGAAAGTTTCAAGTATAATGGCAGCTCTAGAGTTAATTGCATCATTCTGTCGGTGGCAAAAATTTTTTCAACAGTGTAAAAGTTGCTAGTCAAATTCTAATTTTAGTCCCTCGACCAATATCGTAGGATACACACGTGCTGTTGCTCCCACAAAGGAACTACAGAACGCAGTAAGAAAGAATGAATTGTTCTAATGGCAACGCAACGCTGAGGTAATACTATATTTTCTGAAATTAATGGCTTGTACACAACGAAATATTCATACATCACGATATTAACGGTAATTCAGCTGGATACAAGAGACGAACTCGATTAGTCCTTTCATGTAGCTACCGTTTATATTTTGAACTGATCCATGGGCAGTGACCATAACATCTTTGCAATCATATGATTTGTTTTGTTTACAGAATAATAACAGAAGCCGGTAAGAGCACGATATTGAAATCAGAAATAGGTGGCTAACCAGTGGTGAACATAGTTACCTCCGCCAAATAGGTTATGTTTTTTATTCGGAGTTTGTCTGCCTATGTAAATGTCTGTCAACGAGATAACATAAAAAGCTATGGACGGATCTTCATGAAATTTTGGGGATTCTATGGTATATTAAGAGAAATTATTAATTTTTTAGTGGGCGGCCTTGAGTCTAGGTAGCCTAGAATCAAGTTGCGACCAACTCCTGACTGAAACTCGATCCTAAGTGGCTGTCGAAACTCACCCGCCCGTCTGAATTTCCGGACAAGTCAAAGCTGTTGAGCTCGCACAACTTGCCATGACAGCCGATTACGCCTATACGAATATAAAGCATTTAGTGTTTCGACAAGTAGAATTTGACGCACACAGCAAAACGAAAATGAGGCTTGGAGAGGGCACAGAACAACAATATTCGCAGAATGAAAAAAAAGCAGGGAAGCACGCGAGCTTCAATGCAAGTGATATTAGAACAAACTTTCCTTTGACACTGGCAAAAATGAGCTAAAACTCTTTTTTATGATACTAAGTAGTTCAAGTTTTCATTTTGACAACAAAGGCGATCTCACAGTAGAAAAAAGAAAGGTCATAGACGGGTCGATAGAAACATGGAATCCATGTTCGAGGGAAATCCCATGCAAGATTAACGGGCAAGGGAAGAGTAAGTCTGAAAAGAAGAGGAATAACATGCCAAAGAATCACCAGTAGAAGGAAAATAGAAGGATGTAAAGTGGGTACGAACGACAGACGTACGTCCACGAAAGCCTACTAATCCCCCAGTCGTTTATATCCTCTCACTTAATGGCAATAGCTCTTAGAAGGCCGGGGCGCAAGTTTCGGTGTCTCTTTGAGAATGGGCCTGTTGGTTCGTCTACTGCCGCCTATCTAATCTAATGGCCAACACTAGCAAGGACCGGAAACTTCAACTACCTTCATGGCCAGAGTGCCTTCAATTGACGGTCTGTCTTTCACTCCTTCCAAGTAGTACTTCTCTGTTTACAGCCAACTAATGATGTCAATGCGCTCATATTTGGTTGCGGTCTACATTAGACTAAAAAATAAAATGTCAGGTAGAGGCAAATCAGTAGGGCTGTTTAGTGAAAAGCTTTAAAAGTAAAATTTAAATAGCCGTCAATAGTAGTAGCATAAGATAGCTGAAGTCTCTCTAAAAACATACTAAGCTTTTCTAAAAGAGGAATATTTCGGAAGGGACATATAGTATGTCGAAATTCACGGGAAACCCATGACAAAGGTGCTCCCACTCAACATCAACGTGCATGGGAACAGTAAGTTGAGAAAGAAGAGGAAGAACAGACGAAAGTTATGTCAGAAAGAGTATGAAATCGGCAGGAAGTAAAGTGGGTACGCAAGGCAGCAGTCCCGAAGGCCTAGCTAACGGTTAAGGTAACATATAAGGTCCCCCTAGGGGCACTGCTCCCCATATCGTAGGATGGGTGAACCTAAACTAACCTAACATCCTATGCCCCCTGAAGGGATAGAGGCCAATCCTATGCCCCCTGAAGGGATAGAGGCCAATTGAAGGATCTGATCCATCTAGTGCTAAACTAGCTAAAGTAACCTATTGGGGCCCCCGAGGGTCGCTGCAGCCCAAAACACTGGATGGCCAAACCTAACTTACCTACTCATTTTAAGTTCCCCAAAAGTGCCCCGAGGGGATAAGAGGAAGCACGGCATTAAGTAGGTATCAATAGTTGGAGCATAAAAATGGAAGGAAGAAGAGTGGGCGCGAAGAAAAGATATCCCGAATACCGAGCTAATGCTACGGTAACCTAGAAGGATCTCCAGGGCGCTGCTCTACAAATTAGTTGAACACTCTAAATAAAATATCAGAGAAACCATATCGACAAACATGTCGCTAAATATCAAGAAATATTTCACATAGCTAATATGGGAAAACGCCTACGCGGGGAGTCGATGTTCAAACCGAAAAAAAGACGTTCCTAGAGCTAACGTTAGCTGCACATAGATAGATATTACGTTCAGTTGGCATACTAAACCACCGGAATGTTCTTGCTGATACAGTTAGTTGTCTTCATTAAAGAAGTACATCCACCAGGCTAAGAATAAGTCGTCCATAAGTAAAAGATGCTTTCCCGATTTCTTCAGCTCAAAAAAAAAACAATTCGCCAGGAAGATATTGTCCAGCGGTGCAACCCGCAGTCTTACATAACCAGTACATAATGTGGGCCAGCAGCGCTGTAGACATGCGGGCCTTAATTAGTGCAGTTAAACAAGAATATTTTCATTAGCTACACTCTTAACTTACAGCTCTGCTCACATACAAAGACCTGCGTCTAACATGCACCTACTCTGGTTTTCACTGGCCGTGTTACACTGTTTTTTGCTAATAATTCACAAACGAATTGTTCAATCCCTATGATATTTCAACACAAAGCTTATTGCACCCCTACCTAATTTAGGGCCCACATAGCATATTGCTAGATTGTTTACTCGTGTATAGTAAGCTAATATTAAGCTGAAGCCAAGAAGTCGCTTCAACACATTCGAACTACGCCCAATTGTTCAAAGAAAACAGGAAAACCGTTTTCTTTGAAGAACTCGTTTTCTGCCTGAGGCGTGTTGCAATCAGACGTCGGTGTTACCCTCACAGTGTTACCCGGTGTCACCCCGTGTAGCGGTGAATGCGACGTGCGATCTCAGCGCCACCAAGAAGTGTTGCGGAAGTTGCAGAAAACTCTTACCTAAACATTTCTGGCGGAGCCTTATTATGGCTGTATTTTAGGATAAAAAGTGGAAAAAATACGCTTAAGTGCTTCAAACGCTGGAATGCAAGCAATATATGGCAGTCATACATATTTTAATACCAATTGCAAAGTATCAAAGTCAATGGTTGTAAACAAAGGCAGTGTTACCCATCTCATAAACGTAAAATATTGGGGCGTGTTGCAATCAGACGTCGGCGTTACCCGGCGTCACTCCATGTAGCGGTGAATGCGACTTACGATCTCAGCGCCTCCACAAAGAGTTGCGGAATTTTCAGCAAGCTAAAACATGAACACTTCTGGCGGAACCTTATTTTAAGGCCCTCCTAAACATACAAATAACTTGCGCAACATGCAACTCCATCAGCTCCAACTACACTTTTGACTAAGTCATTTATTTTTTTACGTCCACTTGAAATTTGTTCTCAGCGAATTAATTTTTCTAAGACATTTTTCTGTTCATTGCCTGGAAATCTTTAGATTTACTTCCCAAACAATTTTTCACATTGTTCGTTTTTCTTGTCTCCGTTGTTTTAATCACTGTTAGTAAGGCACCATAATGCTGGAATGATCTATATTTCTATTCCTCGATGAACTCTAATAAAACTTCCGCTCATCTTCAGTGGCTTTGGAAGACATACTTTGGATACTATATAGAGAAGATCACAACACCAACCACTCGCTATGAATTTGGGAGAGAACTCAGACAAGTGCGGTTTGGTTGCGCAATCCTGCCCTCAGACGACGCAAGCGTTGCCAGTTTGCCATAAAATATCAAACCGTTTGAAATCACACAATTATTTAGCGCAGTCACACAACCGCTCCCTACGCGGTCAAAATGCTTGCGCCATCACTATGTTCGCGCAAATTATTTGCACATTTACGGGCCCCGTTAGAAGAAAAAGTTAAGAAAACTATACAAAAGTGCTTCACATTATTCTTATTATTTATTATATTGGTATTGTCCCGCTATTTCTGAAACTTAGATAATCAATAGCGATCTAAGATTATTTACTCGGCGTACAGCCGAAACCACAACGTTGGGCAAAGGTGGCAAGAAATGAAGGACGAAAAGAGATGAAGCCTGAAGAAAGAAGCGCCAGTGCGGATGGTCCCTTCCGTGGCCCTCCGCACGGGCGAGGCAAGAGCCCCGCAGAAAAAGTTGGTCACCTCGATCGGCTGCCTACCTCGCGGGACAGTAAAGAAATATAGAGAACCTACCTAACTCTACAAAACTAACCTTCTCAGCGGGAACTGCGGCTAGATGCTATATCCCCTGCGGAGAAGACACTCGGGACAAGTGCTTCACATGCAAGAATTCAAGCAATATATGGCAGTCATACATTTTGTAATACTAATTTTCGAGAATCATAGTTAATATTCGTCAACAAGGGCAGTGTTACCCATAACATGACCCTAAAACTTAGGAAGGTTGTCGGTGTCACCCGGAGTTACCCAACCTGCGTCGCATTGGAGGCCGGTGTAGCACAGGTGACACCGTAGGCCTGATCGCACCACGCCACAAGTTGGGCGAGTTCGAATCTGTTGAAGCGACTTCCTGGCTTCAGCTTAATATGGGCTTAATATACGCGAGTAAACTCCTCTGAACACATCTAGCAATATGCTACGTGGGTCATAAATTAGGTAGGGATACAATAGACTGTGTTGAAACACCATAGTAATCCGACAATTCGTTTAAGAATTATTAGCGAAATACAGTGTAACACGACCAGTGAAATCCATTGTAGTAGCAGAAGTAAACTTCTCTTAGCTTTAGCCTCTGTAAAAAGTTCATTGTAATCCAAAGGCAGGGAAAAAGAAGGGGCGTGGAGTATGTCAACCAAAGCAAGAATCCCAAGCAGAGGCACAGGACGAGCAGTGAAAGTGTCAAGTGCAGCAATTAGCTACTATTATATATTAGGCCTAACAACGTTCACCCAACAAAATTAACAGGAAAATATGCTCCTACACAATCCAGGGCTAGCCATTTCATGCCCAGGTTCGGAGGCAATTCTTGAATTTCTTTTCAAGATTGTCGGGTCACTAAACACTGGACTATTATTGAATCGGACAGTTCCAACTGATTCTAAGCGCCCTTTCGACGAATTCGTTTGTTTATGCAGCAGGAAGCTTAACCCTACCTGAAGCAGGCTGCGCTACCTCACTACAAAGGCTTCGGTTACCATAAGAATACACCAAGATATGGAAGCCTTGTAGCAAAACAAAGCCAGCCGCAGACGATAGCCTTTGGTCATGAGTTTTTACAGTACTGGAATGCGTCGCTGCTTCTCTTCAATAAAAAGTGCTCTACTTTCTACGCTGTAGATGTTCACTCAAACTTCGAAGAGATGCCAGAAACTTCACTCGTGACGCTTGCTAAGCCTGCCTGCCGATATGACTGCTAACATTTTAGCAAAATATGCTTGTGACAAGCCAAGGGCGCCGGAACACGCCCTTTTTCTCGCCATAAGGGAATTTCACACCGTTATCAGTTAGCCCGGTAGTTTCTTCTGCCCTTACCAATCTGACAAACTTATTATATTGCGGGTTTTCCGCCGTATAAAATACGAAGACTATATAACAGCGATCCAATTTTGTATGATATAGTTTAGAAGTTTAGTCGAACTCAAATGAGTTCTATGAAAACAATCTTGGCCAGGTGCACCATGTCTGGCAGGAAATAAGGCGCAAGCATCTCCAACTACACACCGCTCAGTCAAATGACATCGCTCAGCCGTGCGGCGCAGAAAAGGAGACGAAAAACGAAATGAGAAGAACACAGAAGAGAGCGAACACTCGGCGGGGGGTCCCTTCCGTGGCCCCCCACACGGGAGCAGATAGGAGTCCCATGGGATGGGTCCCTTACCCTTATTCGGGGGGCCCACCTCGCGTAACAGGAGGGGAAATATAGAGAACCTACAAACACTACAAAACTAACCTTCTCAGCAGGAACTGCGGCCAGATGCTACATCCCCTGCGGAGAAGGCACTCGGGACCCTTGGGTGCGTGATGCCCAAATATATTGTGACAGGGAAAGGGCCCGCCACAAAATGCCCTTGAGGGCATCTGAAAAACTTACACAAGTGGGATTCTTATATAAAACAACAATTTTCATCAGTTTGACTGTTGCTATAATAGTTTCAAAATGTATGAGGAGGATTGATTACTAAAGCTTTTCCTACCTTCCAGATTGTCCGTCAAACCGAGATTGTCCGTCAAGCCGCCGCACGGCACATCCGCCGGACAGCGCCCCGCCCGGCTGAGCGGCGGACCGCCAAGCCAGCGCAGCCTTCAGCCAGGTGGCGCGGCCGCCAGGCAGCCGACTGGCGGTTACCTCGGGAGTTGCCCTGGCCCAGCTCACCATGTCCACGCAACCATCTGGTCGCGACGGAGAGGTGGGAGGACTTTACAGTGTCAAGTTCCCTTATGGTGAGAAAAAGGGCGTGTTCCGGCGCCCTTGGCTAGTCACAAGCATATTTTCTCACCTCCAGGTCACTTGATACCGTTGGGAGCTAATATTCTAAGGCCCGAACGGGTAACCATTTGGCTGTGGAAGCGACCAGAGATCGGATTTGTAAAAGAAGAAACTAATTATTTTAAGACCCAGCCTGTTAAATATAACTCAGTTGTCCAACTTAGGGTGCGTGCGTTAAAGGGGTACTTGTATAAGAGAAAGTAGAATTCAGTATTACTCTTCCTACCATAAGGTGACATCCAGCGGGTAGACCTGAGGGTGTGGGTCGGAAGAGAGGTTCCCGGGTGGTGCAGCACGAGTAATGGCTTTAGGGGATGCACGAGTTTGGTCGATCAGGCCTAAATATAGAGCGTATGCAGCGCTCGCAAGTCGGGGACTTGTCGTCTAGCAGAGCTAGGTGAGTAAGTAGGGAGGGCTAGCGTTGACAGCCCTATCGTACGTTGGCACACCCAATGGTGCGTATGTTCCCGGCTAGGTGAAACGGAACCATGGTTTGGAGGGCTCAATGTCCAGGGTGGTGGTAACCGCCGGTAACTTCTGCTAGGTGTGGGTTTCGCCGGTGGGGCATGGCACGCAAGGTGATAGGTGCCTGACGGGAATACCGCAGGCGGCGTAGAATTCATAGACAGGAGGGAGGTTTAGAGCTTGCACTCGTCAGGAAGGTCCAGAGCGGCACTGTTCTTCGAGTTTGGCTCGTTAAGTACTGATAATACTACGGAAGGGAATGCTCTCCGTTGTCCGGACTTGGGACAGTCGTGCTAGACTGGTTCTAGTTAGAAAAGCAAAGTTGGGGTGTTGGCCTTATGAGTGAGGTACTGAGGCTCGGGGCTGACCCACGGCCTGCTAAGCGCACAGGTCTGTAGAGACCCTAGGTACCCGAGATGCAGCAATGAAGTGCTTCAAGTAGGTTGCCGGGCTGGAGGCCCGACTATGTCAGGTCAGCGTCAGAGGTAGGTACGGTATGTCTTTGCGATACAAGAGGTGTACGTTGTTCTTGTCGCGTTAGTGACGCAGATTCCCGCCATAAAACGGTCTGTGGAGGTAGATCGCTAGCTAGGGCAAGCCTGAACACTGAGTCCATACTTTCCGGACTTTCCCTGCCAGAACCGACAGATCGAAATTCGCCCGAGGCGTTGGGTGAAATTTCAGTCGCAACCGATATGGCCATACTAACACAGGTTTTCAAGAGTCGTGCTCCGAACAGATCAGATTGACTCGTGCGGTCGTGCTAGCCATAGTGCTTTCAGCGGGGAAATCACTGAACAAAGACGCAATGGGTAGTGCCAAAGCAGCGTTACAAGTTTTCGCCTTCTGAGGCGGGCGCTCTTACTTGGGAGTGATTCCAGCGAAGCGGGATGGCTAGGTTCAGGACAACTCGGGGAGATATGTCCCGTCGACGTTTGTGTTTGCATGCTGCCTCTCGCGGCGGGACCATGCGGCCAAGCGAGTACCTTGGTCAGAGCCGTTGGAATATTACTGTGGTGTCCGTAGAGCGGGTGCGAGGTACCAAGCTAAGTTTCGCAACCAAAATAGCTGGGACGACCCAGGTAAGTACAAACGGTGTGGAGAGTCCGGCGTAGCCGGGTGGAACTAGTTCAGGGAACTTAGCAAGAAACATACCGAACATATCCAGTGCACATCGTTAAGAACGTGCGAGGTAATATGAGCAGCGGTTATCGCTGTTAGCGATGGGAAATCGTGGGCCACGGCTCAGCGCAGCTTCCCCAGCGTCGTGGGGAGAAACAGGCCAGGTCATGGGCTCGAGAACAAGATCAAGGCACTGTGGGGCTTTCGTATGCTCGATGCTCCAACATGATTAACTGGGGTGCAATACTGCAAGAGTGGTCAGCCTCGTAGGTATGGCCGACGCGAGTTCCGATCAACCAGTTTAAGACATTGTCCGTATGATTCTCGTACGCTCCTTACTTACATAGGTACGCTTGAAGCTGAGGCAAGAATACTCAGTGGAACGATTGGTCCACGTCGTAGTCATAGGTGAAACAAGTTTTGGTAAAGCGGTGGGCCCTGCTTCGCTGGGTGAGACAAGGTCAGGGCCCTGTTGAAGGCGGTGATTTCGCCTCTTTGAGGCTAGCATGAGCACGCTCGGGACTGATGTGTGACCATGCGAATACTGAATTATTAGTGTGACTTGTTGGCAACAGTTCGGGCCGTACGACGGGCTCGGAGACGCCGTGACCGCACAAGTTTAGTGCAATGGCCGAAGGAGATACGAGTCTCGTACATTTGGGGCTTGTATAAGCCCTCGACACCGAGATGTAATCGTATGATTACCGGACGATTGGTCAACGTCCTTGACATAGGTGGCCACTTCAATCGAGAGGTGGGCCTAGCGTCGCTTGGCGTGACAAGTTCGAGGCACTGTTAGACCGATTTCTGTATGTTCGAGGCCGAATAATCACGCTTGTATTAGTAGTGTGACCATTTGGTCAAGTAAGATTCAGTCCACGTCGTCCTCGGCAGATGAAGCAGGCTTCTGTTGCCAGGTAATCGACATGAAAGAATGGACTGTTATTGCGTACCTTCCTAGCTGGAAACCCGCTAAAGAGAGGTGCAGATAGGGTGAAGGGTATTACCACTGGTGCCTCGCAGTCTAGCGCTAGACACCTCACAGAACAGAACTCCAAGCAGAGCCAGGGTGGAACAAGTATCCAGGACAATGCACAAAAAAAGTTTTTTCCCTGAACTTTCCCTGCTGTCTTAAGAAAGAACTCTCAGACAGGTAATGGGCGAGACGCCCAACAATTAATCCCATACCCTGCAGGTAGAAGTTTTTCTTTCTTTCTTTTTAAGTTTTTAAATGTTTCTTTCTGAACTTCCCTTGCTGTCTTAAGAGAGAACTCTCAAACAGGTAATGGGCGAGACACCCAGCAATTAAGTTGGGGTACATCCCATACTCTGCAGATAGAAGTTTTTTTTTAGTTTTTAGTTTTTCAAAGTTTTTTTTCAACTTCCCCTGCTCTCTCAAGAGAGAACTCGCAGTCAGGTAATGGGCGAGACACCCAACAATCAAGTCGGGTTAGATCCCATATCCTGCAGGCAGTTTTTTTTTTTCAAGTTTTTCAATTTTTAAGAGAGAACTCTGAGACAGGTAATGGGCGAGACACCCAACAACTAATCCCATACCTTGCAGGTAGAAGTTTTTTTTTACGTTTTTTAAAGTTTTTTCTGAACTTCCTTGCTGTCTTGAAAAGAGAACTCTCAAATAGTTAATGGGCGAAACACCCAACAACTAAGTTGAGGTACATCCCATACCTTGCAGATAGAAGTTTCATTTTTTTATCTTTTTAGTTTTCCAAAGTTTTTTTTAACTTTCCCTGGTCTCGCAAGAGAGAACTCTCAGACAGGTAATGGGCGAGACACCCAACAATTAATCCCATACCTTACAGGTAGAAATTTATTTCTTCCTTTTTACGTTTTTGAACGTTTTTTAAAGGTTTTTTCTGAACTTCTTTGCTGTCTTTAAGAGAGAACTCTCAAACAGCTGATGGGCGAGAGACCCAACAATTAAGTTGGGGTACATCCTATACCCTGCAGATAGAAGCATTATTTTTTTTTTTTTAGTTTTTCAAAGCTTTTTTTTAACTTCCCCAGCTGTCTCAAGAGAACTCTCAGACAGGTAATGGGCGAGACACACAACAATTAAGTTAGGGTAGATCCCATGCCCTGCAGGTAGAATTTTTTTAGTTTTTCAAATTGTTTTTTTAAACCTCTCCTGCTGTCGTAAGAGAGAACTCTCAGACAGGTAAGGGGCGAGACAGGGTATGGGTAGATCCCATACCCTGCAAGTAGATTTTTTAGTTGTTTTTCTCCCAAAACACAAGTTACACATAAATATCTTTAAGCTGAATAGGTAAAGGGCTTCATTTTTACAAGCATCAAGGCTGGCCGGGAGTTAAGTATCCATGAAGTCGGAGAAGGTAAGCACCCGAGTACCTGCCTCGCCGACTTCACAAGTGGGCATGATGAGCTGGGCCAGGGCACAGTCCATTTACTACAGATAGTTATGTCAAGCAATAGAGTAGAAGCACCTGCAGTTGCAGCCAAGTGACGTCACAAAAATGTATCGGCCAATAGCGTCGCTCCTTTTGCAGTGGGGCATCCTGGGTAATGCCGAGACAGAAGCATCTTGGGTACTTTCCAATATGGCGTCGTGTGTGCGGGAAGTAAAGAGTGTGTCGCTATTGTTTATTACATAAACGTTGGTAAAATTGTTCAATTGCAATCTATTGTGCTTTTCAAGTGTATCAACATTCTACTTTATAACTTGTTGTAATGCAAAATATTTTGGTGAACGAATACACAATACATCAAATCTATGGTCTATTATTTTCCTTTACTTTATGTAATTAAGTATATGGCCAGTATCGGTAGCTCCAAATTGAGGTAATAAATGATGAACAATTGGCGGGGAAGCCTTTCTAGTACACTGCAGAAGGGCGAAAGGGTTGGCATAATTTGTAGGTAAATGAACTGTGGCCAAGGCAACCCCCGAGGTAACCGCCAGTCGGCTGACTGGCGGCCGCGCCACCTGGCTGAAGGCTGCGCTGGCTCGGCGGACTGCCGCTCAGCCGGGCGAGGCGCTGTCCGGCGGCTAGACGGACAATCTGGAAGGTAGGAAAACCTTTAGTAATCAATCCTCATACATTTTGAAACAATTATAGCAACAATCAAACTGATGAAAATTGTTATGTTTTATACAAGAATTCCACTTGTGTATGTTTTTCAGATTGGTAAAGGACAGAAGGAACTATTGGGCTAAGTCCTAACGGTGTCAAGTGACCTGGAGGTCAGAAAATGTATGGTAGACGCACAGTGGGTCTGCACGGGCAACACCAAACGCACGAACGCAGTAAAGCGCAAATATAAGACGAAAGACTGTCGTGTGCAGCTGGTTTAAGTTAACACAGCCTGGTTAAACTCCAGGGTTAAGAGCATAGATACTAAACAACGCAGACACTATGGAGTACAAGCGAAAAGAAGCACTTAACAGGCTGAATATATCTTACCACTTCTCTAACGTTAAAGTAACAGTTGAAAAGCTTACACCGTAAAAAGCAAAGTGCGAAAACTACAATATCACCGAGGGTTAACTTTTCACGTAAGATTCCAACAATATTCTTCCTACTA
>LQNS02276770.1:3432937-3450022 GCA_001587735.2 Parhyale hawaiensis
CTTTGTTGGTCCTCTTGGGGCAGAGCCGAAACCATATGAATGGTGCGAACTTCCATGTCACAAGCTTCAGAAACTGACTGAGAGGCAACACGATCCACTTGTGTATCTGAAGTATTCGTGCTTGAAGATTCGATCTCCACAGCTTTGTCATCGCCTTGAGTAGAGATAGATTTATCAGTTGATGGGGATACATACGTGACTTCAGGCTGATTAAAATCCGGCGAAGTAACTCGTTGGCTGTGGTCGATATCAGAGTGCCCATCAAGGTCTCGCTCGTCGATGCTAATGACAGAAAACCGCTCAGATAGATAACTATAATCACACTGAGCATTAGCTTGGGGACAGGGTGGAGACACATCTGTACCCTCCTCGGTAACTTCTGACGTGCGTGCGATGGTAGAATTAGCAGTGACGTAGTATGTAGTCCCACTAGCATCGGCAGATGCGTAACTGGTCTTGGAGGCATATTCACAATTATCGCGGGTTTTTTCTTCACTGTGCACATATGTTTCAGTACCACTAAGGGCAGAAGCATATTCAGTACCGAACGTGTAATTTTCTCCAACATTGCTGGAAATCAAAGCATTGCATGAACTGTGCGGCTGTTCATCTACCGCATCAGGGTAACACTTGTCATTAGCCAAAGACGATGCATTGGTTGCAATATCGCTTGTATCCATGCTGGAGACATCGTAATGACCTAATTCAACTTCCCCAGACTTATTAACTTCCTCTGTTTCATTTTTTGGCTCCTGAACATGAATTTTCGTCACAGCACTTGTCCCAGTCACGTGAGAGGTAAGGTTCAGAGGTGGTAATGCATCATAACCTTCAGACCTGAGGTCAATCGATGGGTGCTCAAAAGTGCCATCTCCTACAGGAGAGAAGTCACCATCACTGGGAGGCAGTTCACCGTAACTGATGACTGCTCCCTCACCTTCACCTTCAGTGACTGAATTTTCTACAGGATCAGACACTGTTGAAATGTCTTCAGCTTCTAGATGCAGCTCTACCGCATCCGTTGTATAATCAACAGGTTCTACCTTTGGGTCTACAGCATCAGATGCCTCCAAAGATCTCGATACCGCGAGACCCAACTGCGAACTTGCATGGTCTACACTACTGGTTTCAGAAAGGTTTTCATTTTCCACCAGCAGAGAACTGTTTCCCGACTCCAAAATTTCTTTGCGTGCATCCAGGTCCAGTGATGAATGCTCAGGCTGAGAGCTCTCTTCAGAAAGTAGCACGTTACCACATATCTCTTCATGTTGTTCAAGCTGAGAATGGCTTGGGAGTCCCACAGAGGTATTGGCACCAGCATCTTGAACCGTATCCCCTTCGCTGGGGTTGCCTGTACCCAAAGCTTGGTGGACAGAGGAGCCACTCTCTAAATCAAGATCTTCAGTAATTTCGGCAACGGCATCTCCATCCCTGTAAACGTAGTAGACATCAATATAGGGCCTAGCTGTAAATACTTGGTAACCATAAGTTAGTTTAAAAATTTGAAGCCTAAAACAGTTTAGAACATTTAGCTACATTTTTCAGAGATGAACAATTTACATTCGGCTACCTAATGCTTTTGCAAGGTAGCCACCTTATTTTGCCCAGTTGAACAAACATACTTTTCACTGATGATTATGTAGCTATAGCCTATTGACGATGGCTATTATACAGAAACAATTTATTTTCCTTCTGAATACTGTACGAGCATTTACTTAAAACAAAAAAAAATTATTTCATTACAACGATGATCAAACAAAGGGACGCATAGATGTTAACTAAAATGCACGAGGCTGTTCCAGCACACGATAAATGCACATTAGAACCAAGTTAACAAAAGAATAAGAGCAGAGCTTCTCATTAGCAGGAGTGTGAACATTCAAAGATGAAACCAAGTGTGCATGAAAGACAGAAGTCCCTAAAGCCTAGCTGACTTCTTTAATAGAAGGTATATATCAGGACATATCTTTTCCAACCACTTCATACCTAATCTGAAGAGTTACCAATAAAATATGTTCATAGGCCTATTAGAAATGTACCGATACTATCGGTATCGGTACGTACCTACCCGATGTATCGACTACTTTCTGTGGTTTTGGTATCGGCCAAAAAGGTCAAAATTGCCGGTACCACAGACACTTTCCGAAAAATGGAGAAATTTTGAATTGCATAAGCGGGAAGCCTTTTGTTAACCAACGTACAGACAGCAGTAACTGGAATTACTCAAATAATTAATTGCATCCACTTAATTTAGTTTCAGAAAAATAAACTTCAATGAAAATATCACTAAGTATATATTCATAGGGCAAGAAGATATCCGGAGATGAGCTCACAAAAATATCATACAAGCGCCAGCACTCAACGTCTGTAGCCGAAGATATTAGATAAGGTGCCCTGTTATCATCATTATATTGAGTAGTTTAAGCCTCCGTCTCCACAAGAACGGCGATCTAACAAAGGAAGAATCAAGCGACATATAGTATGACCAAAGAAATATCGGGAACCCATGCACGAAGGTGTTCCCACACAGCATCAACGAGCATGGAAACAGCAAGTCAGGAAAGAAGAGGAAGATCAGAATAAAGTATGAGCAAGTAGGAGTATGAAAATGGAAGGAAGCAACGTGGGCACGACAGATAGACGCCCCGAAGGACTAGCTAAAGGCCAAGGTAACCTACACGAGATCCTGGGTTTGCTGCTCCCCATAACATAGGATGGGCAAACCAAGCTAATCTAACCCTATGGCCCATCCTACGCCCCCTGAGGGGTAAGCTGCCCAAACAAATAGGAGTTTCTTAAAGTCAAAGGTTCAAATTTTGCCGGCTTTAACTTTCTTTTATCCTGGAGATATGTAGCTACTATAGCTGTATTTACCTTTGATAAATGAACTGCAACTAAAAAGTAGCCACCTACGGTATTTAACCAAGTCATAGGCCATAGGGTTGGGATAGGTTCATGCATCGTACGAGACGGATATTCCGGCCTTTCAAGGGCAATGTACAGCTTATCTACCGTTAGCTACTTTAGTACAATTTTCCGAGACAAGTTATCTTCTTCCCACAGTCCATCCTACTTTTCTTCAGGCGCCGTCACACGATATCAAAAACCCGAGAAAGCTAAAAAAAAGGAATATTCTGTACCAAATTTCATTTTATTACATTATCTTACTTGTTTAAGCCTCCCTAGACAAAACTACGGTGATTAAAGAGAGGAAAAGGGACATGTTGCATGTCGATAGAAACGTGCAACCCGTGCACGAATGTGGATCAATGCGGATGGAACTAGCAAGCACGTCAGGGAAGAAGAAGATGAACAGATCAAAAGCATAGCAAGATTATCACTATGAGTATGAAAACGGAAGGAAACTAAGTGGACACGAAAGACGCGCCCCGAAGGCCTAGCTAACCGCTAAGGTGAGCAACAAAGTTCCCCTGCGACCGTTGCTCC
This sequence comes from Parhyale hawaiensis, assembly GCA_001587735.2. Classification (NCBI taxonomy): domain Eukaryota; kingdom Metazoa; phylum Arthropoda; class Malacostraca; order Amphipoda; family Hyalidae; genus Parhyale; species Parhyale hawaiensis. Next base: position 3,436,385 of record LQNS02276770.1, read on the forward strand.
TCATAAGATAGGCTGAGGAAACCTAACTGGTAAAAGCCTGTGGATCATCCTATGCCCCCTGAGGGGTATTTGTCCGCATTTCGCTGCTCTATTCCCAGATGGGTATGGTCTGATGGTGAAATTACCACGAGTTGTTTAGAAACAGTCATCCTCGTAGTTATAAGCTCAATAGCCAAACGAACATAAATTTGATGAAACACATTCACATTGCAATCGATCGATTTCGAAAATAATACGCTGGGGCTACCACGAGAGTAAACTCCACAACCACGACTTTGATACTACACACGGTTATTATACAGAGGGTTTTTTCGCCGAGTCAGATAAAACGACTACAGTACGGTACATAACAGTGACCCACTTTCGTATAGTAGCTACAGTTTAAAAGTCGAGTCGAAATCAGGTGAGTTCCATATGTTTGGCAGTGGTCAGAGTGCAATTATTAACAAACATAAATAAAGTGCACAGTATCTCAAACCCCTGGCGGCACGACTGAGACAGAAGAGACACCCGTGCGGATAGTCCTCTCAGTGGCCCTCATATGGGAGCAGGCAGGAGTCCCATGGGATGGATTGCTTTACGTGCTTACCACCAATCGGCGGCCCACATCACGGAGCAGAAGAAATAGAGATCCTACTCAACTCTACAATTTAACAAAGTAACCGTGTGGGCAGAAACTGCGGCCAGCTGCAACATATCCAGCAGAAAAGGCACTCAGGACTTCGGGTGAGTGATAGCCATATATATTCTGACCGGGAAAAATATACCTAGCTTACCCCTGAGGGCACTGCAGACATGCTGAAAAAAATTCCACACAGCAGACGAGCAAATGTATATAGCTACCTACAGGATATTTTTTTAGGGGAACAAATTTCAACCATTGGTGGAAAAACTCAGAATAAATAGATTTTCATGAATGACAAAATGCCCAAAACTCCTTAGTTTTCGAGCTAGCTATAATGACGGAGAAATTTAAAGCTTCAAGTAGGATACTACTGTACGTGCGCGCCAATGTTGGCACTAGTTTTGATAGTTCAGCACGTTTCTGACCTAACCAAAGCAGTTTACATTATGTTTTACAATAAAAACTGCATATAGTGCATGGTTAGGAAAAAATATCTGCAGTTCTAAACTTAGCATTTAAGATAATCACACTACTTTTATGGCGGACACTACATCGTCAGTTTACATCCGTGTCGTTTAAAACAAAAAATGCAAGGGTTGCTACCACCAGATTTTGGACCTAGTGTACAATTTTCTGAGTGACTCGTGCAACATAGAACAAGGGATCCCAACTTCTCCAAGCTGATTCTTTTCCACAAATGAAGCGTATTATACTCACGAAAGGGTTTTTAATACTCACAATAATCATCATAGGGCTTAAGCCTAATAATCATGTCATTCGCCCAAATAATCATCAACATCGATACAGTGTAAACGCATGGGCAGGAATGTGGTCGGAAAGCGTGCTGAACGATCAAATTTAGCCCCAACGTTTGCGCGCACGTAGTATCCTACTTGAAGCTTTCAATTTCTTCAAGTCATTAAAACTCCATAACTAAGGAGTTTTGAGCATTTTATCATTCGTGAAAATCGATATAGCTATTTTGAGTTTTTCTACCTATGGTTGAAATTTGTCCGCTTAAAGAAACACCCTGTATATATACATAGACTATATAGCTAGCCTAGGCTATAAATATAGGGTAGGTGAAAATTGTAGCATGCTCTATCCTCAAAATTCAACAGAAATGCATGACTGTCGATTTTCTGATGACGCTTCACTTCTCAAATTTCGCAAACTTGATCAGCCTATAGTGGGATTCCCGCCTTTACTTAATTCTAGGGATGATCGTTGCTCTGCTCTTCCTCCTCATTCAGTGTTATGCAGCGCTAAGGTTTCTAGTTTTTCTTAACTGAATTATGCCGATGCCACACGCTAGTCAAAAGAATGAGTATCGTCATCTTTTCGTCCGAATGCGTTGATGTATCCATTTAAATAGTACCACAAACTTGCAGACAATTGTGAGCTATAAGTCCCTCCTGATATAGTGAAACATCCGAAAGTTAACTAACGGCAGTTGCATAGTAAACTGAACTATCTGTTAACGTTTTTACACCATTTCTTGGCAATCTCAAAGCTGTGTTTACAAGAATTCAACATTATGTTCGAACGAAAAGATGACGATATTCGTTCGACTAGCGGGTGGCATCGGCATTAGGCGTTTTCGATTAGCTCGCTTGCAGCGAATTAGTCAAATTAGCTAACCTGAATTTGACTGAAACTTCGCTCTTGTATCTTTTCATTGTTTACCTCTTTGGATCGCTTTTCAGGCATTACAGGCGTAATTTATCGGCACATGTAGTTTAGATCCAAATGAAGTCATCTCATTAACTTCAACTAGTCTGAAACTTCAAGCACAAACTTCAGGTTTGGCGTTTGTGATCCCATTGCAAGCTATAATAATAAGTTTTTAGCACGACACACAAGCCACCAAAGGCTACATCACCTCACGAAAAGAAAGGAACATGTGGTACGTTGAGAAAAATAAGGAACCCTTGGACAAGCTCACTCACACATGAGATCAACAAGCAAGACAATCGCAACTCGGGAATAAGAGAACGAAGAGACGCAGCTTAAGTAATAGAAAAAAATTAACGCAGTAATCAAGTCGAGAAGGAATGATTTCCTGAAGGTCTAATTGAAGCCAAGGTAACCTACGGAATCCTTTCGGATTTCTTCAACTATAGAAGATAGTGCAGAGGTTGTCAACCAGGGGTAGCTAAATAGCTAATTACCTATAGGTATAGTGGGAGGTAAATCATAGAAATATTTTCCTGAAGTAGGACCTAAACAATAGAGAGGTTCTTTGTTTCTCCGATACTTTATGATGGCTATGAATTTTTTGTATGGGAGTATGGGGTAAATGGTTGAGAACCTCGAGATAGTGTAAGCTTAAATAAGTTCTAAGCTGTTCTAAGGGAGGAAAACGAAAGGACATATAACGTAGTAGCTCTGTCGTGATAAACATGGAACCCATGCACATGAGTGTTCCCAAACAGGATCAATACGCATGGGTAAAGCAAGTTGGGAGAGAAGAGGAAGAACAGGCTAAAGTGTCATCAGTTGAAGTATGAAAGTGGAAGGAAGCCAAGTGGACACGGATGATATCCTGAAGACCTAGCTATTGACTAAAGCAAACCTACACAATCCCCCTGGAGGGTGAGGGGAGGGGAGGGGGTTTGCTGCGCCCAGTAATGTAGGATGAGCGAATTGAACTTAACCCTTTGGTTTTGGGCCCATTGTATGAGCCCAGAGGGGAAATACATTACTAATTTAGCCTCAGTTAGGCCCTTAGGCTACCATTCTTTCCTCCCAAAGTTTGCTCCATACAATTTTCTCTTTCCTATTAATGAATGCTGCCGTTTTTGTCTGCTTTTCCGACTGACTGTTCCTATGCGTGCTGATTTTTTAATGTGAACCCTCTGGCATCATTTCTTATTCTAGGTAGACTACATTTTCCTTCCTTTGTGCATACAATATATTTCTTGCAGACCGGGGACCGTTCTAAAATCTACTCCATGACATTACGGTGCTAACGCTAGTAACGCAAAACTGCCAGAAAATTTGAAGCCAATAAAATGCGCTGACGATTATCTGGACGCAACATTCGATAACGCATGCAATTACAATAGCTGAAAATCGATCCAATGTGACAAATAAAGTTACTTCCAAGAACCGAGTTTGTCGAGTTTAGGTTAGCTAACTAATACAAATGTTGCTGAAACTTCGCCAATGATGCATGCCTAGCAAATGTCAAGTTACCTCAAGACCTAAGCAGTTGTACTGACGAGCATCCAAAGGATCGGCGCGCCGGAAAAGAAGAGCAGCAAAAAGATAATCACAAGTACAAGCACGCTCGAACGATGCTGCAATGAATGAATGGGCGTTCTGACAAACGACAGTGCACGTTCTGATAAGTCACGACCTCAGAAAACCTGTAATACAAGCATTTGCGCACTAATTGGAGCTTGTAATATTTATTAGAGAAATTCGTGGGTCAACTGCGTAATCACTGACTCCAAGTCCGCAGTTATTTACCACCAGACAAGAACAGGGAGGCAAAAGTGTGAGCAAAATATTCTACGCATCGACGTAGTTTCAACTCGTGATTATCGTGAGAATCAATTTCAATGTTTTCCTTACACCTTTAAAGAGAGCCATACCGTTGGTATTAGCCCTGTTGACCGTTTAACATACGGTACGCTGCCTTTGATTATGAATGAATGGTAGGCTGTAACTGAACGCGTATAGACTAGTTCCCTGCGTGTGGGCGCAAGAATTGGCACGGAGGAGGAGCAGAGCAGAGAGATTCAATGAATAGCTAGCGATAGCTAAAGGACATAAACAAGTATGTGCCATATCTCGCACGCGGTGTAGGAAAGGGTTAAGATCAAGAAAGCATGAACAGCGGAAAATGAAGCACAGATTTTTCGCAAATGATGTTAAAGAAACCTAGCTACTAGTCATAGCTCTCTAGCTATGCCATAAAGTACCTTTGAACAATCGAAACACGTCAGACGTGTAACAGCCTAGGGCTAATTCTCTTTACCCTATAGGTACGCGACGATTCACTGTACTGTATCAGGGCGTAAAAATAACGGGAGAACCAGACATCAGCTGATCGAAAAATCGTGACGTCACAGCCCAACCGGTGCTTCAGCCAGTGACGTCATTGCGGGCCATGTATGCTCTCATTTAGAAGTAAAGGCAGAGCTTTCTACCCACTGTGGCTCATATGTAACCATAAATTAACATTTAAAAATGCAACGTAGGTCACATTGTACTGACATAACTTCTAACTTAGCAAGTGCGTGGTCCGTAATGACGTCACAGGCAGAAGTGCCGGTCGGGCATTGACGTCACGATTTATCGATCAGCTAATGTCTGGTCCTCCCGTTACTTTTACTCCCTGGTAGCTATAGTGCACAGGTGTAACAGCCTAATAATCATTATCGTGACCTTCTACACAGCGATTCACCATACCGTAGGTATAGTGCACTGGTGTAACAGCCTAATTGTTGGGACCCTTTACGCTACGATTCACCGCACCGTCGTAGCCTATCGTGCACTAGTGTAACGGCTTAATTATCATGACCCTATAATACACTACGATTCACCATACAGCATATATATACCTAGTACAATCATTAAACTATTTTCCAGCTTCTGCTCATTCCCCAGTAATTAGCATAACCACTGCCCACCCAGAATGAGAAAAAAATAAAAAAAGGAAGAAATTTGAACCTCTAAGGCCCCGTTCGCACAGGTAGCTACCACACCACGCAAAGCAACAAAGCACGAGCGTTTGTATCAGTGTCTCGAGCTGTGCTATTCCTACCGCGCGTGACGACAGCCGTTCGCACATGTAGGCTACCACACAATGCAACACGGGTCAACACGTTTGCTTGTACACAAGACTGTACACGTGGCGCAACAAGGCGCCACAAGACAGAGATCTGGCTCAGTATTAAATTTTCATAGACATTAATAAAACTGATCAGCCTATATTGTTATTGAATACATAATATTAACAACAAATTTTGAGTGCTGAATGGAAGCACCTGACAACTATACTGACTGGACCTGGCTGGTTTTATTTCAGAATAATGATGTCCAGGACTAAATGTTTTATTCAGCTCTACCGCACACGTAATTAGCAGTGCTGCTGTTGGTAAGGAGGATAAAATGACAAACCTAAGTTTCTTCGAATGACAATGGATTCTTGTGTGAGCATTTGAACAAAAGGAATACCCATATTAACCTGGATTTAAAAAGCAAGCACTACCGTAGCATGATGTGTAGTGTGGTGTCGCACAGGTGCGAATGACCTTTCAACACGTGTTGCGTGGCGTTGCGTGACACGTGTCACTCTTTTGCGGTGACAGAGTCAGAACTCAAATAGTCGTAATGTTCCAATGAACACTTTTGCAGTAGTGAGCAAAGGCAAAGTACCTCTGTCGGTAGCGCTAAGAATGGCATAGCCGAGGCTTCTCCATGACAGGAGGACAGGTCCGAGTCGTCACACTCATATAAGAGATATGTACTCTTTCAGAATTTCCCAAAATTCGCTCAATTTTCAAGATTTTTAAGGTGCTTCATCAGTATTCATGCTAAAATCTGAGCTGAGTTCGCTGTTAGGCGTTTCCAAGAATTTTAGACGAAGTCTCGGATTTTTTTTACAGTCATGCCTCCTTGCCATCCTTCCTTATTCCTCCTGGGAGCCTTATATAAAGCCAGCCAGCACCCTCCAGCCTCACTTGAATTTATGAGATGAGCGATCAATTCACTGACTAGCCTCTGAAAAAGAAGGGCTTTGGAATACGAAGAGCCTCCAAGAGGAACTCTGCCGTTGCTCACCACTGCAAAAGTGTTCATTGGAACATTCCGACTATTTGCAGTGGCTTGCTATGGCAGAGTACCTCTGTCAGTAACACCAATATACCCACAGCGGAGCGGTAGCGGCGCAGGGAGGGTTTTTTGGGGCTCTCTTGGATGAAGGTGCTTGGCCATAACCAAGGTAGGAAGCTCTATACGTTTATCGATCTGATGCCTGAGTGCTCTGCAGTTTACCCTCTGTGAGGCAGGGTTCTATGACCAAGATCACTGCCATAGGGGTAGATTGCCTCTAGGGTCTTACTCGTGGTCTGTTATACCACCTTGATGGTCAGCTTAGGCCGTCTCATGTGCTATCAGACCGTCTTGACTGCGGTTTTGCCTACCCGGCGTTGATTCTTTTGATTCAGAGTAGTTTCCTCTAGCCAAAAGCAATGTCGGCTTCTGCACTGTTGATTTATTGCCTTTTGTTCTCTGAACAGGGTCCGCAAAGGACCGTGTCCATGTACCATCTTGTAGTTGAGCCGTATTCTTCTTCCCGTCTCTCGATCTGTGGTAACGGGGGTTGCTATCCTGTATCGGTGTCCCCTTTGACTTTGATCGTGACCAGAGCCCAGTGGTGGACATAGGCTTAGCTACTGATTCGCACCTATGCGGAGAACTTACATTCTATTCGTTTTATTTAGGGCCAGATTTTATGCAAGGCTGAGATACTGCCCTTGTATCGGGAATAAGGCCGAGCTCCTGAAGAATTCCGAGCATGTGTATGAGGAGTTCTGGTTACTGCTGGACTCGGACCGGATCTGCCATTTGGTTCTGTAGAATGAGTTGCGGGTATTGGAGAATGATCAGTTTCGTTTCAGAGGCCTTTCGGGCAGCACGTAGCAACTCAAAGTCCTGCTTGAAAACGGTCTAGACCCATCTAAAGCTGTGATTGTGAAAAGATGTGTTTTTTTTACCCTTGGTCAAAATTCCGAAGTCCTGCTCTGATATAGGTGTAAGCTCGGTCTCACACAATCTCAAGTCTTGAATATTTATAGCTATAAGTGGTGGGGCTTAGTAACGTTTCTAAGTCCCATTACGAGAGGTGATATGAGTAGTGTACATAACTGGGTTTAGAAAACTCTTCACCGTCCAGTAAAAGTAGACGAAGCAGGATTTGGTAAAAATCAAAGCTTGGAGATGTGTCTCTTTAAAGTCGTTTTTTTTTTTCTTTACAAGCCCAACCCCCAATTTGGAGTGTTGTTCTCGCATTGTACAAGTTCAGGGAATTAACTCCTGTAATAGGTATAGCCAACGGACTTAGCCCTTTTACCATTACAAGGTTTTGTGTCCTAGGCCGCAGGCGGAGTCCTTAGCAAAACCAGACGCCCTGCCTTGGACAGGACTTGGTCATCGTCAAAGTTCAGATTCTGCCAAATAACAAGACTTGGGCTTATGTATGGAGGTCTTCAGTCGATACCCGATTGGACTCAGAAACGCTTGCGGTCCTACACTTGTATAGGCCCCGGCTACTGCCGGCTAGGGTGGAGCGAAAAAACAAATTTTCGAAATATTTTTTCCAATGGTGTGATTTTGTTGCCATGTTGTATAGGATTATGTTAAAAGGGGTTTTCTAAAAATCTATCATCTTGAGGTGCCCCAAGATTTGAAAATTCTGAATTTTATACATTTTTATTAATATTTTGGAATTAAATAAAGTGCTGAATGGTCAAAACATTAATTTAAACATTTTTTAAAGTTGATTACACTATTATACACAACTACACTAAACTAAAGAACGTACTATAAGCTCCATAACAGTAATTAAAAATCTATGAAATTTACTAAAAAAAACAAATGATATTAGCAGGATACCACCTGAAGATGATTGATTAGACATTGCCGAGTTGAGTAAGTTATTAGTATTATGAATTATTACAATAATTTTGGTATTAGATGTAGCTTCACAGCTTTTAATTAGGATATATAGATAATTGCATTATAGAAATTTTACAAAATTTAATATTCATGGGGCACCTCAAAATATTCTACACTTCTATAATTTTAACATGATTGTTTTGAGGCACTTTGGCAACATAATATCTCTATTGGAAGTCACATTTCAAAAAAAGTTGCAAAACTCCCCTTTTTCGCTCCACACTACCGAGGCCCTATTGGTATCTGCCCGTTTGAATCCGCGGGTGGCATAGTCTGGATGTACTAATGCTTCCGCTTCCTGTGCCGGCCTCTCGAGATGGTTGTGTGCTATATAACTAGCCAACTTAGGCTTTTATTTGCATTGTTTCCAGGCCGGACCCTAGTCGATCGACACCTCTCGTGTCCGACGGGACCCAGGTTATTGGGCTTCGCCGCTCACAAATGCCGTATGTGTAAGGAGATATGACTGTTCCGCGTGGTGGTAACCCACTTACGTAATTTTGCGACCTAAGCTTGCGACGTCGTCTTCTTGAGAAAGCAGTGACGTTTTGGTCCGGCCATTCAGCGGGCCAACTAACTATTTTAGTTATCTAGTACCTATCAGTAGAGCCGTCCAGCGGGCCAACTCTATTTTAGTATCTAGTACCTTTCTGTAGAGCCCAGAGATGTTATTGCCCCGCAAGCTACGGTCTCTGCCTACGGGCTGCTTAATCTTACTTTGGCCCTGAAACACTATGCATCCCTGATTTCTTCCTGCAGGGTAAGTAGGGCTACCTTGCCCTTGTACGTTCCGTGCGCTTCTGACCAAGAGATTAACTTTTCTCGGGTCCTGCGAACCACGATAGTCTTGCATTTCCGTTGATGTTGTGACCAAGAACGAGAGCTCCAGAAGTATCCTATCAACACCCTCTTTTCGCTTAACGGCGCTATGCCGCCGGTTAAGATGAAAAACCTAGACCCTGGTTCAAATTTTAGCGGTTTTGGCCTTGAAAACATCTGCTTGAAACCGTCCGCTGGACTCTGCGCAGCTGCTCTGAGCTACAGCATGCGATGAACTATAGGTGTGCGTTTGTAGTAGTGACTCGGTTAGGTTAACGCGGCCTCGGAACAAAGTGCTTTCGCGTCAGTTCCCTTGATCCCTAGGTTGGGCGTAAGTAGTAGCTAGAACGTCAGGGAGCATTTCTTCCTGCGGGAAACAATTATAGCCTTCTCGCATTGCTCGGACCTGGCGGTCTGCCACCGGTCTTGCCCTTAGGCTGCTGCCCGACGGCCTCGCATTTTCCAAGGCACGCCACCAAGTTATTCCCCAGGATTTTCAGGTTCAATGCCCTGAGAGTGCAGTTGCGAGGATAAGGAGATACTGCTGCAAGGGAGAACTCGAAGGTAGGGTGCCGATCTTTCGCCCTTCCTGCTGCCGTTTTGCCTCAATAGCTATACGCTTAGTGGGAAAAACCTGGTTAAACCGGCTCCGATGCAAAGTCCGAGGATAGTCCTCTCTAAGCGGAGTTCGAGAAAGGAACTAAGACTGGAGGATAATTCGGTTCTGTCGGGTAGTCCTCTACCAAGAGACTCTAGATATATACATATTAGGATTTAGGCCATTCTCTGCCCTCTAAATACAGCCATGTTAAGAATTGTTTCTGGTAAGAGGCTGTTGCTCGTCATGGGTTGTCCGTCAGACTTGTAGTTGGAACTCTTGGCTTCCTGCCGTCTTAGCGTCAGCCGAGTAATCTGGGTGTATAACCCTTTTCGGCTATCCTGCGCCTGTTCTGCAGCTGGTTGACGAACAGCTTGTCATGTAACTTCTGGCCCTGTCTGAACCCCGCTTGATCGCGCAGAGGGAACGATCGCTGTCTTAGTTAAGACTGGTCCGTGGCTCCCAGAAGGTACTGGCGGAAGAGCTATGCTTCGGACTTAGGCCTGTTCGTAAGTCACAGCCCTTCTGGCATCTGCGAGAGGAAAACTGTTTTTGATGGCCGAGGTCTGATCTTGTGTTGTCGTGGCCTCTCCGGCTTGACGGGCTTGTGGACACTGACGAGACGGGCAAGGTGGAGGACTGTGAAGTGGGCTGGGCGGTCTTCCCTCAATGCCAGACTTTTGTTATGCTTGATCGTAGAGGACGTCGGTTTTCTTCCCGTCGCTCGGCCTTGTAGGTGATAAGACTGTGGCTTACCGGCCGGACGTTGCGTCCATTCGTGGACAACGCCTTGTCGCTATCGACCCTGGATCAGAGCTGGGTCTCAGATCGCAGAAAACTTTTCTTGTGCGCAAATAGGGGAACCGACCCTGGTTAGTGTTGTGCGGTCCCTTGTCCTCGCTTGTTTTCGAGGGATTCGCATCATTTAGACTGAATTCTTCCTGAATGATGGAAGAGCGCAACACGTAGTTGTGCGGAGGAGAGTTTCGTGCCCATATGGCTACACGCCCGCACTATCGCAGAGTATCTGCAAGGTAAATTTCCTGTCTCTCCAAGATACGGGCCGTTTTTAAAGAAGCTCTCCGATGAAGTGACTCTGGGCTCGATTCGCGGAGAATAGGCCCTCAACGACAGGGTGAGTTGCCCTTGGCTTCTTTCCGCCTGGCTTGTGGTCCAGACCTATTGTCGGGATCCTCGCAGGAAAGCGTGCAGCTATTCGTCGTCCGCACAGTTAGCCCTACATTCTACAAAGAAGTTGGTTACGTTACAAACTGCAGAAGTCTGCTCACCTCTTCCCGAGGTTTGTGCGGGTGGTTCATACATTTGGTAGGCAGCCGCTAGGCGGCTTGAGTACGTAACCTCTCCGACGCCAAGTTGTTGATTACCAGTGTTGGAGGGCCGAACAGAGGTGTATAACGGCCTGGAGACTTCGTTGAAAACTCAACTGATTGAGATTGCCAGGGAGCCGCCTGGGACCTTTTCGATACCAGCCCTGGCGCTGTTTGTCTAGGGTTCCTGCGCCCAGGATGTTGTCACCTGGGTAGGCCAGAATGTACGGCATAGCTCCTCACGCTACCTGCAGGTAGTAACCTGCGCTTGCCCAGAAACTGATCCCTAGCAAATTGGCGGCCTTTAGACTCCATAGCACAGCCACGAGGCTCAAAGAACGAGAAACTATGCAAAAAAGCTCTTACTTTGCCGTTCGTGGGCCATAAATAATCCACTGTGCTTCAATATTCCCCTTTTTGTGGAGGGCTCGGGCCTCCCGACTAGAAGGCCGATTCTGTACAGCAGTGCAAGGTAATTGCCGAACTGCGCTATGGCCAGCGAATCTTCACTATGCCTGGTGACCGACTAGGCTTGCGTAGAGCGTCCAGGGGAGAAAAAACCCCTTAGCGCCGGGACTTATTACAGAACAGCCGCCATTTTCCGGGGGTATCTACGTTGTGATGAAGGTGAGCAGGCTGACTGCTCCAATACGGTCTCCGGGCCGTACCTTCTCCTGGAGGTGTTGGGCCTTGTGCCAAACAAGGCTGTAACCAGTCCGGAGGAGCTGCTACACCTGAGCTCCTTGCTAGCCAGTTAAACTCCGTCGATTCAGAGAGGGGAGCAAAGGCGTAGTCAGCGCTGCCCTGTGGCTATCAAAAAACTTCCTTCTCGCCTCCACAACTGGAGGCCTCTGGACAAGCATTGGAACTTCCCCAGCCGGGGCGGTTAGAGACAGCACTTGGAGGCGAACGTGTCTAGAGACGGTCTGTGGGGGGCCCCTCTTACGAGAATCCGTGCCTAGTTCAAGACTGCCTTCCCGCTGCGTTTGAGCTGCCCCACCAGGGACGAACATAGTAGATGCTCTCGTTACAACAAGCCCGTCGGCCCCTGCGCTGACCGTAGTTTGCTAGGGGCATAGGTCTTATGTCCGATTACCTGTTTGCTCAGTCGATCCATTGCCACTGAGACAGAGCGCCACTGGCTTCCCCTTAGGGAGGTCCCTAGTTCCATTCCGGATACAGGTAAGAGGACTCTACCAGCCTGATCTACCTGCGGGGTTGTTCTGTTGTTCTGCATTCAAGTTCCACAACATCACAGGAAAAACTCTGTGCCGGTGCTAAATAAGCCCTTCTTGGCCACTTCAATGGGTATATTCTCCGTAGCCAGGCTCTTTAAAAGCCGGGGGCTTCGACTGTGGGGTACCCACCAGGCCCTGGCTCTAAGGCACACCTGCTGCCCGGTGGCTAAAGCCGGGGGGTGTTACCCACTTGGGTGTTACCCGGAGCGTAGTTTACAACCATATACCAAGGCAACATTAGGTGAACGCTGTCAGGACTTCCAGAGGTTTTGGGGTACATCTGGAGCAGTGCCCCAGAAAAGCCCCACCTCCCGATGTGTGCCAAGATCAGGAGGCAAAGGGCGGTACCCCCAGCCCTTTTTCAACGAACAAGGAGAGTCCTCCCTGGAGCCTCTGTCGTCCCTGGTTCCATTACTAGGTTCAGGATAGGTGCAGCTGGGACTCCTGGACCCCACGTTATCAGGCCATGGGTCCCCCTGAATTTAGCCGCTTCCACCTCAATAGGGCTACATCCGGAGTGGGTCAACGGAGGGCCCCCTCAACGGTGGGGGGGGGGGGCGTAGCCAGGTTCGGAAGAAAAAGAGCAGTAACTCTGGGTAGGCGACTCGACCAAGCCCGGAAGCAAGGTTTTATAGTGCGCCGGGACCCCCACTCGGAGGTCCCACAAGACAGTCAGGATCGTAGCAGCGAGCGCTGCAGGACCCTTGCAGGACTAAGCCGGGGCTCCCCTGACCTTAACACTTCCAAGCACACTGGGCTACATCCAAACAGAGTCAATTTCAAAAAAGAACTCAAGAGTTCAAAAACTTTCAAACATGGAATTAAATTTGAGAAGGTAAATAGTTTCAAACATTGAAAGTTTTATTGATTGTTCAAATTCAGATTCCAATTTGGAATATTCAATAACCCCAAGCTAGACCCTTGTCTGCCTCTGATAGCTGAAGGCAGCATAGCGACCAGAAAGGAAGACTAAGTCCACTGAGTGGAGAGAATACCAAATTCAAAAAAAAAAACTTCAAAAGGCGAATTAAATTTGAGAGCGTAATCTCAAAATGCAAGGTTTTCCTTATTTTTCAAGTTTAGATTCCAATTTGAAATATTCAATAACCCTACGCTAGACTCCTGGCTGCTTTTGATAGCTGGGGTAGCATACCAGAAAACAAGACTAAGTCCACTCAGTGGAGGGGATTTCAATAGAGAATACCGAATTTGAAAACTTTCAAAGTGTTTCAGCGAAGTTAAGAACTTAATCCAAAATTAATTTCAGTAAAGTCTTCCACAAATTAGAAGACTTGAGGCTTAGAAAATTTCCAGTTATAGTCGAAGACCATTCAGTATAGC
>LQNS02276770.1:3554680-3571722 GCA_001587735.2 Parhyale hawaiensis
TTGCTAAAGACTTTCTGGTATTGACGGCTCAGTATTTCACTCATCTCCTGATCATTATCAGTCATTGAGCCATTTTCGTCCAATAACGGTCCTATTTTTGTTTTCAGAGACGCGTAAATTGATGCATACGAGAAGAAGTACTTACTGTTTTCTCTTATTTTCTTGATGACTTGCAGTTCTTTTTCCTGTTTCTCTTCATCATGAGATTTTGCAAGTTTATGTTCAATCTCTTCCAGTTTTCGCCGGAGGTGGAGGATGTTTCTTCCAATGTATGTCAAAACGATTTTTAAACGAGTTGACCGACTCCGCACCAACAACGTCGGAAGGGAGTCTATTCCAGATGCTGACTATGAAATAGGGAAAGAACTGATAACTTAAGGTCGTTCTTCGAGCTTTGTGCTTGAGTTTTTGACCGTTGTTTGGCAAGTGATCATTGACGTCTCTTTCAAAGAGTCCCGTTGTAGGTACGTCGTTGAAGCCATTCAAGTACATGAATGTTTCTACTAGTTGCCCCCTGAGTCGTCTTTGCTCGAGATAGATCATAGCCAGTTCTTTTAGGGACGCTCAGCTGAGGTATCAATATCGTTGCTCTGCGTTGGACTTTTTCCATGTTATCGATATCTTTACAGAGATGTGGCGACCAGAATTGAACAGCAAATTCCAAATGTGGCCTCACTAATGCCTTGTACAAGGGCACGATGATGTCCTTGGACTTGTATTCGCAGTTTCTGGTGATGAATTCCAGCACTCTGCTTGCGATTTTCGCACTGTTGTCAACTTGATGGCTGTGTTGTAGTTTAAATACTTCTTCGAGTTGATTTTTCTTTTTAATCTGCATGGCCCATGCGGACCATAACATTACATTTTACACAAATTTATTTTTACCAAAACTAATCATTAATTAATCGGGACCTTGCAAGAAAAAGAAAGAATAACTGAGCTGTAAATATTTATTGTACATTATCAAATAATATTCCATGTACCTATACTCAGTGCACTTATACTATGGAAGCAACTACACACATAGCGAATAACTGGTTAATGTAACCAAGTAATGAAACCAAACACAATTGTGAAGACCAATGACAAAAGTTCTCTGTGCTAAATATAACACCCAGAACTAAATCTCTTAGCACTAGATAAACTATTTGTTTCTAGTTGTGGTATTATAGTTACTGTACATCACCTATAGTACGGGCTCTGAGAGGGTGTGTCTGTGTACATTTCTCTTTCACGGCTATACCGTATGCTTTCCTATTCCATATGATGAGGATATTAAAAAAAAGTTGAGCAGAACTTTCGCACCTGGTGCATCTTGAGAGGGGGGCATGGGGGGGGGCGGCGAAATTATCGATTGTAGACCGAATATTTTGAAATTTGCACAATATATGGACTTTTGAAAAAGAAACATATATTGCTCCGACAACTTTTTGATTTAGGCCTTAGTTTTCGAGATAATGGGAAATATATATAAATATATAAGTATTATTTTTTTCAATTTCAAAAGAATAGAGCTCAATGAGTTTTCATGCTAGAAAAAAAAAACAATGACAGTTTTGGAATCCTGAAAATATTCCTGACAAAACTATTTCGTTCGATCGCTAACCAAAAAATATAGCGAAAAAAAAAAGATTCGGTTTTGAGCTATGATAAAAAAAAATAAGACGGTAAAACTGGAAAATGCGGCTCTATGGTTTTCTTAAGAATGTTTCAAGGATTACAAAACTGTCATAGGTTTTTTTTTTTCAGCATGAAAACTCATTGAATTCTATTCTTTTGAAATTTCCAAAAAATACATATACAATTATACATATATTTCCCATTATCTCAAAAATTTAGGCCTAAATAAAGAAATTTGTGGGGGCAAAATGTGTTTTTCACTAAAAAAAATACCTATACTGTGCAAATTTTAGAACAATCGGCCCACAATAGATACCGTTGCCCCCTCCATGCCCCCCTCTCAAAATGTACCGTACCAGTTGCGAAAGTTTTACCCAACTTTTCTTAATGTCCTCATCATATGTAATAGGAAAATTATATATATATATATATTATATATATTATATATCATATGGAATAGGAAAATACATGGCATAGTCCTGTAGCCCCTCCTATATTTTCTGTATTACACCCGGAAATGACGATTACTGTAGAGTTTTTTTTTTCGTAGAAATATGTTGTGTAAGTCCCACAAATCAAATTGAGCTTGGTTCCTACATGTGCAGCTTTGAGCATTTTTTAAAATTCAAGATGGCAGTCACCGCCATTTTGAAGTTTTTATACTCCTCAATTTTCATAATTTGTTACCTACATTGTCGTGTAATATCACTTTTAGGGGGTTGGTGAGGGTGAAAAATCCATTAATACATTCTATTTGCAAATTAGCAAGCGGGTATAGGTGATATTACAGGTTTAATTTTAATAAAACATAAATCGAGGTAAATCCACCTCACCTTCTTTCAAAGAACCTGCTTGCAGTCAACAGCCAATNGAAGCAGCATGGCTGTCACAAATAAATGGTAGTGATAAGCCAGTCGAGTGGGCAGGATTAAATGCTCAACGAGACCGCATTGAAGGAAGGTATGTCCAAAAGCCAAAGGCACTCGCGGAATTTGGTCCAATGATCGACTCACCACCTGCTCACCCTGACACTGTTCAAGCTACACTTGCACATCTGAAAAAGTGTCTCACTACTTTTGGAATGCAGTACATTCATGTAACGGTTGACATGCGACTCTAGATATCAGTAAAATGTGTTTAGTCCAGTGGAGTAACTCTAAGCTGTGGCGCAATCTCATACTTCCCCTGGGATGATCCACTTTCTCGTGAGTTTTTTTGGATTGCTTTGGGGTACTGATGGCATCTGGCTTGGAAGTACTCATCAGTGCAGCTTTCGGCAGTGCTAGCAGTATATCAACACTGGGGAGGCACGCACAAATGCACTGCGAGTATAGCCTACTGCCATTGAACTAAGGGCACAGACTTCACTTTTATCTCATAAAGTGCGGTGATTGTTTACTGCGCAATAATTGCATAATTTTTCTAGAGACATTCGTTGCATTCCTGTGTCCTTAAACCTGAGCTCTTTGGGAGAAGCACACGAGCTGTGGTTGGGGCTCATTCCTTTACAGTGGAAGCCGTCACGAGCCAAACGCGGCAATACAATTAGTTTTTCACACCCCAATTTGTGTCGGCATGGAATCATGGATCCGTGTTTAGCCGAGCAGTCTGCAAGCATTAAGGTTAGCCTTGAATGATTTTTGAGTGATGCTTCTGGAAACGCTTCGGGTGCCCTAGGATTGCTTTATGTTCCATATGGGTTTAATTACTCGTCCCTTGAAGCTCGGGAATGCAGTTATCGAAATGAAGAGTTTCTCAGTTTTACGGTCAGTTACGGGGCACATAGCATAGCTCGTGCTGAACAGGAACTCTGATGCCGATCATATTAACTGTCTCATCGCTGAGCTGCGCGCCCTCTGGTACGCGGATGTCGAAGTTCTGGATGATGGCCGCCGTGAAGAGGAAGAACTCCATCCTGGCCAGGGACTCGCCAACACATTGCCGCCTGCCTAAAAAGTTCGTAAAATGCTGTAAATATTGTGTTCTAAGCGCGTTTTTTATATAAAACTTTCAGTTACGGCACTCATAAAAAGAGGCATACAGCTCATGCCTAGGTCACACTATGCAATCCCACGCTAAACATGTGAGCGGACTTTCATCTCGTACGTCGTCTCAACACACAGGGAAGGTCGGTAGTTAAAGATACCCTTGGGAAAGTGCCTAAGTGGAACGACCAGCAATCTACTTAGCTGAGCGCACGATGGCATGCCGTCAAAATACCTGGCCACCCCAGAAGCTAATATTCTAAAATAGTTTCTGGAGCGGCGGAAAATTCTGCTAGAGTAGAAGAGCCCTGTTATCACGGGTATTGCACTCAAGACACGGAATTGGTTAGCTCTGTCTGGAAAATGCTAACCGGAAGCCGAAATGCGGTCACTGTAAGCGGCTCTTGACAGTTCGAGTTTGTTTTAGGGCGTTTGGTTGCTCTGGTGTAACACACGTTATCCAGGGTGGAAGCTGCAACACGCCCCTTCACCACTGCGCTCACATGAGGCATATGGTGAGCTATAGGGCTAGAAAAGCAGTTACGGTAGTTGTGGGTCATTTATACTTCATTCGTTATCTCAATCCCCAAACAAGTTGGAGGTTGGAAGACGGGCCGCACCAGGCTGCAAAGAGCGAAACGGGAGGACTCACGAAAAATTAACACCAAAAAGTGACGTCATCATCGACGAATCTATGGCTGAGCAGCCTAGGAGTATTTTAACTAATTGAACCAGAAAAATCGTCTTAAATTGCGAAATTCATCTCTAGCGTATAAATAAATGAAGATAATATATACTAATTCAGCAATTATGTAGAGAAAATTGCAGTGCATGTTGGTGGAAACTTTCACAGCACTAGCGCCGAATTTGCTCCTTTTTGGCTACGTGATTTAACATCTTTTTCTTGATTGAAGCCTTATTTACAAGTCGTATTCAGTTCACAGTGCTCTTCACTGAACATATATATCTTCCTTACCAACAAATATAAGCACCATTATAGCCAATTCTGTACGCGAGAGAAACCACAGTAACAGTTAGCCGGTTGCTCGAACTTTCTGTACTTGGCGACAACATTTTACGGTATTTTGCAGCTCAAGTAGCTGGCCAGTCATGAGCGGGAGATGAAATGAAATAAATCGAAAAAGTAAGGCGATATATTCAAGAAAACAACATACGAAGGCCTGAGGTCCCACACCTAAACACTTAGACTTGTTGATGTGATGTAAATTAGCTACGTGCGGTCACGGCTATATTTCATTTTAGTCCTATTGAGTCCTCCCGTTGCATTCTTTGCTTCCGGGGCTGCACTTGAGCATGACATGGGTTGCTCTAGGGCATAAGAAGGGAAGCCAATCTGGGCTTGACATGGGTATCCCAGCTGGATAAGAGTGTTACATGGGTTACCTTTGAGCAAAAGATAGGTAGCTGAGCTGCACATGAATAAGTTAGCCCATCTTGGTTCTGTGACAGGAGAGCCAACAGAACACTTCAATTTCAGTAACAACTGGGAGTCCTCTGGTAGTCTAGGTAGGAATTATGAAACTTTAACAAAATAGGGAAACCTGCAGCGGTTTCAAGTGACGCTGTGATTCCCACACGTGGGTGCCTCACCAAGTTCCCACCCTACATACACCCAGTTATACACTATCAGTTGCCCATCTTCCCATCAATAGTGCTGATCTTGATCCATTGCATGAGTCATTGCTACAGGGGCTCCTCTTCGCCATAAGTTAATATCTCTGCAGCTGCATTGGTCAGAGAAGCTTAATCTAAGTTATGTGATAATGTTAATAATAATTACACTCCCTTGAATGATATACCTATACTGTGCAAAACACACATTAATATAATTTATTATTATTTTATTCAACATTTCTTTCTCCACAGGCGGGAAGTGTTCTTTAAAATAGCTTGAGGCTGAGCACGGTACCTAACGTAATTGCTTACCTTGTCCGAAAGCAAAGAATCCTTCTTTGGGAGCGACAAACTTGCCACTCTCGTCAATGAAGCGCTTCGGGTTGAATGTGTGCGGATCTTTCCAGTATTTTGGGTCGAAATGAATGCTGTAATTGGCTACAGCAATCGCTGTTCCCTACAAATTTAAAAAATATATGCATAAACTCCGTTGAGAAGTTAGGGAGGGGCACAAGATGCCCCAAATTTGGTTTAGTTCGCTCTTTCTACATTATGGGAAGTGAAGCTCACCACAGGACCTCACCGGATTTCAAAGACTCAATTCGGCTCTAAGCTATTTCAATTGCGAGGCCTCGCCAAATTGCAGGTCTCAAGAAACAGATGAAAATAGAAGAGCACCAAACGTAAGCAAAGTCACTGCTGATGAGTGAAAGATGGCGAGTATTAAATTTCTACTGCTTGTAATTTTTTCTTCACGACGCCTTATTAAAAGCGTGTTTAAGTTTCAATAGCAAAGCCAATGGCAATGTTGAAAACTATTGTAAAACTAGATCTGCATTTTAAGAGCGCAAACCTCCGAGCAGAAACGTAATCCTACTAGCAGAATCTTAGACAGTCGGACAAAAAGACAAACGGACTGCTAAATCATCATCATCAAAGTTTAATCAATTTTCCTCGTAGCATTTCAACAGGTCGTGCAAATTTTACCGACAGCCGGCTGTAACATTTTTTTAATTACTGTATGTGTTTAACAGACAAGAAGACACACCCTGGAAGAAACAAAACTTCCTTGACGAAGGTAATAAGCCTGAGGTGTAAGTTCAACAAATTTTTGAATACGGGTCATTGAATTTCAGTTGCTTTATTATGTCATGCTTGAACTCAGTAAATGAACACCGTAAATGTCATAACTCATAAGACATTGAAATACCAAGTATTCCTCCCGTGACGACTTCGGCAGTTTCTGCCGACTTCTTCTTACATCTCGTGTTCTGTTTTTTTTTTCTTTTTTTTCATCAACTCGTTTCCATGAGAAAGGATTTTCGACCATGGCTTTCGTACCTCGATGTTTCTTTATTGCATCATCGCACGGCGGCACCTATTGGAAACTCCAGCCAAAGCGCAAGTAATTGCATCCCACCGGTATATCTAACCTTAGGGATGAAGTATCCATCAATGGAGGAATCCTGCAAGGCAGAGTGCTGGACGTTGATTTCTACGAGAGCCGAGTAGCGTAGAATTTCCACTGTGAAGGCTTCTACGAGGGGAAGACTGGAGAAATGAACCTCAGTTAGTGAATAATTTAATGGTTTGTTTCGTAAACGATACGCAAACTGGAGAACATTGAAAATACAGGGAATTTTATTACGCGTCAAATCAAATGAAACTCAGCCCCCCCCCCACCCCCTCCAAAGGTAACTCTGATCTTCCCATGGGTTTTGAGTGAAAAACTAGAAATTATGCAAAATCTATGAACGTGACGTTTTTAGAAAAAAGTTAAAAAATAAGTAGATCAAATCTATAGAAATGAAATTTTGTATTGTAGAATACTATGCTAGACACCAGTGTTAAGCACAGTTCACCATCCACTATGCCCTCAGTATCTCTAATTTTTAAATTTCAGACTCCGTCGGCGAACAGAAAAGACTCTAACCTCGACCCTCGAGTAATTAGGCGAGTCCCCATAACCCAATGTTTCTTTGGCATTATTGACCCACGAACCTTTTCCGTATTATCAGAGGCCACTGGGAATCCCTATTTTATAGACACCTCCTCAGCCAAGATTATAAGATAATAGGTACTCAAAGAAGCACTTTTTGAAACGTCAAACTTACTCAAGTGTCATGAATCTCAGATAGAATACCGTAAGCATCGCCAACTCACTTTGGCTTGTCAACTAGGGAGACCATCTGGCCACGAGGCACGATGCTGTCGATCTCCTGCTGCAGGGTCTTCATGAGGTCAGGATGTTTGGCGAGTATGAAGCCGACCCACATGAGAGAGTTGCTGATGGTGTCTGACCCCGCCGAGAAAAGGTCCGCGATAATCTGCATCAGACCTGACAACAACACAGAAAAGCTGAAAAATAATAATTTGTCATAAACTTCACTGAAAATCTGCAACGTGGCCTGACAATAACGCAGAATGCTGTGAAAAATAATTTCCCCGAAAAGTTCAGTGATAAATAAGACAAACGAGTAAAGAAAACTGATACTATGCCTAGAAAAAGTCTTTTATATTGTGCACCATAACCATGACCTGATCATTACACAGAAATGCTAAGAAAAACAAAAACCTATTTCATTTCCAAGAAAAGATCGACGATAATTTGCACCAGGCCTGGCAATATCATGGATGGGGTATGAAAAGAAACGAATCCCGGCGACTTAATTCGGATTAACCACAAGGTAGCTTAACGCTGTACCGTCTGAGATTAACATCAATATTCGTAAGATGAGCGCCATATAAAACTAGACTTGGATCTAAGTGGATAGCAATGGATTAAGTCGCTCTACCGCCCCATATTGTGGGGTGTTGTGCCGTGCGAGGCTTTACGTGTTGTTTCAGCCTGAATCCTCTCAGAAAGCATATTACGGTTTGAATTACATTGGTTCATTTTTCCTACTCTTTGGCAAGGGAGTTGTGTCCCATGGGGACATGTTGATTATTGAGGGCTGTAGTAAAATAGCAAGATAATTGTATTGCGAACAGTATGGGTCTCTGTCGAGAAGTTGGACGATTTTGCGTTATCTGTCGGTCCGGGCTCAGGTGCGACTCCAACAGTTATGGCAGGAAGTTGTGCTGTGTTGCTCATGCAGCTTAATTCTCGCCCAAAGAGATCTAGCAGTGGGGTTGAGAGCGTATGGATGAACAGGCTCTAAAGTTATATATGTGAGCTCATTCAGGATATGGTGTACATTGTTCTAACATGATTTTCATTCTTCCCATTCTAGCTGCTAGCTATACTGGCGATCTTCATCTATCGCTATCCTACTCTTTCTCTCTCTGTGATATGAACTTGGATTCGTTCCGCGTTTTATTTATTCTTCTTCTTTACACAACAATCCAAAACAGAAGTTAGAAGCGCAGAATGCAGACGAAGATAAATTCAATGGACGAGAGCATCTAGTTGTTAGTAAGCGATGGTAGGCCTCTTGAGATTGTAAAAGCTCTTCAATAAGCTATATACCCAATAAACATTTGCAGTTCCGCCGCCTTCTGCATACAATGAATCAACTTGCCATGGCTTCCGATATCAATTAATTTTCTTTAAATGGCAGAGATATATTAAAGAAATCGATGAGAAGCAGATGAAATTTTGTTACCCACGACGCGTATTGCTGTAGCCTCAGCTCATCAGGTGGGAGGCTTGAAGTTGAGTGAATTTAATTCATTAAGATCTTGTGAAATTTAGGGGAAGCAGCTAGCCAAGAGGTGTATATGGGGCTTAACCCTTTATCTCTGAGCGTGGTTTAGGTACATTTCCAATAGTGTCAGTCGTAAAAGGAAGATTAATTAGATCGTAAAAGAAAGGGTTAATTAACAGTATAAAAAATAACAAAAGTAAATGCTATTTATATGAGATATCTTAAAGGAAAAAAACTCACTGCCTCTACGGAATCGGTTCTCTGGGTCTCCCTCTCCATCCTTCATGCCCTTCAGGTACTCGTCGATGAGGTCTTCAGGGTGGTCAGGGTCAAAATCTTGCTCGTGCTTGATGATATTTTCCTGTATGCATCGTAAATTAGTGGATCGAGTAAAAGATACGACCCTTATATGCCATCTGTCACCACTGAGCGCTTTTGTAAAGAAGCAAAATTAAACCTACGTCACTCTCTGCTGAAAAATTGTGTTACTTCTAGCATGTGCTAATAAATATAATGACAGCGTCCACATGTGTAAATTTTACAGGCCAACTGCTAATTCTCTCTCTCTCCATGTTAATATCAAGGCTGAATACCTCAGTGTGCTGTACCCATAATAGGTTGGGAACAGCAACCAGATGAGATAATTGTGATTGTTTTTACGCGTTGTTCAGGAGTGGCTACTTCGGTTGAGCCGCGGCCACCTGCAGTACTCAAGGAGTCCCTGGTTGAGCTCTATGCTACTACGTTAATATGACGGAACGTTTCTCTTTGCTACTTACTCACCAAGCTCCGGTTTCTGATTGAAATGCGATACCCTGGTGAGATGTTGTGCAGAGTCTCTGCTTGTAAGCCGAGTCTACACGATCAATCTCTACATCAGTAACGAACACGAGGATAGGCGGACAAAAACTAAACTAGTTCTCTTCTTCTGTTTCCAGACGGCATGTTCAGGAGCCGCGAACTCGTCAACACTGCGACAGCCCAACAAACTCTTCAAAACTTCACGTCTAAAATTTCACAGCGAAGTTCATTCCAGAATTATCAATCTGGCTTTTAGATGAAATAAATTTGATAATTTAACCCAGAACAATAATGAAAAAAAAAAACACAGAATAGCCATCTACGTCCCCACACGAACATCGGCAGCCGAACAGTACCACGCTTTCAATAAGCTCCAGTGAACAGTAAGCAGAGAGCTTAGCGGGAGTATTCAGTGAGGCTAAAATCAAACTCTGCAGTGGCTGTTGATGAAAAAGCTACCGTTATTTCCTAATGGGCAACATATAAAGGTATTAGGTAGTTGCCAATGCTTCCCGCTGCCCAAAAGTTGCAATGAAATGCAGGACAAATTCACGACAAGAGTTAATATTAAGAGAAAAAACATAAAATGATATTTAATATGGTATATTGAAGTCATACACGTATAACTATGCTATTCCAACTGCGTGGTAATTCTCGAACTTCGAGTTTCCTCGGCCTTTCTGTCTCTATTTTTGTCCGTGTGTTACTCTCTTGCAACACGCTCGTACACTTCAGTGTCAAACGTTGAGCTCCGTTTTTGGACGTGTTTGTGTTCCTGGAACGGGTTATAAACGTGATCTTAGGGGGAAAGTTTGATCGTGTAGACGCGGTTTCAGTGTCAGCCACAACTCGTGCTCGGGTATTGCTGTTTGTTACGTTAACACCGGGTTTGATGTGAAAAAGAAATATTCAGGGAAGAATTACCATTTACTGGATCTGCCTAATATAGTTTCTACTAAATTAAGGGCAGCTAAGAATTGATGCGCAATTCGTATAAGGGCTTAACTCGAAAATATTCTAATTCAAAGTTAAAATTTTATGGAAATAAGGTACAAATTTATTGAACTACCACGGTTGGCTGCAGCTAAAGAGTCGCTGTCCTATAGATTAGTTTTACATGAGGCCTCTGCGTGGGACGTGCTTCTACTTCTCCCACCTTTTTCCCTACTTATTTTATAGTTTCGCTCCGAGTGTTTCTTTTCTTCAAGTTTTGGCCTTTCCCTTCCTTCAAGACAATAGTTGTAACCAGGGAGCAATACCAACAACAACGGGAGAACCAGAAAAGCATACCAACGAAAAGAACGTGTGTCATCTGACGTTTTTCAGACCCAACAGCTGCAGCACACGCTCAACGTTAGGTGTATGAAATTATTGTATTATCTACATTGAAGTGCTCTATCTATGCTTGGATTATAGAACGAAGTAGTAGTACTTCCTGGCTGCAGCTTATAGGTAACATATATATGCTACAAAAAATAATATGCTGGAAGACGAGCAGCGAGCGCTGCGGCTGCTTGATAAAAAAAAAGTCATTTTACGCTCGTTCTTTTTCTTCGTACGTCTCTCTGGTTCTCCCGATATTATTACTCTCTGAGTTGTTACCATACGTAGCGTACTTTAACAGCTGGGTTCCCCCGTTTCTCAACATGTTACATATAGGTAGTATATCTTTACTTGCTCTACAGATCACAGATCTGTTATCTGTTGGTAGAATAATCTAAACTAGTTATAGATTTACGCAAGGTCTGACTCACGTCAGCAATTTGTCTCCTGTTTTGGACAAAGGCATCTATTTGGTGCTCTCTGAAGACCAAGTTGCGGATACTCTTGGGCAAGCGTCTCAGGACGGGCAGGAACATGGGTAGGAACATGAATGGAGAGGGATTCTCTTGCAGCTGTCTTGAGGAAGCGTAGAACTTTTGAACTTCTTCGGAGTCGAAGTCGTACCTTCGACCTGCCGGGTGATAAACGATAACTTGAAGCATAGACCACACCATACATTGACTGTACACTGGCCCCTAAGACAGATTTCGGTCCCGCAATTGGGCCTGACTGTACGGTGAGGGAAACGCATTTTTATATGTTCTCCCATTACTTTTTTATGCTTTGTTTAGGCTTTATATGACTCAATTCTTTTACATTCAGTAATAACTGGCAAACCTGTAAATACTTTTAAAACACCTCTACGCAAAAAATTCATAAAAATATCAAGGCTGGAAGTGTAATTACGTAGGGCAACTGTTTATGACATCTTCTGATATTTGCAGTCGCGCAAAATTATTTTGCAATAGATAGTAAAATAAAGTCTCTTGTTGTAAAACAGAAGCTTCTAAAATTCGATCGTGGTATGCTCGATTTGTAATGAAATGCCAAGTAAACATCTTATCGAGTAGTTAACTAAAATTAATTAGTAGACGCGCTTGGTGACATAATTCTTGCCGGCGGTAGAACCGGCTCGCGCATCATGGCAGCAGAGTTAATTCGACTGTTGCGGACTGCAGTCAGTTAACTATTCAACTACACTCAACTGCTGCAGTTATTTTTCAGAAATTCAAATGAGTTGCTAAGTACCTACCTATTAACCTTATCATGCAGAGTAACTGATCAAATTTTTGCGATAATCTATTTGTTTGTTTATCTCCAGCGTGCAAAACGAAGATAGGTGATAATGTTTTCGTTGAAGTTTTGAGTATATACCTTATATTTCTATGTAAAGATAGATATTTGAATACTTGTCTGTCAACCTAAAAAGTAGTAGAAGGAATTGAGCCATGTTAAAAAATATTTTGCAGGGAGTCTGGTGGGTTGACCTAGATGTGACCAATGCCAAAAACTAGAATTAGCAGGCCACGGAAAATGACGGTTCTGAATTTCGTTGTTTCTCTACCTCATATGAGGCAAAAGAGTTCAGTAATAATAACAATAAAGACTGCACCGACATCGACATCAAGACTAGAAAGCTCATGAACATCTTTTGAGCACTGCATCCAAGATCGTGCGTAGACACACCTTTTGTCAACAGAAGAGAGGGGTGCCGTGGCCTCATCAGTGTAGAGGACTGCGTCGAGCTCTCTCCCACCACTTCAGAGAGAGAGCGACAACTCGTGGGCACGATGCTTAATCGAATGCACCTAAATTTCTCAATGAATTTTATCAGTGTTTGTCACGAAAAACTTTACGTTATCTAGCGACGTTATTGAAAGTGACCGAAACGGCTGACCAGTTCAAGGGGCGTCGACGCCTCGACCGGAAAAGCAAATAGAAGAGCATGAGAAAGTCTGGCCATTACCTCGAAGCTGTTCAGGACAAAATATTCCCCATCGCATGGAACTGGCTTTTGGGAGGTGAGCTCAAACGGGAAACAGAAGATACCATCCTGGCAGCCCAACAGCAGGCTCTCACAATCAGGTACATTCAAAACAAAATCGACATGAAAAACTTGCCAAAAACCAGTAGAAATTGCGAAAGCTCGAATGAAACTATTGCTGCCAATATAGTATTACTGTGATCTTAATTCATTTTTTCAACAATACTAGGTTATCTCAACCTCCCTTTTGTTCCGGCTATTGGGGTGAGATCTACCGCAAGCTGTACATACATCAATTTCTGACTTTATTGCTTCAAATCCATCATTGGGAAAAACTCAACTGAATGCGATATCGAAGTGCATTACATGTAGTATCTATAAGCCAATTTCTTCTATAAAATTTTTATATTCCTAGAAATTATAATGAACTTTCAATTTTTCTTGGTGTCCGAAGGCATGGTATACTGTATATCGCCTATGAAAAATAGATGATTGTGAATATAGATTCCCTTCTTTGCAACGCATTCCTTATGGTACGGCGATGAAATTAATCTTTGTTTGAGGTCTCCGTGATTATTAGAACTCATTTTATTAACACTTACGTAAATCGGCCTCCAGGCCCAGTTGCGAGAGGCCTGATTTCAGTGTCCAGTCAATGTATGCCAGGTGTTGGTCTATGCTTGAAGACAAGCTCACAGTCCGTATGTTGATGCCCATACGCACTACTCAGTACTCGAAAGTTTTGTTGCTGCCTTGTGAACACAACAGTGTATCTATTGTATGATTTACTGAGTTTTTCCCTCACTTTAGCTTCCAATCAAATTCCCATGGAGCAATTCCGATGTTAGCCAATTTAGAGTAGATTAGAACTCAGTAAGCTGTGTATTCTTCCATTGCTTGGACGAACACATGCAGCAACACTTTCGCACGCTAAGTGTTTCGGATGGAAACCAAACGACTGTCATGAGAGTTCGCCTTAAGTCAGTTCCTGCTGTTAACGAAACTGCGAGCTGGCACCTACCCCGAAGCCTTTAATTCACTACTCCTTTGGAGCGCATAAAAAAGTTAACCAGTGAGCAATTTCCAATGCCTCGTTTACACGACGCAATTTTTGTTTCGCTATGATACCTACCCACGCCTCCTCTTCTAGACGAGCAATATTCGCACGCTGTGATATCCTACACTTAAGTGGTTTGGGATGCCGAGCAATGTAAAACTCCACCCATTCAAGCAGCCCCTCTAACCATCGAATGCATAAAAAAAAAATACAAGGAGGTCAGAGTTCAAAGCTACTACGCAGATCAAAAAGTACTCCTCGAATTACATAGTTGAGAGCCAAATTCCGTACACGTGGGAAAAATTACAAAAATTACGATCGTGCTGCACGAAAAGAAAAAATGTATCGTGTTAACAGGCTACGCGAATAGAACCTACCGGTCTAGCGGTCGACAAATGGACTACTAAGCCAATCTCTAGCGAGGGCAACGCGACAGCTAAGGTGCTTCCCTGCTCAGACTTTGACTTTGACTCGGAGTCTAACCAATGTTAGGGCTTTGATTTCAGCCGAGTACTCCTAAAAAATAGCAATCGGCAAACCACAAACCAAACACCAACTCACTCCACAGACCCCCCCCCGCACCCCCCAGCCCCACCACAAACCTCTCCCTAGCCCCCCAAACTCTCTCCAAAAAGGTCTTAAAACCACTTATAGCTCCCTCAGTCATGCCCGTCTCCAAACCCAAAACCACCCTTATCCCCCTATCAAACCACTCACTCACAACGTCATCCCCACACTCTCTTTTCATCACCTCCATCAAAACACCCCTTTCCCACTCATACCTATGACACTCAACCACTACATGTTCTGTAACCTGCTGTTGGTGTTGGCGGGATGGTAACAACATATCAGACTACATATCTCTAACGTCTGAACTTTTGATGGGCTTACTGTATCTACAGTCCACTATTAGGGCGCGTTCGATTGGCCCAGTGATATCAAATCTTCCAGGTTTGACTTGTTCGAAACTTCAGGCAGGTGCTCTAGCCTCGAGTTTCAGAGGTTAACCCTAACAGATTCCCCTAGAGACTTGCGAAACTTCTATCTTACTCTTTATAATTGGGTTTTTACAAGTCTCATCGTTATCGGGCTGCTTGCAGTACCTGCCGCACGGTTGAAACTGGCACTGCCAACTGCACTTGTCTCAAGTTCCGTTCAAGGCCGCTCCCATCTCTTACCGTACCGCAAACGGTCCCCGTTCGCTTTGGTTATTTAAAAATTCTAGAAAACAAAGCGAAAAGCGAAGGCCTGAGGATGTGAAGCAGATGTAATAAACTAAGGCTTTGTATACTGATTCTTTTAGTGGATAAATTGTTGATTGGTTAGCTAGTATGAAAGCCAGGGTGAAAAATTTATGTAATTAGCTCCGCCAAGGAGATTATGTTTTTGTCGGGTCTGTCGACACGTCTCTCTGTCTGTTATCCTGTCTGTTATCAAAATAGCTCAAGTTATGAACGGATTTGGATGAAATTTGCAGGGATTGTTAAGCGTGTTAGGAGAAACAGATGATTAACTTTTGATGAAGATCCGTTCATCCGTTTGTTTGCTTGTTTGTTTGTCTTAGGATCGTGGGCTTCAGTCTCGATGCAGTAAACAAAATAACAAAATTACTTTTTTCATTATTCATGAAAGTATTTATGTTTCAGTGCTAGTGAAAGTAGAAAGGGAAACATGCATACACAATATATGGGCCAATACAAAAAAAAGAAAGCCATCTATGGCGATGGGAACTGAAATCTTCTAGGTGTGTTATGTCTCTCACCTGCCACCATCTGCCACAGAATGTTGAGGGAGGCGATCAGGAAGCAGTTGGGAAAAGTAATAGGCTTGCCGTTGTATTTCTTGAGTTGATCCACCAGCTCCCTGGCTTCCAAATTGATGGCCTGCTCCAGGTAGCTCTTGCCCATACCTTATAGCCGAACAAAGTAAGATACAAGTATCACCGATGTTTACATAATAATAATTGTGCAAAGTAATACTACTGTAAGTACACAATAAAGTTACGGAGTTTTTAAATCACGGCGGCCATTCTTCAAGCGAACAGCAGTACGCGATAACAAACTTTACTGTACGTTTGCTAAATCTTTACGACTTGGCTCTGGCAGCAGACTGTGGCCGCCCCAGAAGCTACCATGCCTGTTATGTTTCTGGAATCTGCTGCGGGCAAAAATTTTGCAAGGGATAGAATCAGGCCCTCGGAACATCTTTCTCTCGCACCACTGTATGCTGTATGATGTGCTTCCTCAGTAATTACTGTGTATCACAATTCCTATGCATAAAATGGGACCTTTGTTTTCCTCGACATACTGCGCGTGCGTGTTTCTTTCTGCCTTTAGATCAACACTGTCGTAAATAGATGCTTGGACTGTAAAATTTGTCATACTATTCACTATATGATACAATAGCGGTACAGATTTGCTGTCGGAGTGCAAATTTATAATGATAAAGATAACTACAATAATAACGAACTGACGCATGTAACACGCAGGCCAGCGATCGACTTGCAGGTTGTTCAAAGGCCTGAAATTATTACAACTCGGTTGGGCTCCATCGACCTGAAACATTGCAACCGTAACCAAAACCGAGATTCCGAGACGGCCACCCATCGACAAAAGTTATACCCTGAACTATAACGAAGGTCTGCGATGATCGTAACTTTGTCAATGGAGTTCGCTGTAAATACACTTTTTTTACTGCGAGCTACGCAGTGCACTCGCTGGTCACTAGTAGGATTTATATATTCCGTTCATTTGAAATGAACATGTTTCCGATAGGATATCCGCTTGATCGCATCGCCTGTCAAAACTGTCGTCAGTGCTGTCCGGGTTGTGATTGCAACACTCCATGTAACCCTGGAATTGCGATTACAACACGGCTCAGGCGTCGTTACTCACCCAAATTCCTGAGGTTCCGGAGCACAAACCTCCTCTCGTGCACCCACTGGGGTCCCTCACTGACGATAATACCTGCATGAGAAACGAATGTTGAAC
>LQNS02276770.1:3595508-3613546 GCA_001587735.2 Parhyale hawaiensis
AACTCAAAAAGTTATGAACGGATCTCCAAGAAAAATACGGACACTGTTAACATTATCAAAAGGCATAAGTGATCAGATTTTGGTGTTGATATAAGCAAATAATGGTTTCAGAGCAGATTTGAATTTTTCGTTACCGGTGCCTTGCTTGGCGGAGGTATGCACTCTCAGAGTGCTCTAGTTTTTTTTATGCACTTAAATTTTAAGCAAGCTGAAGCTGTGCCGCGCCTAAGTAAACGGATTAGTTGAGTTGCATCAAGGCTGCTAGCGTCAACGAAAGTTATTCAGTGGCACCGGGCTTTATACTTTTGAACCAGTAGCAAGTTATACTGAACTACCTCACCTTCGCCTATACATCCCCCATATCACCCATATAAACCCCTAGATTCAGGCCTACTGGGTTATGATCTATCTCCTTCCTTCTCCCCTTACCGCCGATTGTCTCCACAAGGGCAGCATTGCAACAGTGCGCTGCACTGCGGGGCCAATCTGAGCAGATCTGTGTAGAGGTCGGTGATTTGAAGTAGCAGACATAGAAGCTATGATATATTGTACGCGTAACGCCTTGTTCGAACTGTCTGAATGTGAACTAGCCAAGGGCTTGTGCTGGTGTTGGACGTTTGTAAATAAAACTGGATTAGAACTTATATTACGGAAACCTACCCCTACCACTAGACGCGCGGAGTTTTCAAAATTTTCTACACTCCCCTCCTCGGGGGCCTCCTTCTCTCCGTCGCTAACAGAACTAAATGCAGTGCTGAGCACCTTTTCTCCTGGACATTTTGCTCATGCTACGGCCCTTGATATCGGGCTGTTCGACTGCTTCACATTTTTCTTTTCCTACCAGAAATCTTACGTATTTAATAGGAAGATCGAGTGTGTGTCGGACTCTTTGCTGGAAGCCCTGAAGATCGAGCAAGTATTAGGAAGAAAGTACAAGCGAATCGCCAAGCATGATACTGGAAATTCTTCTAGCCCTCATCTTGTGGCTAATTTACGCCTACGTCAAGGACAGGAAGCCCTATAACATGCCTCCAGGTGAGATTAATATCATACTACTGTTACTCTGCATTACATATGTGTGTATGAACAGCTGAACAGCAGTGTGAGGCAGAAGTATACATCTCCAGAAATCTCTAGAACAGCTATGTACATTGAGCTACAACTACCATGGACCACTACAGATTGAGAGGGAACGATCTACGAGTAGCCGGGAATGGGGTAGTTGACGTATACGGTAATATTTTGATACTGCATACATATTTTTTTGTCTGTTCAGGAAAATCTTATATTGCATTACGAGCGCACAAGTTTTTATCGAGACTCGTTATAACACATAATGGTATCTTATTGATGGGCGAGAGAATATTTATTCTTCATATTGGTGCACGCAGGAGCATTGATGGATGTCCACATCTCCACTCTCCAGTATTTGTGGTTTCCTGTGGGTTTACACGTACAGTAAGTCTGAGCTTCAACCAAGAGGTGTTTCAAGAGGGAAAAGAAGAATGACCTGTGATATGTCAAGACAAATGGGGACAGTGTGAAGCGTTTGTAGTCAAGCGATTTTGATGTTTTTAACAATATATTTAGGTGAAATGGGACATTCTAAGACGGTTTTGGCAAGTAACGTTTTTGCCGTAAATGCTTAGCTTTGGAGATATTTGACTTTGAAGTTCCCATTGTTTTCTTACATGGGAGAAAATAACCACATTCGCACAGTGTAAGGGAAAACATCTCTTTATAGTTTTCTTTGTTAGATTAGGTTAGGTTCGATCAGCTTAGGTGAGTTTAGGTTCCTATGTGGTCGCCGGGTATTTCTCCCATAAAAAACAATGGGAACTTCAGAGTCAAATATCTTGAAAACTGAGCACTTGCGGCAAAAATGTCACTCATGAAAAATATCTTAGAAAGTCGCATTTCACCTAAATATGTTTTGAAAATATGAAAATCGTTTGACTACAAACGCTTCACATTGACCCAAATGGAAAAGCCAATTACAGAACACCGCGCAAATGGGCTGCAGGTTCACCGCCGTATTGCAGCTATGCTGTAATTGTTTCCAGGACCTCCGGAGATTCCCTTCGTGGGAGGCCTACCGATCGTGGAAGGAAAACAGGCAGAGCAGCTGCGGGCGAGATATGGAGACATCATCACGTGAGTAGCTACGGGGCACATCTCAACCGCCTATTTACATTGGTGGATGTCAAGTACTGTGCTGTTTCAAGAAAAGTGATTTTTGAATCGCGCGCTGAAAGGGTCAAAGGAAATGGCCAGCTAAGCAGAAGTTTCTCTGCAAATAAATAAGTACATTTGAGGCTCGTGGAGATTGGAACCCAGGGACTCAAGTATAGTAGTGGGGTACATAGTATAGTAGTGGGGTACATAGTATAGTCGTGGGGTACATAGTATAGTAGTGGGGTACATAGTATAGTAGTGGGGTACATAGTATAGTAGTGGGGTACATAGTATAGTAGTGGGGTACATAGTATAGTAGCGGGGTACATAGTATAGTAGTGGGGTACATAGTATAGTAGTGGGGTAGATTAAATTAGACAGGCGGCAGTAGATAAACCAATTAACAGGCCCATTCTCAAAGGGACACCGCATAGTATATGAGTAGCGTATAGTAGTGGGGTACATTTTTCTTCAGTGAAAAACAGAAAATAAAAAATAACCCACCGTAATTATGAAGGTTTTTATGATTATAGTACAGCTGTTTATTTAATATTTCGAACATTTAAGCTGCAGAGTAATGTTTGTAACACGTCAACCGTGAGGATTTTATGCATGTATTTATGCATGTATGTTACTGTACATAGATAACACTCTTGATTGCAGGTGCTAAGAGGTTATTCATACACAGAGCTAACCAAAGCGGCTTCGCTTGTTTGAATTCTTGATCAAATTACCCTCAGATTCTATACACATATTGCTTCTAGTTGCCTAGGGACAGAGAAAAGTCTACAAGTAAGTTCAATGGCTTGTATGAGAGGAGGTGGCTGGGATCGCGTGGACGGCGACGGAGCGTTAAAACTATGATTCGATATACTGGGGTGAGCATTCGTTTATTTTGGGAAATAAACATTGTTTTTTATACGTAAAGGGAACATAACCTTCATCTAGTACATTGTCGGATAATTTAGTTTTCTTTAAATGCAATAAAGGAGTTAACCACGGTAATCAACAGACCTTCGCACGCTTCGGATTAGACCCATTTTCCTTAGCAACTTTAGTAGCTACCTACATATTTAGATTGCATCTGCATCTACACAGGGTTCGAGTTGGAGATCTGCGCACTGTTATGCTCTTCGACTACAAGACGGCAAAAGATGTCCTGAGTATGGCCGAATTTGCAGGCAGACCTGACGCCTTCAGAATAACTTCTTTGGATGAACAAAAGACTGGCGGTAAGTTTGAATCTCACGGCGGCGTGACCAACTTGTGGATAAATTAGCAGGCTAGTGTAGACTGTCCACAGGGACTCCTCGAGTTCAACCATTTGCTCAGTTCCCGCTTTGCACTTGTCGAGTGAAGTTGTGTTATATACTGTGAGCTGTGGATTTCTGAGTAGACTTGAACTATTGTTGTTAGACTACTGTTGTTTTTTGCTTGATTAAATACGTCTCGGATGGTAAGACCATGGGACCACTGTACAGGACACTGTATTCTATGCCGTGTATTCAGCAAGTTATCAATAATAACGCATATGATTAGAAACGGTTCCCCAGCTGCGCTGCGTTAAGAAATTTGTTTCACATTTACATACAAAAGAGTAATGTATTGCAAGCTGAAAATAAAACAAACGAATCAGAAGTAAGCAAAAGTAAGAAACGCGGAGAAACGTGTCCGTTCAACATTCGTTTCTCACGCAGGTATTATCGTCAGTGAGGGACCCCAGTGGGTGCACGAGAGGAGGTTTGTGCTCCGGAACCTCAGGAATTTGGGTGAGTAACGGCGCCTGAGCCGTGTTGTAATCGCAATTTCAGGGTTACATGGAGTGTTGCAATCACAACCCAGACAGTTTTGACAGACGATGAGATCAAGCGGATATCCTATCGGAAACATGTTCATTTCAAATGAACGGAATATATAAATCCTACTAGTGACCACCGAGTGAACTGCGTAGCTCGCAGTAAAAAAAGTGTATTTACAGCGAACTCCATTGACAAAGTTACGATCATCGCAGACCTTTGTTATAGTTCAGGGTATAACTTTTGTCGATGAGTGGCCTTCTCAGAATCTCGTTTCTGTATACGGTTGCCATTTTTCAGTTGAGGGAGCCCAACTGAGTTGCAATAATTCTAGGCCTTTGAACAACCTACAAGTCGATCACTGGCCTGCGTGTGAAATGCGTCAGTTCGTTATTATTGTAGTTATCTTTATCATTATAAATTTGCACTCTGACAGCAAAACTCTACCGCTATTGTACCATAGTGAATAGTATGACAAATTTTACAGTCCAAGCATCTATTTACGACAGTGTTGATCTAAAGGCTGAAGGAAACATGCACACGCAGTATGTCGAGGAAAACAAGGGTCCCATTTTATGCATGGGAATTGTGATACACAGTAATTACTGAGGAAACACATCATACAGCATACAGCGGTGCGAGAGAAAGATGTTCCAACGGCCTGATTCTATCCCTTGCAGAATTTTTACCCGCAGCAGAAACTTAACCGGTACAGCAACCTCTTGGGCGGCCAGAGTGTGCTGCCAGCCAAGTTCTAAGGATTTAGCAAACGTACAGTAAAGTTTGTTATCACGTACTGCTGTTCGCTTGAAGAATGGCCGCCGTGTTTTGAAAACTCCGTAACTTTATTGTGTACTTACAGTAGTATTACTTTGCACAATTATTATTATGTAAACATCGGTGGTACTTACATCATACTTTGTTCGGCTATAAGGTATGGGCAAGAGCTACCTGGAGCAGGCCATCACCTTGGAAGCCAGGGAGCTGGTGGATCAACTCAAGAAATACAACGGCAAGCCTATTACTTTTCCCAACTGCTTCCTGATCGCCTCCCTCAACATCCTGTGGCAGATGGTGGCAGGTGAGACATATAACACACCTAGAAGATTTTAGTTCCCATCGCCATAGATGGCTTTCTTTTTTTGTATTGGCCCATATATTGTGTATGCATGTTTCCCTTTCTACTTTCACTAGCACCGAAAAATAAATACTTTCATGAATAATGAAAAAAAGGATTTTGTTATTTTGTTTACTGCATCGAGACTGAAGCCCACGATCCTAAGGCAAACAAACAAGCAAACAAACGGATGAACGGATCTTTATCAAAAGTTAATCATCTGTTTCTCCTAACACGCAATCCCTGTAAATTTCATCCAAATCCGTCCATAACTTGAGCTATTTTGATGACAGACAGAATAACAGACAGAGAGACGTGCCAACAAACCCGACAAAAACATAATCTCCTCGGCGGAGCTAATTACATAAATTTTTCACCCTGGCTTTCATACTAGCTAACCAATCAACAATTTATCCACTAAAAGAATCATTATACAAGGCCTTAGTTTATTACATCTGCTTCACATCCTCAGGCCTTCGCTTTTCGCTTTGTTTTCTAGAATTTTTAAACAACCAAAGCGAACATTGACCGTTTGGGGTAAGAGATGGCAGCGGACTTGACGGAACTGGAGACTAGTGCCGCTGGCATTGACAGTTTCAACCGTGCGGCAGGTACCGCAAGCAGCCCTATAACGCTGAAACAGATAAAAACCCAATTATAAAGAGTAAGATTGAAGTTTCGCAAGTCTCTAGGGGAATCTGTTAGGGTTAACGTCTGAAACTTGAGGCTAGAGCACCTGCCTGAAGTTTTGAACAAGTCAAACCTGGAAGATTTGATATCACTGGGCCATTCGAACGCGCCCCAATAGTGGACTGTAGATACAGTAAGCCCATCAGAAGTTCAGACGTTAGATATATGTAGTCTTATATGTTGTTACCATCCCGCCAACACCCACAGCAATGTTACCTAACCTGATTTCACCATAGACTAAACTCGACACTACACGAAAATTTCTAATAAAAAAAGAAAAAACCAGGCCTTGCCTCCCTAACCTACCCGACATAGAACCCGAATATTTACTAATTTACCCGAAGTTAGTTCGGGTTATACCCGAAATTTGGGCCTAAAGTGCGAAAAACGGACAAAACTTTTCCGCACGTCGATTTTAGGCGATGGTGATGTCACTGAGCAGGGAAGCACCTTAGCTGCCGCGTTGCCCACACTAGAGATTGATTCAGTAGTCCATTTGTCGACCGCTGGACCGGTAGGTTCTATTTGCGTAGCCTCTGTTAACACGATACATTTTTTTTCGTGCTGCACGATCGTAATTTTAGTAATTTTTCCCACGTCTATGAAATTTGGCTCTCAACTATGTAATTTCGAGGATTACTTTTTGATCTGCGTAGTAGCTTTGAACTTCGACCTCCATGTATTTTATGCATTCGAAGGTTAGAGGGGCTGCTTGAATGGGTGGAGTTTTACATTGTTCGGCATCCCAAACCACTTAAGTGTAGGATATCACAGCGTGGGAATATTGTTCGTCTAGAGGAGGAGGCGTGGGTAGGTATCATGGCGCAACAAAAATTGTGTCGTGTAAACGAGGCATTGGAAATTGCTCACTGGTTAACTTTTTATGCGCTCCAAAGGAGCAGTGAATTGAAGGCTTCGGGGTAGGGGCCAGCTCGCAGTTTCGTTAACAGCAGGAACTGACTTAAGGCGGGCTCACATGACAGTCGTTTCGTTTCCATCCGAAACACTTAGCGTACGAAAGTGTTGCTGCATGTGTTCGTCCAAGCAACGGAAGAATACACAGCTTACTGAGTTCTAGTCTACTCTAAATTGGCTAACATCGGAACCGCTGTAGGGGAATTTGACTGGAAGCTAAAGTGAAAGAAAAACTCAGTAAATCATATAATAGATACACAAGGATGCAACAAACCTTTCGGGTACTGAGTAGTGCGTATGAGCATCAACATACGGACTGTGAGCTTGTCTTCAAGCATACCTCAACACCTGGCATACATTGACTGGACACTGAAATCATGCCTCTCGCAACTGGTACTGAGTAGTGCGTATGAGCATCAACATACGGACTGTGAGCTTGTCTTCAAGCATACCTCAACACCTGGCATACATTGACTGGACACTGAAATCATGCCTCTCGCAGCTGGGCCTGGAGGCCGATTTACGTAAGTGTTAATAAAATGAGTTCTAATAATCACAGAGACCTCAAACAAAGATTAATTTCGTCGTCGTGCCATAAGGAATGCTTTGCAAAGCAAGGAATCTATATTCACAATCATGTATTTTTCGTAGGCGATATACAGTATATCATACCTTCGAACACCAAGAAAAATTGAAAGTTCATTATAATTTCTCGGATTATAAGAATTTTATAGAAGAAATTGGCTTGTCTTCAAGCGTAATGCACTTTGATATCGCATTCAGTTGAGTTTTTCCCAATGATGGATTTGAAGCCATAAAGTCAGAAATTGATGTTTGTACAGCTTGCGGTAGATCTCACCCCAATAGCCGGAATAAAAGGGAGGTTGAGATAACCTAGTATTGCTGAAAAAATGAATTAAGATCACAGTAATACTATATTGCCAGTAATGAACAAAAAATACATACTAAACTAGGAGGCGTGGAGATAAAGACACCAAGACAGCCGGTAAATGATATTAAAAAAACATAACAATTTAGGGCTGATACAAACCTTCATTACTGGAACCATCTAAAGCTGCACGTCTGAAAGTCAAAATCATTTCGCATAACTGCTTATTTATATTACACCAATTCTTTGTTGCCTGCGTTATATCACTTCATGGTTTCCTATGTTGCATCACTTTCTGGTTGCCTGAGTTAAATCACTTCTTGAGTGCTCAAGTTTTATCACATATGGGTGCCTACATTACATCACATCAAGTGTGCCTGCGTCACATCACTTCATGATTGCCAACATTATTACATTTATTGGATGACAAGCCTGCGTCGCTAGTAACCCAACCCACTATAATAACAATAATATAGAATGATAAGGGTTTATCACTTCATGGTTGCCAATGACTAAGTGAAATCACATCGTAGTCAACCCACCTACCTAAAAAACCTATTGTTATCGAGGGGATTTCAATACCCAATTGTGGATCGGTTGAGCGATGTTCGGCTCTACGCTCTGGTGCCGGGTTGCATCCCGCAACCTAAGGCTCATAGCACT
Organism: Parhyale hawaiensis; assembly: GCA_001587735.2. Lineage (NCBI taxonomy): Eukaryota > Metazoa > Arthropoda > Malacostraca > Amphipoda > Hyalidae > Parhyale > Parhyale hawaiensis. The sequence goes on from LQNS02276770.1 coordinate 3,603,754, forward strand.
TTGCACTTTGAGAATGATGTGTGCTGTTCTAAGCAGAGCGCTTTTCTGGAGGGTTCCTGGATGGAGATGGCTGATTTAAGCTCTCGCAGGGCAGTTTTAAGGTTCTTGGACATTGTCCCCAGAGCGCCAATGACCGCTGGGACGACGTCTATCTTCATCTGCCATAGCCACTGGAGTTCGATGGCAAGGTCACAGTACTTTCCTTCTTCTCTGCTTCCTTGTCCACGATTCTGGAGTCGAAGGGGATTGAGACGTCAACCAGTTTGGCCTACTTCTCTTGTTTGTCTTTGACGACCATGTCCGGTCGGTTGGCGTGAAGTTCTCGGTCGGTTTTTAGCTTTGTGTCCCAGTAGATGTGCACGACTTCATTGTCAACCACGGGCGCTGATTCGTGCTCGTAAGTTATGTATCCGCATGAGGGTCCAGTGGAGGTGTTGAGCAAGTTTATCATGTCTGCGCTTGTACTCCCTTTGCGCCAGCACTCACCATTCGCTTATCACGTGGTTGATAGTTTCATTCGAGCTTTCGTAATTTCTACTGGTTTTTGGCACGTTCTTCATGTCGATTTTGTTTTGAATGTACCTGGTTGTGAGAGCCTGCTGTTGGGCTGCCAGGATGGTATCTTCTGTTTCCCGTTTGAGCTCACCTCCCTGAAGCCAGTTCCATGCGATGGGGAATATTTTTTTCCTGAACAGCTTCGAGGTAATGGCCAGACTTCCTCATGCTCTTCTATTTGCTTTTCCGGTCGAGGCGTCGACGCCCCTTGAACTGGTCAGCCGTTTCGGTCTCTTTCAGAAACGTCGCCTCGATTAAGCATCGTGCCCACGAGTCGTCGCTCTCTCTGAAGTGGTGGGAGAGAGCTCGACGCAGTCCTCTACACTGATGAGGCCACGGCCTCCCTCTCTTCTATTCACACAAAGTGTGTCTACGCACGATCTTGGATGCAGTGCTCAAAAGATGTTCATGAGCTTTCGAGTCTTGTTGTCCATGTCGAGGCAGTCTTTATTCTTATTATTGCTGAACTCTTTTTGCCTCATATGAGGTAGAGAAACAACGAAATTCAGAAGCGTCATTTTCCGAGGCCTGCTAATTTTAGTTTTTAGCATTGGTCACATCTAGGTCAACCCACCAGGCTCCCTGCAAAATATTTTCTAACATGGCTCAATTCCTTCTACTACTTTTTAGGTTGACAGACAAGTATTCAAATATCTATCTTTACATAGAAATATAAGGTATATACTCAAAACTTCAACGAAAACATTATCACCGATCTTCTCTTTGCACGCGGGAGATAAACAAACAAACAAATAGATCATCGCAAAAATTTGATCAGTTACTCTGGATGATAAGGTTGATAGGTAGGTACTTAACAACTCATTCGAATTTCTTAAAAATAACTGCAGCAGTTGAGTGTAGTTGAATAGTTAACTGACTGCAGTCCGCAACAGTCGAATTAACGCTGCTGCCATGATGCACGAGCTGGTTCTACCGCCGGCAAGAATGTTGTCACCAAGCGCGTATACTAATTAATTTTAGTTAACAACTCGATAAGATGTTTACTTGGAATTTCAGTACAAATCGAGCATACCACGATCGAATTTTAGAAGCTTCTGTTTTGCAATAAGAGACTTTATTTTACTATCTATTGCAAAATAATTTTGCGTCACTGCATATATCAGAAGATGTCATAAACAGTTGCCCTACGTAATTACACTCCCAGCCTTAATATTTTTTATGAATTTTTGCGAATAGGTGTTTTAATAGTACGTACAGGTTAGCCAGTCATTACTGAATGTAAATGAATTGGGTCATATAGCCTAAGTAAAGTATAATAAAGTAATAGGAGAACACATAAAAATGCGTCTGCCCCGCCGTACAGTCAGGCCCAATTGCGGGACCGTAATCTGCCTTAGGGGCCAGTGTACAGTCAATGTATGGAGTGGTCTATGCTTCAAGTTATCGTTTATCACCCGGCAGGTCGCAGGTACGACTTCGACTCCGAAGAAGTTCAAAAGTTCTACGCTTCCTCAAGACAGCTGCAAGAGAATCCCTCACCATTCATGTTCCTACCCATGTTCCTGCCCGTCCTCCGACGCTTGCCCAAGAGTATCCGCAACTTGGTCTTCAAAGAGTACCAAATAGATAACTTTGTCCAAAACAGGAGACAAATTGCCGACGTGAGTCAGACCTTGCGTAAATCTATAGCGAGTTTAGATTATTCTACCGACAGATAACAGATCTGTAATCTGTAGAGCAAGAAAAGATATCCTATATAGCTTACGACTTTTTATTCTTGTTTTTTGTTATTAAATGATAGAATAGAGCAAGATTTACATTTCCAGGCAGGAAACGGATATATATTATCTACGTTTTGAGTCGCAATGGAAAGTCAAGAAATGAATCATAAACTTATTAATTGATTTTTCCATTGTCTGCTACCGCGCACCTGAGAGGTGCCAGTGAGTTACGTAATTATTAGCTCTATTTTTCAATAGTGAAAATTTTCTTTTATTACTCGCCATTCCGATGCTACGAATAAATAAATATCTACGACATTAAAGTAAGCATGAAAAGTTAATAAATAGGCATGGAATGTTACTTTCAGTTTCTATTTAATGGTTTTAATTCAATCATTTTGAAGGTCACAGACAGAACGCACGTGAGACCAGCATCAAAAAATGACGTCATCAATGACGTCGCAAGCGACGAAAGGTACAGCTGAGCAGCCTATGACAACTTTACCCAGTGTGTTTGAAACTTTGTTCATTTTAAACCCTAAGCTCTTAAACTCAAAACTAAATGAAAGAAACTTATAGTTAATGAACAATAAATCTAACTATTATTAGAAAGTTGCAGTGGATGCCGGTGACGGCCTTCACAACGTCAGAGCTAAAATCTGCGCAGGTATGGAGCCCTGATTTAACTTACTCCACATCCAATTCTTAATGCTCTTCCACAAGACATTTTCAACATATCGCCGTATTTTTCGCCGTGATCCATTGAATCTCCCCTCCTGACTGGTCAGCTACCTACTTGAGCTGCACCCACACACAACACTATAAAATGGTGGTCCTTAGTTACAAGTTACAGGAAGCTTGCACAATGCCTGTTCCTATGGTTTCTCTCTCGCTATAGGAACACAACACTACTTATATTTTTAGTTAGGGCTAATAAACCCAGCTCACGAAGGCGTGAGGTGTCGCCTTCAAATACTCCTATTCGGCGATGTGACGTCATTCGTCAACATGCAGTCACTGCAGAGTTTGATTTTAGCCCCGCTGAATCCACCCCCGTTACGCTTTCCGCTTCCTGGTCGCGCTATCGTCTCTCACGACGATTTATGTGCGTGTTTGTGTACTCGGATCGTGTGCGCGTGAGCGGCGTTCAAGTTGGTGAGCCGCTCTGCTCGCTGTATCGCTGATTCAGTTGGGTTAGGTTAGGTTAGGTAATGTTGGGTAACGTTAGATAACGTTAGGTAAGGTTAGAAAGGTTAGATTAGGTTAGAAGGTTAGGTAAGGAGGTTAGGTTAGGCAAGGGTAGGTTAGGTTTGGCTAGGTAGTGTTTATATTAGTGGTCCCGCGCGCAGGGAAGCTTACGTGAACGCAAAATCGTCGTGAGAGACGATAGTGCTTCCTGGTCACTGGTGCTTATTGCAAGCGTGGGACCGTTCGGCTACTAATGGTCGTGTGGGGACGTAGATGGGTTATTCTGTGTTTTTTTTTTTTTTATTATTGTTCTGGGTTTATTATCAAATTTACTTCACCTAAAAGCCAGAATGATAATTCTGGAAAGAACTTCGCTGTGTCACGGTGTAATGGTAGAAATAAAGTTTTGAAGAAGTTGTTCGGCCGTCGCAGTGTTGACGTGTTCCCGGCTCCAGAAACATGCCGTCTGGAAATAAAAGAGAACTATTTTATTTTTTGTCCGCCTATCCTCGTGTTCGTTATTGATGTAGAGATTGATCGTGTAGACCCGGCCGCACTATCGTCGTTCATGACACCTTTGCGTTCACGTAAGCTTTCTTGCGCGCGCTACCACTAAAATAAACACTACCTAAGTTAACCTAACCTAGCCTAACCGAAGCTATCGTAACCTAACCTCCTTACCTAACTTTCTAACCTAACCTAACCTTACCAAACCTAACCTAATCCAACTTAACCCAACCTAACCTTACTGACCTTACCTAACCTTACCTAACTTACCTAACGTAACCCAACTTAATCAGCGATACAGAGACCTGCGCGGCGCGCCAACTTAAACGCCGCTCACACGCACACGATCTGCGTACACAAATACGCACACAAGGTGTCGTGAACGACGGTAGCGCGACCCGGCTTACAAGCAGAGACTCTGCACAACATCGCACCAGGGTATCGCATTTCTATCAGAAACCAGAGCTTGGTGAGTAAGTAGTAAGGAGAAAAGTTCCGTCATATTAACGTAGTAGCATAGAGCTCAACCAGGGACTCCTTGAGTACTGCAGGAGGCCGCGGCTCAACCGAAGGAGCCGCTCCTAAATAACGCGTAAAAAAAATCACAATTATCTTATCTGGATGCTGTTCCCAACCTATTATGGGTACACCACACTGAGGTACTCAGCCTTGATATTAAGATGGAGAGAGAGAGAATTAGCAGTTGGCCTGTAGAATTTACACTTGTGGACGGTGCTAATATATTTATTAGCACATGCTAGAAGTAACAAAATTTTTTCGCAAAGAGTGACGTAGGTTTAATTTTACTTTTTTACTAAAGAGGTCAGTGGTGGCAGATGGCATATAAAGGTCGTATCTTTTACTCGATCCACTAATTAACGATGCACACAGGAAAATATCATCAAGCACGAGCAGGATTTCGACCCTGACCACCCTGAAGACCTCATCGACGAGTACCTGAAGGGCATGAAGGATGGAGAGGGAGACCCAGAGAACCGATTCCGAAGAGGCAGTGAGTTTTCTTTCTTTAGGATATCTTATATAAATAGCCTTTACTTTTGTTATTTTTTATACTGTTAATTAACCCTTCCTTTCACGATCTAATTAATCTCCATTTTAGGATTGACACTATTGGAAATGTACCTAGACCACGCCCTGAGAGAAAGGGTTAAGCCCCATATACACCTCTTAGCTAGCTGCTTCCCTAAAGAAGCAGAAGAATAAATAGAACGCGGAACGAATCCAAGTTAATCCACACAGAGAGAGAGTAGAATATGAAAATCATTTGCAGTAACTGGACTATTGCACTGATTGGCATGATTGCGAATGGAGGAGTGAGATGGTGTACACAAGAGGCGACCGGGTTGGAACTAACGCCTCTATGCTCGGCGACCCTGGTAGAGTAGAATAGCGGAAGATGAAGATCGCCAGTACAACTAGCAGTTAGAATGGGAAGAACGAAAATCATGGTAGAACGAAGTAAACGATATCCTGAATGACGAGCTCACATATATAACTTTAGAGCCTGTCCATCCATACGCTCATAACCCCACTGCTAGATCTCTTTAGGCGAGATTAAGCTGCATGAGCAACACAGCACAACTTCCTGCCATAATTGTGGGAGTCGCACCTGAGCCCGGACCGACAGATAACACAAAATCGTCCAACTTCACGACAGAGACCCATACTGTTCTCAATACACATATATTGCTATTTTACTACATCCCTCAATAATCAACGTGTACCCATGGGACACAACTCCCTTGCCAAAGAGTAGGAAAAGGAACCAATGTAATTCTGAGAGGATTCAGGCTAAAACAACACGTAAAGCCTCGCACGGCATAACACCCCACAATATGGGGCGGTAGAGCGACTTAATCATTTGCTATCCACTTAGATCCAAGTCTAGTTTTATATGGCGCTCATCTTATGAAGATTGATGTTTATCTCAGACGGTACAGCGTTAAGCTACCTTGTGGTTAATCCGAATTAAGTCGCCGGAATTCGTTTCTTTTCATACCCCATCCATGATATTGCCAGGCCTGGTGCAAATTATCATCGATCTTTTCTTGGATATGAAATAGGGTTTTGTTTTTCTTAGCATTTCTGTGTAATGATCAGGTCATGGTTATGGTGCACAATATAAAAGACTTTTTCTAGGCATGGTATCAGTTTTCTTTACTCTTTTGTCTTATTTATCACTGAACTTTTCGCGGAAAATATTTTTCATAGCATTCTGTGTTATTGTCAGGCCAAGTTGCAGATTTTCACTGACGTTTATGACAAATGATTATTTTTCAGCTTTTCTGTGTTATTGTCAGGTCTGATGCAGATTATCGCGGACCTTTTCTCAGCGGGGTCAGACACCATCAGCAACTCTCTCATGTGGGTCGGCTTCATACTCGCCAAACATCCTGACCTCATGAAGACCCTGCAGCAGGAGATCGACAGCATCGTGCCTCGCGGCCAGATGGTCTCCCTAGTGGACAAGCCCAAGTGAGTTGGCGATGGTTAAGGTATTCTATCTGAGATTCATGACACTTGAGTAAGCTTGACGTTTCAAAAAGTGCTTCTATGAGTACCTATTATCTTATAATCTTGGCTGAGGAGGTGTCTATAAAATAGGGATTCCCAGTGGCCTGTGATAATAGGGAAAAGGTTCGTGGGTCAATAATGCCAAGGAAAAATTGGATTATGGGGACTCACCTAATGATTCGTAGGTTAGAGTCTTTTCTGTTCGACGACGGAGTCTGAAATTTAAAAATTAGAGATATTGAGGGCATAGTAGATGGTGAGCTGTGCTTAACACTGGTGTCTTCTATAATACAAAATTTTAATTCTATAGCTTTGATCTATTTGTTTTTTAACTTTTTTCTAAGAACGGCACGTTCATAGATTTTGCGTAATTTCTAGTTTTTCACTCAAATCCCACGGGAAGATCACGGTTATCTTTGGAAGGGGTAGGAGGGGGGGGGGCTCTGAGTTTCATTTGATTTGGCTCGGAATAAAATTCTCTGTATTTTCCATGTTCCCAGTTTACGTATCGCTTACGAAACAAATAATTAAGTTATTCACTAACTTAAGTCCATTTTTCCAGTCTTCCCCTCGTAGAAGCCTTCACAGTGGAAATTCTACGCTACTCGGCTCTCGTGGAAATCAACGTCCAGCACTCTGCCCTGCAGGACTCCACCATTGATGGATACTTCATCCCTAAGGTTAGATGTACCGGTGGGATGCAAGTACTTGCGCTTTGACTGGAGCCTCCAATAGGTGCCGTCGTGCGATGAGAAACGTCGAGGGACGAAAGCCACGGTCGAAAATCACTTCCCATGGAAACAAGTTCAAAAAAAAAAAAAAAAAAACAGAAGACGAGTTGTAAGAAGAAGTCGGCAGAAACTGCCGAAGTCGTCACGGGAGGAATACTTGGTATTTCAATCTCTTACGAGTTATGACATTTTACGGTGTTCGTTTACTGAGCGAGAGCATGACATAATTTTCACCACCTGCTGGAATGTTACGAGGATGAGTTGATTAAGTTTTGATGATGATTGTGCAGTCTCTTTGTCCGACTGTCTAAGATTCTGCTAGTAGGATTACGCTTCTGTTCGGAGGTTGGCGCTCTCAGAATGCATCTCTAGTTTTACATTATTTTTTAACATTGCCATTGGGTTTTCTGTTGAAACTTAAACTCGCTTTTCGTAAGGTGTCGTAAAGAAAAAAATTACCAGCAGTAGAAATTTAATACTCGCCATCTTTCACTCATCAGCATTGACTTTGCTTATGGTTGGTGCTCATCTATTTTCATCCGTTTCTTGAGTCCTGCAATTTGGAGAGGAATCGCAATTGAAATAGCTTAGAGCCGAATTGAGTCTTTGAAATCCGGCTATGTCCTGTGGTGAGCTTCACTTCCCATAATGTAGAAAGAGCGAACTAAACTAAGTTAAGCTAACTAAATATGGGGCATCTTAATTGTGCTCCTCCTGACTTCTCAACGGAGTTTATGTATATATTTTTGAAATTTGCAGGGAACAGCGATTGCTGTAGCTAATTACAGTATTCATTTCGACCCAAAATACTGGAAAGATCCGCACACATTCAACCCGAAGCGCTTCATTGACGAGAGTGGCAAATTTGTCGCTCCCAAAGAAGGATTCTTCGCTTTCGGACAAGGTAAGCAATTACGTTAGGTACCGTGCCCAGCCTGAAGCTATTTTATATTAGTGTGTGTTTTGCACAGTATAGGTATATCATTCAAGGGAGTGTAATTATTATTAACATTATCATAGAACTTAGATTAAGCTTCTCTAACCAATGCAGCTGCAGAGATATTAACTTATGCAACATAATGGCAATAGCTCATAGAGGGCCGGGGTGTAAGTCCCGGTGTCTCTTTGGGAATGGGCCTTTTGGTTCGTCTACTGCCGCCTATCTAATCCAATCTAATCTAATCTAATCTTATGGCGAAGAGAAGCCCCAATAGCAATGACTTATGTAATGGACCAAGATCAGCACTATTGATTGGAAGATGGGCGACTGATGGGAACTTGGTGAGGCACCCACGGGTTGGAATCAGAGTGTCACTTGGAACCGTTGCAGGTTTCCCTTTTTTGGCAAAGTTTGATACTTCCCACCTAGACTACCACTGGACTCCCAGATGTAACTCAAATTGGAGCGTTCTGTTGGATCTCCTGTCACAGAACCAAGATGGGCTAACTAACTCATGTGCAATTCGGCTACCTATCTTATGCTCAAAGGTAACCCATGTAACACTTGTATCCAGCTGGGATACCCATGTCATGCCCAGATTGTCTTCACTTCTTATGCCCTAGACTAGAGCAACCCATGTCATGCTCAAGTGCGGCCCAGGAAGCAAAGAATGCATCGGGAGGACTCAACAGGACTAAAATGAAACATAGCCGTGACCGCACGTAGCAAATTTACATCACATCAACGAGTCTAAGTGTTTAGGTGTGGGACCTTGTGGACTTCGTATATTGTTTTCTTGAACATATCACCTTACTTTTTCGATTTATTTCATTCCATCTCACGCTCATGACTGGCCAGCTACTTGAGCTGCAAAATAACGAAAAATATTGTCGCCAAGTACAGAAAGTTCGAGCAATAGGCTAATTGTTACTGCGGTTTCTCTCGCGTACAGAATTGGCTATAATGGGGCTTATATTTGTTGGTAAGAAATATATATATTCAGTGAAGAGCACTGTGAACTGCATACGACTTGTAAATAAGGCTTCAATCAAGAATAAGATGTTAAATCACGTGGCCAAAAGGGAGCAAATTCGGCGCTAGTGCTGTGAAAGTTTCCACCAACATGCACTGCAATTTTCTCTAGATAATTGCTGAATTAGTATATATTATCTTCATTTATTTATACGCTAGAGATGAATTTCGCAATTTAAGACGATTTTTCTGGTTCAATTAGTTAAAATACTCCTAGGCTGCTCAGCCATAGATATTGGTCGATGATGACTTCACTCTTTGGTGCTAATTTTTCGTGAGTCCTCCCGTAACGCTCTTGCTTCCCGGTGCGGCCCGTCTTACAACCTCCGACTTGTTTGGGGATTGAGATAACGAATGAAGTATAAATGACCCACACCTACCGTAACTGCTTTTCTAGCCCTATAGCTGACAATAAGCCTCGTGTGAGTGAAGTGTTGAAGAGGCGTGTTGCAGTTACCACCCTGGATAACGTGTGCTACACCAGTGCAACCAAACGCCCTAAAACAAACTCAAACTGTCAAGAGCCGCTTACAGTGACCGCATTTCGGCTTCCGGTTAGCATTTTCCATACTGCGATAACCAATTCCGTGTCATGAGTGCCATACCCGTGATAACAGGGCTCT
>LQNS02276770.1:3958621-3976318 GCA_001587735.2 Parhyale hawaiensis
CTACACATCAGATACAAACCATGTTGAAACTTTTTTCCACCCCTCTTCCCTCCTCCCCCTACCCACGTTCGAGTCCATCAGTTTGACTAGGACTTCTCTCACTTCATTTTATTGTAAGATGACTGATTTCTATTTCACATAGACGTTAACACATCAACTCTTTAGATCAGAAAAGGTGTCCATTTCTCCCTTTGGACGTGATAGCAATTTGTAAAAATCTTGATTAAAACGTTTTCAGTTAACACAGCGATCTGGAACCTAATAAAATATAAACTGTTCTTGAAGACGCAAAGAACGCATCTAGGGGAAAGAAGCACGCGTACATGAGCACCGACCTATGGTAAATTGTGGAAATATCCTTGACCATTTTAGGTGATTTTGATGTTCAAAAGTTCAATTATTGTCGTCCAAAGTGAATATCTAGCTAGGAATTTGTGTTCCTTGCTGATATAAAAACATTTATTGTATCACCGAGAACAGTTTACGTCTCTATTAGTTGCTCTGTTGACTGGAACTTATTTTATCCAAGCTTAATCACTTCGCCATTAGGCCCACCTGGGCATTGGAGTGGGCAGTCATGGTCCGTGGCTTCACGTGTGAGTGAATTTCCAGAGTGTATATGTACAGGTGGTGCTCGATACAGGACCTCTTTGCTTTTTTCAGTTTCATTATTAAGGTTCAACATAAGGTACTTGATGCACGTACTCCTGCATCAAGGGTAGAGATATCGAGTTCGTGGATACTCTGCACTTGTACAATAAAATTGCGTAAAACATGGGTCGCATTTCATTGCCATCATTTTTTATGGCGGGGAACGCTATGCACTAATATAGCTTATGTAAACACAACGGCACATTAGAAAAGAATTAAGAACTTCGACTCTGGGGCTAACAAACGCAGATGTTAATGGCATGAATTCCCTGTAAAAATTAGGTTTGACATGGTACAGCTAGGAGCAACTTCTTCGTAACCTATCTTTGTCTAAGACAAAAAGTATGTAAATCACAATATCTTAGCACAGTTTTTCCAAAGTTAATGCAAGTAGAAGTTGATTTTTTTTTTACAGTGGGGATCTGCTTTAATCAAAAAATATGTGTTTACCGAAACGAAATCGGTAGAGATGATTTTCATGATTTTGAAGATAGATCAAACTTGTCGTATAGTGGCTGCATGCAATTTTCTAAAATCGGGTTCACACGTAATCCTTTCTCTTTCGAAAGACGAAGCGTCTGGTGCTAGAACGGTGATGCTTCGCGTTTCCATTTGGGTGAGAATATCCTCACACTGCCGTCAGAGAAAACCTCACGCGTGAACCTTCCATCCCGCATAGAGTCTTGTGACCGCCAGCATAAACCATGCAGACGTGCTGATGTAAGTTCTTTAGTTATCGATATATTTAAATACAGGGCGCACTATTATAACTAAAATTCCTTAGCTCTGAGTAATGAGTAATTAAATTAGCAGTTCCTTTCTTTCACCACTCTGTATCCGTACATGTATAAGAAAGCAATAGACAAACTAATTTGGTACCCTATCCTACTGAGAACACTCCCAAAGTTCCAAAGAAAGTTAATTAACGACGCTCTCGAGGTTATTTACGCGATTCAAACGAAAAATAACGCAGTTAATGAAGCTCTCATCATCACCAATACCAACTGGTACTACCCTATGTTATTACCTCCGCCAAGGAGGTTATGTTTTCGTCGTGTTTGTCTCTCTGCCTGTCACCAAGATAACTCAAAAAGATATTAACAGATTTTGACGAAATTTACAGAGATTGTTAGGAGGATCAGATGATTAACTTTTGGTGAAGATATATCCATCCGTTTGTTTATTGGTCTGCCTCATTTTTCTCAATGCCTTAACTCAAAAAGTTATGGATGGATTAATATGAAATTAACATGAATTGTTAAGTATATAACAACGAGTAGATGACCAAATTTTAGTGACGATCCGTTTGTTTGTTCGCTCGTTTGTCACAGTTTCTAATTTTATGCTTGTTAGCACAATAACTCTAAAAATAATGAATGGATCCTTACTAAATTTATAGGGGTTGTTAGCAACGTTAAAAGACATAAATGATTAATTTTTGGTTCAGATCGGTTCGTTGATTTGCATGTTTGACTCATGTTTGCCATAACATTTGTTAGTAGTATAACCCAAAAAATTATGAACGGATTTCCAGAAAATTGCACTACTGCTGTTACTAAAAAAGGCACAAATGATTATATTTTGGAGCTTATACAAAGAAAATTATAGTTTCAGAGCCAATTTAACTTTTTTTGCTACCGTTTCCTCGCTTGGCGGAGGCATGCGCTCTCAGAGTGGTCTAGTAGTTTGTTATTACTGCCTCTAATAAATAACTTCATCTTAAATAAATTTTGCTCGTTATTAGAAGCTTGGTACAGCTGTTAGTCGACGCTACCATTCTTTATTCTTTTTACATATCAAACTTTTACTGTTACCAGCTTGTGGATATTTATAAAAACTAGATATTTCAGAATATATCATTTTACACATGCTTGTAGGAACGCACAGTATAATATAATACTCATATTGTTCAACATACTACATACAACATCAACAAATTAGCATTACTAATACTTATACAACCTGTACATAAGCTGCCTACGAAGATATAAATTATTGTAATAGAAAAAATTTTATTGATGCAGTTGCTAATATTCGAAGAAATACAGCAATAAACGGTATAACAATGAAACATTCCTTATTGACCCTCCATGAAAGACATAAAAGATGAATGAGTATATGCATTCCCTAAATAAAAATATGCATAACATATTTGTAATAGCAGGGAAAAATGCAAGATTAAAAATTCATTTATACTTATATAAGCAGTTCACCTAAAATAAAAATAGTTTTACCCTGAAAATCTAAGCTTGATATGAACAAAGATACCTAGAAAACAATTATACATGCATCTAACATATATATAATTTGAATATAAATGCGTAACACAAGAAATCTAGGCATAACATGAGCATATATTTAAATAATGTGAATAGAAATAACATACTCATCACTTGAGAAAAGATGTCAAACAATAACGCATATATCTGTAGTATGACCCAAACTTTGTTCTTGCATAATGTGAAGTACCCGGTCCAGAGGTCATATAATTAACGAAAAAAAATATTACTTATTTTCTTGTTTGTTATTCACAGATAACCAAATTTAAATTTCCTTATTTACTGGACTTTTCTGTTTTTCCAAGCTGAAAGTCCCTCGCAATGTCATTCTTGATCCCGACAATGGCACATTGAAAGGTTTATTGGTGATGCCGTGGTTTGATATTGATTGCAATACTATGTAGAGGTATGTAGATCCAGATCGTGCATATGCTGTATAAGTATATAGTGTACGTATATTGTGTAGATGAAGTAAAAATTATATGAAATTTCATTGTGCCGGGTCCTCCGTAAATATGGCAACGCAGTTTTCAAATAATGGTAAAGGTGTTTATTTCCAATCCAAGTCAACCGTTTTTAGTTCGGTGTAAACCTAATCTTGTCTGTTTTACATTTCGCCAGCAAGAATGTGCCAAAACTAGAGGAAAGATGGGTTATTAAAAAAACATAACCGTATCTCCGTATAAAAAAGGAAACAATAATTCCCTCAGTGCACAAAGAAAGGCTGTACTTTCATCGTAAAACAGTTTGAAAACTCATGCAAACGTATAAAGAAACTGGTAAAACATGCAATTGGTTAAGCCAGCCATGAAAACGGTCCGTTCGGACTCAAGGTCTCATCACTTCACGCAAGAAAAATTAAAAAGAAATTCTTGCCGTTCTGTAATAAAATGAGCCCCAAAAGCAGAAAGCAGTCAGAATTCAGAGCGTCAACTGGTAAAAGAATATATCAAGGTATATCTTTACAAAATACAGAAGAGACACGAACTTTCGACGACTGATGAACGCATAAGATCTGACAAAAGTCGACCAATCCTCAAACTCTTTGAAGATGACACGCTGCCCGATTTGATTTTTACTAATGAAAAGATTTTTCACGTTTATAAAACTTTAATCCCTGTAATCACTGCCTATGGGAGGTCTCTGCTCGTTTTTGTTTCATAAGGAGACAAACTGACCAGCCCGCTTTATATTTCTGACTTATTGACAGCAGACCTGCGATTCTCTGGGTACATGATCTCATCAGAGGCACACCTTGAGTACTCCGGCCAGACTCTGGCATATTACGAGGCTCCAATATGACTCAACGCTGGATCCTGATCAGGCGAATATTCTTGCTTTACTTGGCAAAGAAGAATGGCCATTAAAAATGCCGAATTTGAACCCGCTAAGCTTTTCTGCGAGATCTTGTAACGTGAAGTTTGGAGAACTCCACATGATTCTCTTAACACCTTGAAGTCTAAGCTCCGTGAAGGAAGGTCTTTGATTTAGTAAAAAAGTGCTTCGTGCCTTCTTAGAAGCTTTCTGAAGTAGATTGAAGGCTGTCATCAGAAAAGAAGAGGTTACATTGAATAAATGCTGATGATTAATGGCGAAGTGTCTTTGACCTGTATGCCAATGCAATAAATTTTAAATTTCGCTACATTACCGTTTCACTGAGACACTTGAATAATTTGTTGAAATAAATACGGCGGACACCGTATGCACCTGACTGTAACGGGCTCATTGCCATGTATTTCTTGTGGTTCAACTGTATGCAAGGAAGACGTCTAAGGCGCATTCGTAAAGAAACGTAAACGACAATTAAAACAAGAGAGAATGGCTGCGTATTTGGCCAAAGTGAATTTACTAGTTGTTGCTTCTTCAGTGTACTACGGTGTCAATTATAACAGTTTTACAAGCTATGCTTGATACACAAATAAATTGTCTAATAAGTTACTTCAACAGGTGCACAACCTAAGGAGAAAGTATAAATTCCCTCTATATCATATAAACCAACTATTTACATACTACATACCTACTACAGTATTTCACCAGATACACGGAAAATGAGCAACTTTCAAATGTCTACCAGCTGCTGTACACCAGATGCACACGCACGAAATTAAGGATAACTGATAACAAACCTTCACCAGTAAAGGATGCACAACCAAAAAAGTGAAAATCATCTTGAATCCAAAGATGTACTGTACCTTTAGCAGTACATTCGTTATACGAAATGCATAGCCACAATATATATCGTACCTAAATCTAACTACGTACCTATAAAGTACAGTATGATACATAGTTTCTTTGTCGGACACATTATAAATATCAAAATAAAATATGCAAATTTTGTATTGAAGGACGTAGCTATACTATAAAGTACCTAGTTGGTTTTCTACAAGTCTGATCGATCACAACAGTGAAGCAATATATTTAAGCTAAATATAGATCTACAAGGCAAGGATACTTTGTTCACCAAGGACAAAACTATAAAGTAAAGCTTTTTGAACCTAAAATAAACCTATTAACATAAAGTACTTTGCTGTTCAATAGGAGTATGCCCACAATAACATAGCAGTCTTCGATTTTAAAGAATGAGCCGATCTGGATCTGTGATGTGAGTAAGTCTCCAGGTATTGTGAGCAGGATTCAATTAGCGCTATCTAATGAAGTTTAAATTATTCTCCGGAAGTCCCATAGTTTCGCAGATACATTAATTCTACTCATCAATGTGTCATAAGAAGGTACTAGCCTGGAATGAAAGTTGATTTTTCACTCAGTTGAATCTTTTTGTTTACTTTATTTTGTTATTAGTCATTCGACTACAGGAAAATTCACTTAACACCATGGCATCAAAATATAAAATTATGTCTCCTAGTACTGTGACTATACTAGTAGTTACGTTACTGAATGGTCTCCGCGAGCATTAAGGGGTTAACACGGTTATTCAGGTGGACCTTTAAAGTCGAAAAACTCTTTAGTTTATCAATTGATATTGTCCAAATATACATACTACATGTACCCAAACCATAATCGAGTTTCTTATTTTACTTACTTTTACTTTTATATTTTAAAAAGTACATGCGAGAGAAATTTATAGCTGGTTTTTTTAACTCTTTAATTATTTAATAAACATTGCCTCTACCGTATCTATAGCATTATTCGGAACGTCTTGTGGTGCACCATGAGAGGACGGCTGAAGCTCATCTTCTTTTTGGGGTAGCAAGGTTCGAATTAATTTTTCAGGGAGAAAACATTAAGTGTCGATGTAGGTGACTGTTGCCTTGTAGCCTGCTGCCCCGGCGCTGTATCTGTAAATCGATAGATATTAAAATCAATAGATCATAAGAACCAGCATCATATAAAGAAAATGGGACATCAGAACTGATTATTACGACTAAATCGCACACTTAATTTATGAAATACAAGCTAAATTTCGATAACTTTGTTTAGTAATAGCTCACAAAAATTATGGTGATAGCTCATAGAGGACCGAAACGCAAGTCCCGGCTGCTTTCTGGGGATAGGATTGTGGGTCCATCTACTTCCAGCTAGCTAATCTTATCTTGTAGTGTCCCCCGGAGCAGTTATATACCCAGTTCGAACACATTTAATAAAAAATTAAAAGCCCATGGCGCCTAAGGAGACTCTTCGCACTGGATCCAAGCATGGCTTCCTAGTCGGCAGCAGCGAGTAAAGCCGCAAAGAGAGACAAGCGACTAAATGCCGGTCTCATTAGGGGGTTCCACAAGGTAGCGTGCTCGGCCCACTTAATTATGTTCATAATTCACAGCAGTGATCTAGATGTTAACATGCGCTGTAAAATCATTAAATTTGCAGATGACACTAAACTGTGCCATCCAGCCAGGAATAGATTTGAGCTCCAACAAGAAGTCGAGCGCCTTATGGCATGGTCCGCAAATTGGCAGATGTGCTTCAGTGCCGACAAATGTTCAGCCATGCTCGTTGTGCAGGAGCCTGTAAGCCCCTCAGCCCAATTGCAAAAGAACGGGATAAAAGGGGCAGCTGTCACCCAGCAACGTGACCTGGGAATAACCATCACAAACGATCTACAATAGAGTCAGCAAGTTGACAAGAGTGTGCAAATGGCAAGCAGTATACTGGAATTCATTACCAGAAATTTTAGGAATAAATCCAAGGCTATAATCATTCCTTTGTAGAAAGTACTAGTACGTCCACATTTAGAGTAGGCTGTTGAATTCTGGTCGCTACCTAAGTATAAGTTATCGATAAAATAGAAAGAATTCAACGCAGAGCGACAAAATTGATACCGCAGCTGCGAAACAAGCCATATATTGTGGCCTACCGGAAGTGGGACTCATCTCTCTCGGGCAAAGACAACTCAGTGGATAATTAATAGAAACTTTTAAATACTTAAAAGGTTTCAAGGACATGCCGACAACGGAACTTCCTACAGAGACGTTAATGTTCGCCGGCTAAACAACCGACAAAAACTCGATCACAAAGCTCGAAGTTCTACTGTACTCTCAGCCAGCAGTTCTTTCTTACTTCATAGCGAACATATGGCATAGACTTCTCAACTCCCTCCCCAAGTTGTCGGTACAGAGTCGGTTAATATTTTTCAAAAATTGTCTTGATAAACTTTGGGAGCAACATTTTTCACGATTACAAACTCCTCCTTTGGTTCTAAGCTCGCAACGGCTGAAGATTCTAAGCCGCTGCAATTCACTGGCTTTCATGCCACAACTTACTTACGCCCCTGAGCTCCGCGAATACGCAGCATTTGATTGTGTTTGCACGATCAACTTTTGGCGGAGTTTATTGTTTTCATATTCTTTTCTACCCCAGTTATCTCTATGATTCTGAGGATATGGGAATAGCTCAGAGAGGGCCGGAGCGTACGTCCCGGATGCTCTATAAGAATGGGCCTGTTGGTCCCTCAATTGCCCCCTCCCCTCAGAAATGTACCAGTTGCGAAAGTTCTACCGAACTTTTTTTAATGTCCTCATCATGTAGAATAGGAAAATACATGGTAGAGCTGTAGAAGACTTCCACCCCCCTCTCGCCCCCAGAGCCTGGACAATACGGGATTTTTAGAACTACATTTAACTTGCGATGGCATTAAGGATTAATTTACACACAATTCGACTTCCGTGAACGAGCAAATGATGGTTCTGTTTTCTTTCTTTCGTTTTTTAAAAGCTAGTCTTTAATTTCTTACTTGATAAACTACAGTTTTCATAAAAACGTATTAAATTTACTTAGAAAATACTCGATACCAGTTTTCATATGTATAGTTTGTGAACTAGTTTCAAAACTTATGACAGATTTTGGTATGGCTATTGAACTATCGACATTGGTTTTCAGATACATAAACAGCGCGTCAGTTGTAAAATCTTTTTTTTTTCTAAGCAAGACAGCAATATCAATAACAGCAATCGACTACAAAGTCAACAGATGCCATCAGCCTCTTCGAAAGACCAAAACCCGGTTATTGTCAATAGAAAAACGGTGAGTTGGCAGGCAATGGTAAATATGAAACACAAGTTATGGTGTCTAAAAATACAGTCAAAATTCATCAGAAAAAGAAGATGCACGAGCTGTCTCAATAGAAACCATGAACTGATTCTGAGAAATTATTATTAATAGGTAATAACATCTACTGATACAGTCAATGCTTTCAGAAAAAAAAACAGCTCGTCTTCAAGGTTAATACAACAAAATATGTTAATATTTTGAAACCCGATAGCTATATTTCTGGACATGGACAGCATTTAAAGAAAATTGAATGTACTCTCATTTGAAAAAAGAGTTCATCATGACAGAATCAGCTATTATTAACGGTATTAGAGAGACAGTGAAAGTATTTAGAGAAAGAAACCAACTGACGATAGTTACCTGACTACCTGTGTACGACCGTCCGCCATCTTGACAAAATACTCCCCTTCCCTGGTGCCGCGGCCGCCCCGCTCCTCCCGCTGGCCAAATTTAACGTTCTGGTCCGAGTCCGAGACGACGTACTGGAACCTGTAGTTGGGCTGTGGAGGAGAGCACGTCATCTACGTACACAAAGGGAACTATTGCTAACCGTATGTTTATATTTACACTTAAAAGTAAATAAAAAGTAAATAAAAAGTAAATAAAAAAGGAGTCTGATAACTTTAGCTTTATAAACAGTATCTTTATATATATACATATAAAGGGGTAAACTTAAGCAGGATATGATTACCTTCACCATTTAAAAGGTAAATGTAAAAGGTAATTTTAAGTTTGCCTATAAAGAGGTAAATCTAACCAGGAGTCCGATTCTCGTTGCCGTTTTTAAGGTAAATATGAACTTACAACAGGAAAGATTTCTCTGTATGTAGTGAGTGGTTATAAAGTTATTGTACGATTGAACGACTTTGTACTATGATATTCTTAGGCGTTATCAGCATAGAACCAACTCAATACAATTACGGTGCCACGGGGCGGTTTCAGTTTGTGTGAAATTGAACGGTTCAAACAAATACTTCTTTTTATTCATTTCAGCAACTGTAGTAATTTTTACTCTACAGACGAGCTTTGGTAAACTCTCCACTATTTCTCCTAATTTTGAGCAAGTTTAAAATGGCACAGATTGAAAATGTAGCGCTTTCAGCTACATGAACTCACTCCTCAAGTTGTCGCCACTGTCACGGCAGCATTGTCGTATTGGTCGAGTTGGTTCAATGGAGATAGCGAGAACAAAAGTCGCCAGTAGGAACACGCCTTACTGTGGGGTTCACAAGATAGTGTTTTGGCCCCCATGCGTACGACTGAATGTCAGTCACTAATGCCCATATTTTATATAGTGCGACAGATGCTGATGCCCCTGAATGTGACGCGTCTCTGCCCAAGATTTTATTCATTTTTGCGTCGATGGCGCCTTATATATAACACTTGTCTTTCCGACAACGTGGGTGGAGTTTTCTGTGATGCAAAAGATAAGTGCTACAGGGCGGCCACAGACGTCAAAATGGGTGGAATCATTGGGAGAAACGTATCGCAAGCACGGGCATCAGCGCCTGTCGCATTAATGTAATATGGGCTTTAGGTGAAATTTCTATTTTCGGTTAAGGGTGAAGAGTGCCTGGAGTAGAGGCACGAGCCGTAATGGCTCAAGGAGGTTTAATAAAACGAGGTAGCAGCGGCTACAGAGGGCGAAAGTTGAACATTTCGAGAAGGCTGAAGCCTGGCTGATTCGCTAATTGGCTATAAGAGAAGCTAGGAGTGTGACTGGTGGGAAGGGATGGCTGGGAGCCTCTGATTGGTGGGAAGAGATGGCTGGGTGCCTGTGATTGGTGGGAAGAGATGGTTGGGAGCCTGTGATTGGTGGGAATGGAGCAGCCATAGAAGAACTAGAAAAGTTCCTAGTCAGTACAATGATGTCTGGGTATGCTCCCTCATTCTACAAAACCTCCTAGTCTTGCTCCGGCTCAGTTTCCGTCTGTGTATCGTGTCGGTAGGGTGTCACTCAAGAACTCCGTGCCATGTATGGCTTTTATATGTGACTCTTATATTACGTGTATATGTATTAGTGCATCTCTATATTGTCATCTGAGTTTGTACAAAATTGCGCAGTGGCTCCGTCTTAGAACTTTTTTATATATGCAGTACTGGTATTTACATACATATGTATATTAGTGCATTTTCATTGACATTCATGCGATAAATTGTTATTTAGATCACGGATTTAAACAGTTAGATCTTTAGATTATTCACATTCGCTTTCGTTGCTTCTTTCTACTTGCCTGTATTGTTACTTATATTTCTAATTGTTGATTCTCTAACCTATTAATATGCTGTATCACTTTTTGCTTAACTTACTGAAGCTGGCTGCACACTTACGACTTTTATCGTGCTATCGGCAGAGCGCCAACTCAACTAATCCGACTATGACTTCAACCATTCGAACATTGCGCTAAAAGTCCTAAAAGAAAATCTTTGTGAATTAAACTCGCTCAGAATTAAGAGGGTCGATGATAGACCATCTGATGAAGTGTAATTATATATATATAGTTTAATGATGTACGAGCTGAAGACGTGCCTGCAGCGACCTAATCAGATTAGTCGAGTTGGCTCTACGCTGGGAGCGCGATGAAAGTTGTATGTGAGCACCAGGCTTTGGTAGTTTCTAAAATATTTACTTATGATTGAGCTTGGAGGCTAATCTGGTCATTTATATTTAGGAATACAAATGGCTTTAATGATATTGGAGGCCTTCAGGCGCAGACGCATAGCCGCGGGGCAGACATAACAGGCGTGTTCATGTGGCTCGTCGCTGTCGATCCTCCCAGGCCTACGCTTTCGGAATCTCAGACATGGGCGTTGGTTTCGCCACTATGAATCGTGTTGCAGGTGTTAAAATCAACGCTTCTGACTGCTAGAAACTCTGTTTTGCGGAGCATGATTGAGTTTTTGGTTGTTTCGTGGGCAGCCGATTGCAGGTGCGGACCAAAAATAATATTCGACGGGCGAAGCAAAGGCGCCTGTGAGACAGTTCAGACGAGGGGCTTGTGTTAGATCGACTTCGTAGAGCCGATCGAACGAGCCCGAATTTCACCAACTAATCGAATACGCTCTCAACAAACAGACTCACAAATTCTACAATTAATAAAAAATCTAGCATGAGGCTGTTATTGTTTTTAACTGCAGTGACGCCAGATGAGCTTGAATTTGCTCAACTAGAATTTGGAAGCGAAAATAGAAACTTGAGGTCAGAAAACTCCACACAATAAATAAAGGACATCGTCGATTGGGCGGCGAGATCAACCTCTACAAACTTCACTTGCCCCGAGGCGTTGAAACAAATTTTGGGGGTTGAAATTTCAAATGATTACCTTGGAGAATTCCGCAAGGCCAGTCTTGCTTCGAGTTCTAATTCACCGCAAATCTTAATAGGAGACTTTCGACACTTTGATATTAGCACTCGCTACGGAAACTAACGTGATGTTTTAACAAACTTCTTCCTAGAACACATATAGAAATCGTATCGCTTAAGGACGTAACAATATATAAAGCTGTGATGTAAACGTAACAGCATATAAATCACTATTTCCAACCTCTTCAAAGCTATTAATTAAAAATACAGTCGCCCAGCTTTCAACCACCATCTAGGATATATCTTTGGCGCTACTGTGTTTTTCCGTCGCACGATGAACCGTACAGATTATTCAGCCCACACGTCCACTACCCCAAAGGTATGAGCCCATTGCCCGTACGGAGATAATTACCCCAGAATTGGCAAATACTGATATACATACGTAAGGAAAGCTGGACATAACGTGCTGAAAATGTTTACCGCTGTCTTAGCAGCGTCAGTGTGGAAGCTAATATTCGTACACTTTGGTGGCAGCATGTCTGCCCCATTTCCGCTAAATGCTTCGACAATTCATTTCACAATTATATGTAGCTTGTGCTGTGTTGGTAGCAGTATAAGCTGTCTGAAGTTACCTACATATATGTACAGTTAATTCGGGTGAAACTATCTTAGGCGGTACGCTTTCAAAGTGAGTTACACGTAGTGTACCGCATAAGATAGTTTCACCCGAATTACTGTGCATATATGTATGTAACTTCAGACAGCTTTTACTGCTGCCAAAACAGCACAAGCTATTATTGTGAAGTGAATAATATTATTGTCGAAGCATCTAGCGGAAATGGGGCAGAGCTGCCGACACCAAAGTGTACGAATATTAGCTTCCACACTGACGCTGCTAAGACGGCGGTAAACATTTTCAGCACGTTATGTCCAGCTCTCCTTTTGACACGTTATTCATATTAACTCGTTAGCTCATCCATTTGTCCAAATGTGTTACTGTACTCTAGATATAGCAGAGAAGTGCACTATTTTGTGAGGTTTTTTCACTTCAAATTTGAAGAGATATAAGCAGTGATCTCTGGCGATAACTTGTCTAGTGATGCTGCCAGAGGAGATAGATTTAACGGTTAACATTTTAATAACTTTTTGTAGCGTACACAAAGTTGAGCTAACGACGTGAACGCGTTGAGACGCATGTCGTGTGTACTCGGCTTAAGGATGGTGCAATAGCGTCATTTCTCGTTTTTAAGCAATTTCTCAGCTATGATACGCAGCACATGACTTAGTACCCTTATCCATAGCTTTGTATAGGAAACTGACTGGTCTTAAATTTTCTGGCAGTGCGGTATTTAGAGCTGTTTCCTATCGATGACGTCAGAGATCACCCTCGCTTCACCAACACTGCTAAATCTAGCCTGGCGTACCCGTTGATATTGTTATGACTTGGCTTAACCTCCTTGCATTTTCAAAAACAGGTGTGGTCTGAATGGGCCAGCACATCATTAAGTCGTGCTTTTATTTTGGTCTCAGCGTTTGTTTTTCAATCGTGTGAATTAAATATAGAAACATTAGTCGCGGCATGGCTCTCGAATGCGAAGTCCTTCAAAGTATGTGTTAGACTAAATTAGGTGTGAATAGGACAGGTCTGGTTTGGTATAGAGCTAAGCACGTAACCTAACTTATAAACACACCTATTATACCTGCACCTCACATATTATTGGACTTCACCGTCTGAATCGGTAAATCATTTTATAAAAATAACAAATATATGCTAAAATCATTGGCATTAGCGAGACTCCCCCGCTGCGTCGTCGTGTCCATCTACAGTAAATACTACCATGCTTCTACCAAGGAGATACTAAATTGCAAGCCTTCATGACTTCTTCGCTAACAGTAGCCCCTTGTGAAATATCGAATATCTCTGCAAATTTGCAGCGCTTGACTCAGTAAGTTGTGCACTTCTCTGCTATTTCAACGGATATCGCAACGCATGAGGCGGCCGAGGTGACATCTATAAGAGGAACATGAGATTGTTGTGTGAACCCGACTTCGAAGACTTATATATTGTTGATGAATGTGACTGAAGGTATAAACTGTGCAATTGAAATATTAAATTGTATGCAAGCCCAACACGGAAACCGTTGCTGCACAGCTGACGATCTGCGCAGCTAAGGGGAATCAGGGCCAATACTTCAACCCTTTAGCGGGAAAAATGCCCGAACGGGCTGCTTCAACTATGCTATTCTTTCCAAAACGTTTTTAGTCGCCCGCTAAAAGGCTGGATTTAAAAAAAAAACGCAAGATCCATCTCGAGCTATTTTTAAATTTCTTACAACTCACTGCAGGGGAGCGGAATCGGTTCTGTATGGGCGACAGTGCGGGACTCTGTTCTTGTGTTCGAGCCCAACCTCCCAGTCAAAATTTTTGGCCTCCCCAAAAGCTGACTTACGATTTTAGCTGCTGGGTCACCGAAAATTCCGATAAAGATGACATTAATATCTTCTCGTAATCAACTCGTGTTATGCAGACTCTGTTAGACTGCAGGTTGTGGGTTTCCGTGAGAAACTTAGTTGCAACCGACTCTACTAAAGTGTTGACAAGTTTATTCAAGTAACAATAGAGTAGTGCTAGGCTCAGACCAAAACAGTCTTATAAACAAAATATGCAATAATTGCAAAGCGACAGCCTTACGTGAAGGTCTTACAAGGTCGTAACGTGACAATTTGTATCCTGTCAAGGCAGGCTGTATACGCGCACTAGAATGTTCGTCATTATTCTAGAAGGTAAATAGTAGCATAACTAATTTGTGTTTTTGTATTATATTAGATAAAATAGACGCACTAACACGCTCATCAATTGTGCATCAACCTCTTTTTCTTTACTAGCAGCTCTTCGAAAAATCTAACTAAATATTTTTCAGCAGTGTTTCTTCCAGCTGTGTAGGAGACGATATATTTTTCCGTCAGCGCTAATTCAAATTTTTCCGTCAGCGCTAATTCAAAAATTTTCCGTCAGCGCTAATTCAAATTTTTCCGTCAGCGCTAATTTAAAAATTTTCCGTCAGCGCTAATTCAAAAATTTTCCGTCAGCGCTAATTCAAAAATTTTCCGTCAGCGCTAATTCAAATTTTTCCGTCAGCGCTAATTCAAAAATTTTCCGTCAACGCTAATTCAAAATTAAAAGTGAGCTGATTTCCCACCCAATTTTCGTGTTTAAATTAATAATGATGAAGAAAATTTTCAATGAGCGCTAAATGGCTCAAAAATTTATCATCTACTTAAGCAACAGGTTATTCACAGGTAGTCAGTTATTAGATATCCAGAGGCAACCCAGTCAGATAATGTCTAACAGTCGTCTTTAATTTTCTAACCATGCTAGTCTTTAAGGCACAGCCACAGTAGAAGGTCGTTGTGAAGATAGCGTAGCATAATCTGTTCCAAAAGTGTTTTCCTTGATCATAAAATTAGGCGTGTATTTTAAATTTTGAATATCTCATACAAAATGCATTTTATTTTTAGTGTCTGGGATGTAAAAAAAACGAGATGCCTCTTTTCTAGGAAAATAGTGAATATCAGTGAATAGTGACTAAAGTAAATAGCAAATATTAGAGTATGGTGAATATAGGAGTATAGTGACACTGTCATATGGTATAAAGTTTGCAGCGTCACCGATTGACTCAGTTCGATCAAGATAACCTAGTTTCGTTAGCTCTAGTGTTCCCAGAGTAACAGCCATGAGCGCTGACTTCGCTGCTTTAGGTCGGGTTTCTGGCGTTAATTCCAAGTCGATAAGCTGTGCAGGTTTGAGTTAAGGCCGGCTCAAACAGACTCGGATTTGGAATAACACCTGCAACTCGATTCAAAGTAGAAAAGCCAATGCTCAATACCGAAGTTAATGACGCGTAAGGTTATTGAAAACAAGCTTATCACGATGGTACTGCGCCAATCGATGATACCATCACGATGGAGTTCGCCAATCGATGATACATTCCAGCATGTTCGATTAGCTTCAGTTAATCGTGATCAAAATTCCAAAAGTAAATACCTATTAGGAACAGTTTTTAATCCACCGAGTACGTGCAGTACAGACAATTTATGCTGTAGCTGTTTCTACAGTGTTTTATCTTGTAGCTAATTTTCGATTCAATTCAGGACTATATGTCGGCATCAGAAAGTCACTATTAAAGTGTATCTAGTCCAGTGGGTATTCGCACCGTTGAAACCGGCGAATACTCCTTTCATGTTTAAAAAGCCTGACTTACCTGCAGCGTACATGAAAAGTCGTCATACTTACATAACAAAATACAAGAAAGAGACCGTGCTGCATGTTTCGTCTGTAGGTAGCAGCTTTTCGATTTCGACTCGGTCAGTCTATCCGTCCAGTCGTCTCCGTCGTTTTCTCTGTCAGTCAGAGAAGAAAAATTCTTACATTAATCCGCACTTTTCCCAGTTTCATCGAAGGTGTAAGGAGTGACTGAAAATTACTTGGCCACCAGACAGTGGTATTTTGTTTCTTAATGAGGATATTCGTTTTCCTTACGAAGAGCATCAAAACTTTATGATTAACTCTGTGGGTGTGTTTATATGTTTACATATTAAATTATTAACTCCATGTTTAACCACCGCGGTTTATATATTATATGTTTATCTATTTTATATTTGTATGTTTCATGTCAAGCTCTTAGCGAAATACGAGTATACTGGTGAAAAATAGGCCAGGATGCCGATTTTGTAAACATGCAGCGTTTTCATGGAGATCGATATACAATAATTAGACCGGGTTACAGAAGATGGCAAAAGTGAGATCTTCATCCCTCTAATTGAAAGGACTTTTGGCTCAGCCTACAGTGAAATCGAAACACTAAATATATTTACGGGTTCTCTTAGCACTACTATGGAGTCTAATTTTCATAACTTTCTCCATACATCGAGACTATATTTGCTCTCAGGTCACGACGTACGAAGCCAATTCGGTAGATAATCAACGAAACACAGGTGAAGCAATGATTTTTCCCTGGGCAGTAGACACAACAATCATATTTTCCAACTTGCCTTCTTCCTTGATGAAACAATTTTTGCTTCAATACAAAAATTCCAATGTCCTGAGCGTGTATCATAGAGTAGATAGGATACGCAGCGGGGAATTTAATTAAATTCAATAATACTTTCCTGCTTGTTAGTATAAGCTTTTTTTTTTCTTATGTTATCTAATGTGGGGAAGGAGTGTGCTGATTAAATTAATTGATAGAGAAGCCCCTCTCTTAGGATAATTTGAGTTGGCCGCTGTAGCGCCTCCTTCAGAAGCATACTAGTAACAAAAGTATATTAAATGAAGACGGGTCTTCACAAATTCCAAGCTGTTATTTTTGACATCGCGGGTACTATTTATAGTAGAATAATAAATCAGTTCAGTATTTTTTGGAGTCAATTCAGTTTGTCTCTGTTTGCAGGTACCGCAAACGACATCCCTGGAGGCTCCTCATTTTTTAAATTTCATTTTTTTATTCACCACTCGTACATATTCATGATGGACCCTTTCTGATTCGAGACAAAGAATTGTTATATGACGATAGTATGCATCTGGTAGGGGAAATACATGCCACTTGTAGTTTGTCGATATTCTTGAAAATGGACCTTGTGAAGGCAGAGCTGGGTGTTACCTTACGTTATGCCAGACCGCTGAAGATTTTTTTTTTTCGGGGGGGGCAGCATTATGGAAGGGACCTGATACGGTTAACCGCTCATTAAAAAGTCAAGGATTTAATTGCTGAACACAAGCTTTTCCTTCCCTGTATTATTTTTATTCATTTTTTTAGGCCTTACGGATACGCCGCCACGGTAGCTGCATGCTTCCGTTCTCAGCTCTAACACCTTGTGTCGCTCGTTCGATTCCCCGTGAGGCACACGAGCTCTTTGCAGATCTTGGTGTGCTGACTCGGCAGTTGTGTGTGCATGCTCG
>LQNS02276770.1:4000940-4012639 GCA_001587735.2 Parhyale hawaiensis
AGCGTGAATTCAATCGTGTTGTGGTCACCAAGCCGGTCTAGGATGGCTAGGTCAACAATTTCACAATCAGGAGTGGAGAATACCAGATCTAGAATATTACCGTAACTCGTAGGTTCATTAACGTGCTGAGTCAAGTGGTGGTGTCTGAGGAGTTCAAACAGTTTGCTGCCTAGCAACACTTTCCTGAGTAGTCAACTGTCGATTGAAAAAAGTTCAAACTGTACTAGTATTTAGAAATAAATACTTTCACTCCCGTTGGTGAACAGAAGTTGTATATAGCGTTCTTCCTTTAATTGCAGGTGATTCCGATCGTCTTAAACCTCTTCTCACTTCGTAAGACGTCGCGGTCCGACAGACACGCCTCGGAACTTGACCAAAAACATCAACTCGACCTGGTCAACGGTCTGCCCGGCAGCTCAGAGGAGATCACCAAGAAACCAATCAACTATCTCCTGCTGGAAACTCTTCTTCTTGGATCCCCACCTCCCCGTAAGCCACGTCTGGCTCCAAAAGAAGGATCCACTAACAGCGCAGCGTACCAGGCTCTGGAACACATCGCACTCTTCACCGGCGGACACATCATAGACACGGACCTGGATAGTGTGTCACAGACCTTTCGCTGTTTTTACCTGGGATGGAAATCTGACGTAAGTGGGTCACAGTGACGCTAAATTCAACTTGCCGACGTACCTTAAATGCATGAGAATACCATACGCACTAATTCGTGCTGCTGATAGACCTCTTCTAGCCTCAGATGAGTACACGGCTGCAGTCAACCAAAGATTGTAGAGCTATGGCGCCAGCGACGGAAAGCTCATATGACAAATGCATCCCCGCTACCCCCGACCATCCCCATTTCTGGTTTGGTTCAGTACCCCCACAATAGCTTATCAACGCCGGAAAGGTGCACTCAGCAAACAAAGCACCCGAC
Organism: Parhyale hawaiensis; assembly: GCA_001587735.2. Taxonomy (NCBI): domain Eukaryota; kingdom Metazoa; phylum Arthropoda; class Malacostraca; order Amphipoda; family Hyalidae; genus Parhyale; species Parhyale hawaiensis. Next base: position 4,001,872 of record LQNS02276770.1, read on the forward strand.
GAATGAATACATTTGTATGGCAGAGAGGCGACCCTTGGGGCTAGTGTTTGCGAGAGTGATATTCTAACATTCTGCCACAGAGGAAGATTGTTCTTCTGGGTCAAAGTCGATCTAGGCTAAGCCCACTCTACTTGATTCATCCAGATATGCAGGCAGGAACTTTGGTTTCATCACTTTAAATCTTGCCACAGCCCTTACAGCCTATAATATTGAACAGACTATAAATTTTATTTACGGCGAGAATTGAGTTCTTGGAAGTCTCGCGGGTAATCGATTAGAGGTCAACACTTGTAATTCGAATCAACAGGTCGAAGCCTGGACACTTTTTCAATGTTTCAGACAACTCAAGTCGAGTGAGCTTGGCTCTAATCGACTTGAAGGACCTACAGTTGATCTCGTTTATATTATAAAGCTCTGCTATACTATGCTTGTATTTCTGAATATGATCCTTGTTATGATTAAAATATACATGAAAGAAACTTCGATAAAATGTTAGTCTTTCGAAAAAGTAAAAATATGTCAACCATATACAGTTTATATATATAAAATGCTCTGATTATTTTCACGTCAGCTGACCAAGAAAGTTTGTGTAATTCTTTACTCTAGTAAAAATTTTCGGTACCTCGACAACTAACGTACTTGTTTTGTTACTGAGGTGGCAGTGAATGCTGTTAGGATAATGAAGTGTCTAATAGAAACACATGAAAACTTTTTAGGTTCGCCAATACAATTATGGCTATTTCTATGTCACCAGTATTGTTTATTAACAAGAATTATCCTTGAAAGTGCTGTAAACTGATACTCAGATCCAGTACGCACAAGGAACATGAAGACTAGTAAATACTGGAATTTCTTGGGTGCTTTCAATGTCAGGTATAAGGAAAACTTGATTATGAAATCGATTGTAGATTGATGACAAATAGTAATATCGACTCTACCCAAATGCCTGTAACGACATGGATAAACTACGACATTATATTTCTCGTTTCTTTAGGCAGTCTCTATACACTATTTGTTCTTGGTTTCCAAAGGGACGATGTCGTCCAACCCTGCACATGTGGAAACACGGTCTAAAGCGGACATGGAAAAAATATATGTATAAAGGAGTAGCTAGTGAGACAGGCAACGGGAGACGATTGGACGCCGAATCACGCGATATTAGTGACAGATAATCCCATGCGGGGGGTACAATGACGCATATTCTTGTTCTTCGTATGCTGCTTTCTTTCTCCTGTTAGTTCTACTGCCTGGAGGTACTCGCCCTTCCTTCAACTCTAGCATTTGTAACCTCCCTGCAGGCGCTGCTGTTCCGCGACCTGCGCTCATCCTTGGTCATAACTGCAGCGTTCGCCGGAGATCCGCAAATGAAGCGCATCCGTGGCACTCTCTACGGTAGATTCTCGGTCGCTGCTCTCACCGATCCTACTGGTACGGCACATACAGCAGTAGATTCTCGGTCGCTACTTTCACCGATCCTACCGGTACGTCACATTCAGCAGTAGATTCTCGGTCGCTGCTATCACTGATCCTACCGGTACGTCACATTCAGCAGTAGTTACTCGGTTGCTATCATCACTAACTCTAGATGCATTGTTTTATGTACTTCACAATACACAATGTGCCGTTGCCGAACGAGAAATAGTTTTTTAGCATTTTAAACTAGGTTTGACGCAATATATAAGCTATTGTTAATAAGCTATGGTGCTACGCAAACTATCCACGTCTTTTAGGATGCCCTGTGGTGCTGCATATTTTCATTTTCTTCAATGTATGTTCCTTTGTGTTTGATGTCACCAATCCTGGCCTTCCGGTGCATATTCCTCACTGAAGTCTCGGTGTTTCTGGCGAGACCCATTTTGTCAACATCCCCCATTTGTATTTTACTTATTTAAATAAGTTATAATTGATTCGTCGTTTGGCAATATTCGGCACTTCCGCCGGTAACTACCTCTAAGTAATTATTTTGTCTCTTTGTTTCCAAAATCGAAAAGATGATTCAATTTCTAAGGGGCAGAGATTATATCTCCAGGCCCTTCACTCTCAATGGCTTGCCGTGTGTTTACTGCCTTCTGTATAACAGGGTTACTCCTTGTGTCTTTGTTCTTGGGTGTCATCGAGTGGCACGACAAAGTAAGGTCAAACTACATACATCCACTTGGCTTTCTTGTTCGGATTATTGGACAGGAAAACTGGTTTTGCCACTGTGAATCATGTTATTGATGAAAGTAGCAACCCGATAAGCTATTCAGCTGTCTCAGAGGTAATCGACTGGAAGTTAACGCTTGAAACTCGGTTCACAGGGACGAAACCAACTCTCTCGTCTCAAATTTCGGACAAGTCAAACCTATTAAGCTTACGTAGTTGAAATTAATTTTGCAGTGCCAGCTGATGATGATGGCAACCATTGTCTACTATGCCACTGTTTCACAGCGACACGTAATCTCCGAGGTACAATCCTCAATCTAGTGTACAATCCAGAGTTTAATCAGTATACATAGACGTAGAAATATCCTCAGCCCTGGCTCTGAGTAAGATTAGCACTTCACAGAACTTAGAAGTCACTGCACTCATACGGAGAGTGCGGGAGGCTTGTAGTAACCTAGAGCAATTGCAATTGACTGTGAATGTCAGAAATGCTGACGCTGCAATAGTATCAAGGAATTCACCTCCTTTGTAAGGACGTGAACGCCCTGCCTTCGAACGTCCAAGCGCTGCACTGTAGCACACTGCCGCTGCATGTTAGTGTGTTCAACTGGTCACCCAGTATGCTCTTACACGTCTAACAGTATACTGGACTAAATCCTAAGTATAAAGCAAGCTTGGAAATGCTAGCTGGATAATTATCAGACAAATTCCTGTCCTGAAACTTGCTGATGTCGCATGACTGTGAATCGTCATTCATATTTTTGTCTTTTCAGGACAGAAAATCGACCTACGGACAAAAGACACTTGCCGTTCACTCGTGCACACCTCAGACTTCTCTTTGGTAAGGTTTCACTGTAGTAACGCATGCCACAGATCACTGGGAATTTATTTAATGTGGCTAGCTTATAAGTACACTGTTGAATTACTTTTGAAATAGTCAGCTATAAGGCGAAAAGTCTAAATCCGAGGAAACTAGGGAAAACGAAAAGATTTATGTTCATGATTAATATCTATTTTTCCATTTTGAAGAAGCTGCTGTTTTAGATGATCAATAATGAACATATCATTCCTGCTGCACAGATACAAGTAATAGTGACCCGCCCCGTTATTGACGTTAGAAAATAAATACTTCAACGAACCCTTGCTCTTTTCTGCATGATTCTGCTCTCGTGAATGTCATTCCTTTTTTCTTTCGTTGATTTTCTACTAAATTCGCACTTTACGAGCTCAGAAGAAATTTCATGTGAAAAAAAGTTCTGTCTAGTTTCTATGCTACCACTTAGAGATACCTCAGAATTCTTAAATATGTGCTTAGGTTTAGAGAATTTTGTAAGGCAACAGCCTCCTTGCCGTTCAAGCCATGAACCTTCTCCTAGACTGGCCCGCCGATATCAACTAACCAAGGAAGCAAACACCCAACCAACAAGATATATTATTTATGTAATGGGTTGTAATGTTGTTCTCTACATTTTCAGCGCCAGTGATATTCGAGATACATAGGTAAAATGTGACCTTTTCTCTGTCTCAACCCTCTATTCCTTAGAGGTAACATCTATGAAGCGCGCGTCACCGCTGTATTGAGCTCAAGCCTGGATGGAGAATCGCCATATTTTCTGGGCTGAAAGCTGCGGTAGACGAGATGCCTGGCAGCACGGATGCCAGCTACAGCACATGTCCTGAAGAGAACCCTGGCTGCATAAACTTCGACACATCCATGTCTTACGGCTTTCGCAACACTGAAAGTGTCTTATGCCGATGACACACGCTATTCAAAAGAACGAGTATCGTCATCTCTTCATCCGAACGTTGGGTTGAACCACAGTTAATTTACATAAGATAGTTGCGTCAGATTTGAGAGTATGCGCTACGCCCTTCAATTTTCAGAGTTGTGACGTCACAATTGCGTTACTCCACTGTTGCAGCAAGAAAAGGTGTAAAAGTGTTTACCGCCAGTTCAGTTTGCTCTGTAAGTGCTGTATGTTAAGTTTCAATCATCTAGTTAAATTTGGAGGTATTTATTACTCAAAACTCTTTGGAAGTGTGTGCTACTGAAATAGGCATATCAGCGCATTCGTATGAAGATATGACGATACTCGTTCTTTTGACTAGCGTGTGCCATAGCCATTAGCAACCGATAGAATAGGGTCTCGAGCCAGTTCCAGCCGCTTCTTGCATTTCCAGTAAAGGTGGCTTGAGGCCCCCGCCATTGCTGGCTGACGAGCACCCCAGCTTTGCTACCTTTAATCCTATTTAGAGTGATTTCGATGTAACCCGAGCATAGATCCAAAGGTATGAAAAGTACAGGGTGTATATTTTATTAGTAGACACATAATGATATTATACGCACAGAGGCAATAAATTGAAGGATGCGTTTATCTTCATTAAGCTTGTTACTTGTGCAGGTAACTTGGACCCTGTTATTGGCATTTGGAAGTTAGACTACGCACCGAAGCAGCCAAATGCGACGGCAATGGTAACGGGAGCCAGTACCATGGATGTAACGCCCGGTTTCTACCGCGCGTACAGTGACGGCCTTCATCCGTCATTGCCGAGGCTCAGCAGCCCCCCAACAGCTAGTGCGTTAATTAGATATATAATATAAGTCTTACATATTATACTGTACATGCAGGGCTGGACACGCGACAATAGTTACATTATGCTATCCCTAATTTAAGCTTAAGTATTTGCCGTTGCATAAGAAAACATCGTGTAACAACTCCATTCTCTGTCATGTTTGACAGTCCATGACGTCTACAACACCCAGAAAGCAAAGAATGCAACGGGAGGACTCAACAGGACTAAAATAAAACTTAGCCGTGGCCGCACGTAGCAGATTTACATCACATCGACGAGTCGAAGTATTTGAGTGTGGGACCTCAGGACTTCGTATGTTGTTTTCTTGAATAGATCACCGTATTTTTCGAGTTTATTTCATTCAATCTCCCGCTCAAGACTGGCCAGCTACTTGAGCTGCAGAATACCGTAAAATGTTGTCGCCAAGCACAGAAAGGTCGAGCAATAGGCTAACTGTTACTGTGGTTTCTCTCGCTTATAGAATTGGCTATAATGGTGCTTATATTTGTAGGTAAAGAATAAATATGTTCTCTGAAGAGCACCGTGAACTGAATATGAAGTGTAAATAAGGCTTCAATCAAGAAAAATAAGTTAAATCAGGTCGCTGAAAGGGAACAAATTCGGCGCTCGTGCTGTGAAAGTTTCCACCTGCATGCACTGCAAGTTTCTATACATAATTGCTAAATTAGTATAAATTCTCTCAATTTATTTATACGCTAAAGATGAATTTCGCAATTTAAGACGATTTTCTGGTTAAATTAGTTGAAATACTCCTAGGCTGTTCAGCCATAGATTCGTCGATGATGACGTCACTCTTTGGTGCTAATATCTCGTGAGTCCTCCCGTTACGCTCTTTGCTTCCTGGCAACACCTGTAGCGATATGCTAATGTCCTGGCGGCTAGCGAATATCTGCCAGGCAACATGGGTAACGGAATATACAGCAGTTACTGCTATTTGAGCTGCTCGTAACTGAAAGTTTGTGATTTTTATTAGTTCAGTTACAGCAATTACGAGCTGAGCGAAGCTGTTAACATTGCAATCCTTACGAAAGTTAGTTTCTCTCGGGGAATACAGCAAAAAACGAAAAATAAATTAGTTTTGATCAAAGATTTTTACTGCGGAAGCAATGAGAAGGAATTCTGTGTACAGGGTTGTTTAGCCCAAGTGAAAGTAGCTGATTGAAACTTAATCAAAATTCCGCGACTGGGTTTAGTGGTCTTTGATCGCGGAATCTTGGGTTATAAATACATCCAACACACTCGGTAATCTACCGTGTATGTATAGCTATATATATACTGTATTTATGAAATCAAATGTATGAACAATCATGGAAAGCGACATACTGTATAATGAGAACTGTCATTATCATAACTTAGAGTAAAACGTAAGATCTTCAACCATTCTGTAGACGGTACAGCAGTTTACAGTTACATTGCCTCCTGTACAACATTAGCGTACTCATGTTTGTTTTAGATTGGACAATGTTTATGAACATATTGACCACGGGTGCGGACAAGAGCAATTTGTGGCGGGTGAAGTCCGTAGAGTTGGGGGCGCTGACCAGCCCCCCCCCCCCCCCCGATGACAGGTCCATGACGTTGCCGACGACTCTGCCCCTACGCAGCAGCATCTTCCGACTCAACGACTCCACCGTCGTCTCGAACAATCTTTTTTCTGTGCTGTACCGGGCGGAAGATGTTGAAGGTAACTTGCAATACTTGCTAAGCTGTAGGGATAATTCTTGCTGCAAAAATGGGGCTGAAGTATTGATTGCACACGGGTAGTAGAAATATGATAGTCGTTTTGGGCTTTACTTCTATGGGCCAATGTAGCAGACTAGTTGATAGGTTTTTCAAATATGTATGAGAATCCGCCATATTTTAATTTTATAGTGATAAAATATATAACCCTTTCTTAAATAGGTGTTTTCTAATAATGTCCATTAGCTGCAAACGGTATGTATTTAATACATTAATGTCGACATTAGGGGGCCAATAGAATAAAAAAAAACAATGAAATCCACTTTATAAAAATTTTTATATTGATTTCAACGTAATGTGCGTCTCTTCTTTATATAATATGTATAACTTCGCAACCACTTTTACCCAAGACCTGTATAAACAAATCTTCATTCTGCAGCCCACAGTCTTGGTTGCGGTTTGGTGGCGTTATTTCACTTTGCTCGACCGAACTACCCCTTAGTTTTTGAAGTAATAGTGAGCATAACTAATACAATGTCTGATAATTCAAAGAATTACCATCATCTTTGTCTAACCGCAGACAAAATAAAAAATAAACTCAGCTTATATGCTTCTCTTTCTGCCTGATTTACACGCATTGTGGTTTCCAATAACTATACCTATACAGTGGCAGATAAATAAAACAACACGCTAGTAACCATTGTAGCAGCTTGGCCGATGTTGACGTATTCTTATTTATTTATGAACTGAAGGTACTGAAATGATTGAATCCATTGCAGGAAACGCACTAACAAGAGAAAGTCAACGTCTATTTCAAAGAACATGCTTCAGTATTTCATTCAAAGAAGATATCAGTGCCTACCGCAACTGTACGAACGGTACTACGCTCAGCATAAGTACAACTGTGCACAATATCGATACCACATCCAAAATATGTTATCTACATGTTAGAGATTTGATGGGATTAAGCATATCTCTTTCCGACAGCAGGTGAGTTGGTATATGGTTGATATACTGCAATCTACAATACAGTATAATAAAGAACGATGTGTATTTATCTGTTCAACTATTTCTTTATACTTATTTGTTGATTTATTCATTTGTTTGTTCAAGAAAAAAAAAGATATGTGAAAATTGGGCCAGGTTGGAGACTAAAGTCACCCTGTCAAGCTGCTTCACTGAAAACTGCTTGGTAGAAAATAGACCAGGTTGCTGATGATGGCAAACGTATTTTAAAATCTTTGAATGCACTTATTGATTAGCCAACGTTGCGATCCAAACACTGAAGATATCTATAGCTTCTTTCACTGCTGCCATGGAGTTAGATTTTCATTACTTTTTCCATACATTGAAAGTATATATACTCTCAGTTCACCACGTACAAATTGAGCAGATGATCAACGAGAGGCAGGAGAAGCAATTTGTAGAGTGGAACAGACAGTGCAGTTATGTTTGTCAGTTTCTTTTTCTTTGATGAAGCCATTTTTTGCTTCGCTTGAGAGCAAAAATTTCGCTGTGCTGAAGTATGCCGTATTCAAGGTACGCGATGGAAATTTAGTGCAATTCCGTGCTGCTTCACTGCTTCCATATAGAAATTGAGTTTACCAGCATGTCATCTAAAAGAAGGAAGGAAGGAGCTGCTCAGATCCATTGGAACAGAGAGCGTTTACATCGTATGACATTTTGAGTTTGTCTTTGACTCGTTGTAGCGTATTCTGCAGCAGCTTATATAGGTAAGTAACGAAAGTAGATATCATCAGTGAAGAAGGATCATAACGAACATTTAGCTGTCATTTTTGACAGCGCGAGCACTCTAGTTTTATTTATATTGGCCTGCGCCGTCCATAAACAATTGCAGTAAAATTTTACTTCAATGAACACAAGTTTCCTTCACTCATCTCGTGGTACTGTTCACAGCAATGTGTTTCCCTTTTCCTTCCTAGAGCTACACTTCAGTTTACGCGTGATGAGCTTAGCAAAATGAAAAAAGTTAATACTCGCTATGGTAAAGGAAGTAGAGCTTTTTATCTACGATGCCAAGTAGAGGTACTGAAAATGTCTTCAATTGTCAAATTTTTAAATTTTGATTTCCGTGCTCATCACCAGATGAATTTTCGCTTTTCCCATCCTTTACATCGGAACGGAGAGACCAGCTACTCATGCAAGCAAAAGAAAAACTGTGTATTCTTATATAGTGAGATGGTGCAAAAATATCTGCATGCCACATAATGTAAGTCGGTACATAGCAGATATAATTTTCTGTGGTATAAGTCTCCCATCAAGAACAAAGAAACGAATCGGTATATGATAGGTATGATTTTCTGCGGCATAAACTTACCAACTTGTTTAAAGAGGGAAGTCAGTAGGCAGTTGATATTAAATTCATTTTACTAGAGCTCGAATAAAGTAACATAAAGCATAACATAAGTTGGTATATGACGTGTATTGTAGTATCTTCTATAATACCAACGGTAGCGGTGGACGTTGCACGCTGCACAGTTGTGCTGGGGGTCGCGAGAACGATCTCCAGGCCAGACGGAGTCTTTGTCAAGGTACTCAGTGCTCTGAATCAGCACATTTGCTTGAGCGGATAGCTATCGTGGGAGCACTTACTTTAGGGTAAGGGGTGCACGGTAGTTGAACCTTCCGTTTCGTCGCCATAGTTCTTAGTGACCAGTCGTCGGCTGCAGCTGCACTTACTCCTCTAAGGCCAGTTAGCCTATGTGAGTAGTCCGAACCAGTGCATGTGGATTTCCCAGTGGAGGGTGTAGTCAAAATTAACGTTACCTTTTACTATACTGGTACCTCTATCTTCTAAGCTTTCGCAGCAAAAGATTTGCTTCTAATTAACTGAAGCTCATAACTTCAGGATTTATTTTTTGCCAGCTTCTGCATCGAGGGCAACACCAGCAAGAACATCTACCTAACAGTGGCGTGTCCAACAGCCAACGAATTCTTTGCCTACTTCGTCAACACCAGGAAAATAGTCGAGACACCCACGACGACGACTGAACCTCCGTATTATCACCATTACAACAGGCACAGACCACCACCACCTCCTCCTCTTCCGCCATGGAAGAGATGGGAAACCTTCCAATCCTTAAAGGTCCAGTCTGTCATCAGCCCGATCTTCATATCTGCCACTTCCTACTCTTTGGGGAGCGATTCTTCGATTTTTTACTTAAGGTCGTACATATAAGATTGGAGCAAGGGTTAGGCAGGATCACCCCTCAGGGGGCATGGGATGGGCCGTAGGATTAGGAGTCACATTCGCCCATCCTATGTTATGGGGAGCAGCGACCTCAGGGGAGCCCTGTAGGTTTTTCTTTCTTTTTTTTTTTTTTTGCTGAAAATAAAGGAGGCTTGCCACTGCTGTGCCTCCTGGATGCGCCCAGGACCATTAGCAAGACCTTCGGGATGCCTCTCTTTGGTGCCCACTTTGCTTCTTTCCGATTTTACATTCTTATTGATATTACTTTCTTCTCGATTTCAATAAAAAGACTAACGTGTGAACCATGCGATGAAGAGTATTGTCTTCTGAACGCCAGATGAATGGGTTCTTGGGTTGTATGACTCAGATATGTCTCTTCCAATTCCATATGAAATGCGTTTTCCTTTCTTACCCTAAGAATGGTCAGAGAAGGCGCTTCCTTTGAGATAGAACATGGATAATTCTACCTAACACTGGACCTGGAAGACGCAAGAAACATGATAAAAAAATTATGCATTTTGAGTACTTCCTCTATGGGGATAATTTTCGCTTATCAAATTATAATACTTATATCCTTCACTGCTTACCGCTGCTCTACGTAGTATTGAAAGGGTGGAAAGGCGCTACTCTGTCGCAGCTGCGGTCGGGGTTCTGTGTGGCCTGCACCACATGAAGGCATAGAATCGGGTTTAGGGTCCCCCCCACCTACATATTTGCTTTCTCTGCCCAGCGGAAGAGCAAACTGTCGGTCATAATTTGTTTGCTTGCGTCTCCCTTCCAACCCAGATGCATCTCTCTGGCTGGACCCTCTTGGTGTCTTCACCCATTTTTCTTCTCACCCATCTTTCGACTATCACCCGCCAAAATTACTGATACTCGAAAACTACGCTGGCTGGAGAGTTTTTTCAACTCACAGTTAGTCATTCACTATTTTCTCTACACTAGTTTTCTAAATATATGACTTTTTAAAATGGTGCAGATCACTGGCGGATCCAGGGGGGGCATTCATGGCATTTGCCCCCCTCCTCGGGAATTTTGGGGGAGGCATTCATAACAAAATGCCCCCCCCCCACGGGAAATTATACTGAACATACTTTAACAATTTGTATATGAAATAAAGCGTTCTGAAACTGAAAT
>LQNS02276770.1:4018415-4041797 GCA_001587735.2 Parhyale hawaiensis
CTGCACCCTGTATAAAGGTTCTGCACCCTGTATAAAGGTTCTGCACACTGTATAAAGGTTCTGCACCGTGTATAAGGTTCTGCACCCTGTATAAAGGTTCTGCACCCTGTATAAAGATTCTGCACCTGTATAGAGGTTCTGCACACTGTATAAAGGTTCTGCACCCTGTATAAAGATTCTGCACCCTGTATAGAGGTTCTGCACAGTGTATAAAGGTTCTGCATTCTGTATAAAGATTCTGCACCTTGTATAGAGGTTCTGCACACTGTATAAAGGTTCTGCACCCTGTATAAAGATTCTGCACCCTGTATAGAGGTTCTGCACGCTGTATAAAGGTCCTGCACCCTGTATAAAGATTCTGCACCCTGTATAGAGGTTCTGCACACTGTATAAAGGTTCTGCACCCTGTATAAAGATTCTTTACCCTGTATACAGGTTCTGCACACTGTATAACTGTCCTGCACCCTGTATAAAGATTCTGCACCCTGTATAGAGGTTCTGCACACTGTATAAAGGTTCTGCATCCTGTATTATCCAGGATGTATTATTTTTCAACAACGGTTCATTGTCACCAAGAACGTAAAGCATTTTGCATTTTGTGCTCATGTGGTTATAACAGTTTTGAAAATTTTTTAATTGTGTAGAACAACTGTTCTTCAACTTGATTCGAAAGTTAACAGGCTTATAGCCACATGCAATGTAAGCGGAAGATTGCGTTAAGCATTCGTAAATGGTAATGTTTGTTTTGGTCTTGCTTTATCGCTTTATATAGGGCTAAATTTTCATGTTAAAACAGGCATCCCATCCAAAATGTAGTCCTAATAGCTAAGTTTTCTTGTTCATGAAATGTGAATGATTTAAAAGAAAATATTGAGCCTGACTCCCAATCCATCCCTCTACGTATGACAAATACAGCACTATACCTTACATACATGAATGTCTCTGTGGCATCAGACGCATATAATAAAGGTGATGTTCTGGGTTCATGAGATAACTTTTTATCTAACTGCATAGCCGCAGTGCTGAGAGTTCAAGTGCAAACAAAGACCTCATACACACGACCACGGACCGCACGATTTTGACAGTCTATTTCTCCCATTTGGACGTGGTGGCAAATTGTAAAAATCTTGATAAAAACATTTCCAATTAACACAGCGATCTGGAATCAAATAAGAAATAAACTTTTTGAAGACGCAAAGAATGCATCTATGGGAAAGAAACACGTGTACATGAGCACCGACCTATGGTAAATTGTGGAAATGTCCTTAACCATTTTAGGTGATTTTGGTGTTCAAATATTCAATTATTGTCGCCCAAAGTGAATATCTAGCTACGAATTTGTGTTCCTTGCTGATATAAAAACATTTCTTGTATCACCGAGAACAGTTTACGTCTCTATTAGCTGCTCTGTTGACTGGAAATTATTTTATCTAAACTTAATCACTTCGCCATTATAGGCCCACCTGGGTATTGGAGTGGGCAGTCAAGTATGGTGAGGTCCGTGGCTTCACGTGTGAGTGAATATCCAGAGTGTATATATGTGTACAGGTGGGGCTCGATACAGGCCTCTTCGCTTTATTCAGTTTCATTATTAAGGTTCAACGTTTTACGCCCAGGTACTCGATGCACGTACTCCTGAATCAAGAATAGAGATATCGAGCTCGTGGATCGAACTATTCTGCACTTGTACAATAAAACTGCGTAATACAAGGGTCATCTGCATCGACTACCGACCGAGCTGTCACAGCATTTCATTGCCATCATTTTTTTACGGCGGGGAACGCTATGCACTAACATATCGTATGTAAACACAACAGCATATTAGGGAAGAATTGAGAACTTCGCCTCTGGGGCTAACAAACGCAGATGTTGATGGAATGGATTCCGTGTAAAAATTAGGTTTGACATGGTACAAGGGCAACTTCTTCGTAACCTAAGTTTGTCTGAAGCAAAAAAATATGTCAATCACAATATCTTAGCACAGTTTTTCCAAAGTTAATGCAAGTAGAAGTTGATTTTTTTGCAGTGGGGATCTGCTTTAATAAAAAGATATGTGTTTACCGAAACGAAATTGGTAGAGATGATTTTCATTATTTTGAATTAAGATTAAACTTGTCGTATAGTGGCTGCATACAATTTCTTTAAATCGGGTTCACACGCAATCCTTTCTCTTACGAAAGACGACGCGTCTGGCGCTATAGAACGGTGATGCTTCGCGTTTCCATTTGGGTGAGAATATCCTCACACTGCCGTCAGAAAATGCCGCACGCGTGAACCCTCCATCCCGCATAGAGTCTTGTGACCGCCAGCATAAACCATGCAGACGTGCTGATATAAGTTCTTTAATTATCGATATATTTAAATACAGGGCGCACTAGTATAGCTAAAATTCCTTAGCTCTGAGTAATGAGTAATTAAATTAGCAGTTCCTTTCTTTTGCCACTCTGTATCCATACATGTATAAGAAAGCAATAGACAAACTAATTAGGTACCCTATCCTACTGGAAACACTCCCAAAATTCCAAAGATAGTTAATTAATGACGCTCTCGAGGTTATTTACGTGATTCAAGCGAAAAATAACAGAGTTAATGAAGCTTTCATCATCACCACCACCAAATGCATGGTACTACCCTATGTGATTACCTCCGTCTGTCTGCCTGTCTGTCACCAAGATAATTCAAAAAGATATTAATAGATTTGGACGAAATTTACAGAGATTGTTAGGAGGAACAGATGATTATGTTATGGTGACCATATATCAGACCGTTTGTTTATTTGTCTGCCTCATTTTTCTCAATGCCCTAACTCAAAAAGTTAAGGATGGTTAACTATGAAATTAACATAAATTGCTAGGTATATAACAAAAAGTAGATGACCAAATTTTGGTAATGATCCGTTTGTTTGCTCGTTCGTTTGTCACGGTTTTTAATTTTATGCTTGGTAGCGCAATAACTCTAAAAATAATGAATGGATCCTTATTAAATTTATAAGGGTTGTTAGCAACGTTAAAAGACGTAAATGATTAAATTTTGGTGCAGATCGGTTTGTTCATTTGTATGTTTGACTCATGTTGGTCATAACGTTTGTTAGTAGTATAACGCAAAAAATTATGAACGGATCTTCCAGAAAATTTCACCACTGCTATTACTACAAAAGGCACAAATGATTATATTTGGAGTTTATACAAAGAAAATTATGGTTTCAGAGTCAATTTAACTTTTTTTGCTACCGATTCCTGGCTTGGCGGAGGCAGGCGCTCTCAGAGTGGTCTAGTTTGTTATTACTGCCTCTAATAAATAACTTCACCTTAAATAAATTTTGCTCGTTATTAGAAGCTTTGTACAGCTGTTAGTCGACGCTACCATTCTTTATTCTTATTACATATCAAACTTTTACTGTTACCAGCTTGTGGATATTTATAAAAACTAGATATTTCAGAATATATAATTTTACACATGCTTGTAGGAACGCACAGTATAATATAATACGCATATTGTTCAACATACAACATCAACAAATTAGCATTACCAATACTTATACAACCTGTACAGAAGCTACCTACGTAGATATAAATGATTGTGATAAAAAAATTTTATTAATGCAGTTGCTAATATTCGAAGAAATACTACAATAAACGGTATAACAATGAAACATTCCTTATTGACCCTCCATGAAATACATAAGAGATGTATGAGTATATGCATTCCTTAAATAAAGATATGCATAACATATTTGTAATAGCAGGGAAAAATGCAAGATTAAAAATTCGTTTATACTTATATAAGCAGTTCACTTAAAATAAAAATAGTTTCACCCTGAAAATTTAAGCTTGTTATGAATAAAGATACCTAAAAACAATTATACATGCATCTAACATGTATATAATTTGAATATAAATGCTTAACACAAGAAATCTAGGCACAACATGAGCATATATCCAAATAATCTGAATAGAAATGACATGCTCATCACTTGAGAAAAGATGTCAAACAGTAACGCATATATCTGTAGTATGACCCAAACTTTGTTCTTGCATAACACCTTAACAGCTTTATTGTTCTCAAAAAGTTACAATCACAGTCCAAAACATATCTACCAATAAAAACATGAGAACCTGTCCAGCTAAAAGCGAAACAGTCGCTTGTGGGACACCATGCTAAAAACAAATGTCTGAAATATAATTAATTAAATTTCAAAAAATGCTCTTCTTATGACATTTCATCACTCACAAATCAAGTAGACCAACCATGGATACATGAATCATTACACTGTTCGAAGAAATAAGATAACATATTAGCTAGTCACGCTTTAAGAATCGAAAAGGAATTCAAAGGTTGCTTCAACAAATGGACATTAACTGAGGTTTCAGGGAAATATTGCACAGCTATTAGAGAAATATTGCACATGTTCTGCGTTCTGATAATACTCTATTTGACATGAGCAGTACCCGGTCCAGAGGTCATATTAACAAAAAAATATATTGCTTATTTTCTTGTATGTTTTCACTGATAACCAAATTTAAATTTCCTTATTTACTTGACTTTTCTGTTTTTCCACACTAAAAGCACCTCGCGATATCATTCTTGATCCCGACAATGGCACATTTAAAAAGGTTTTATTGGCGATGCCGTGGTTTGATATTGATTTCAATACTATGTAGAGGTATGTAGGTCCCGATCGTGCATATACTGTATGAATATATGTATATAGTGTACGTATATTGTGTAGATAAAGTAAAAATTATATGAAATTTCATTGTGCCGGGTCCTCCGTAAATATGGCAACGCAGTTTTCAAATAATGGTAAATGTGTTTATTTCCAACCCAAGTCAACCGTTTTTAGTTCGGTGTAAACTGAATCTTGTCTGTTTTACATTTCGCCAGCAAGAATGGGCCAAAACTAGAGAAAAGATGGGTCATTAAAAAGACACAACCGTATCTCCGTATAAAAAAGGAGAAGATAATTCCCTCAGTGCACAAAGGCTGCACTTTCATCGTAAAACAGTTTGAAAAGTCATGCAAACGTACAAAGAAGCTGGTAAAACATGCAATTGGTTATGCCAGCCATGAAAACGGTCCGTTCGGATTCAAGGTCTCATCACTTCACGCAAGAAAAATTAAAAAGAAATGCTTGCCGTTCTGTAATAAAATGAGCCCCAGAAGCAGTCAGAAGTCAGAGCGTCGACAGGTAAAAGAATATATCAAGGTATATCCTTACAAACTACAGAAGAGACACGAACTTTCGACGACTGATGAACGTATAAGATCTGACAAAAGTCGACCAATCCTCAAACTCTTTGAAAATGATACGCTGCCCGATTTGATTTTTACTGATGAAAAGAATTTTCACGTTTATGAAACTTTAATCCCTGTAATCACTGCCTCTGGGAGGTCTCTGCTCGTTTTTGTTTCATAAGGAGACAAACTGACCAGCCCGCTTTACATTTCTGACTTATTGACAGCAGACCTGCGCTTCTATGGGCACATGATCTCTTCAGTGGCACACCTTGGGCACTCCGACAAGACTCTGGCATATTACGTGGCTCCTATATGACTCAACGCTGGATCCTGATCAGGCGAATATTCTAGCGTTACTTGTCAAAGAAGACTGGCCATTAAAAATGCCGAATTCGAACCCGCTAAGCTTTTCTGCGTGATCTTGTAACGTGAAATTTGGAGAACTCCACACGATGCTCTTGACACCTTGAAGTCTAAGCTCCGTGAAGAATGGTCTTTGATCTTGTAAAAAATGCTTCGTGCCTCCTTGGAAGTTTTCTAAAGTAGATTGAAGGCTGTAATTAAAAAAGAAGAGGCTACATTGAATAAATGCTGATGATTAATGGCGAAGTGTCTTTGACCTGTATGCTAATTTAATAAATTTTCAATTTCACTACTGTACCGTTTCAGTGAGACACTTGAATAATTTGTTGAAATAATTACGGCGGACACCGTATGCACCTGACTGCAACGGGGTCACTATCATATATTTCTTGTTGTTCAACTGTATGCAAAGAATACGTCTATGGCGCATTCGTAAAGAAACGTAAACGACAATTAAAACAAGAGAGAATGGCTGCGTACATGGCCAAGGTGAATTTACTTGTTGTTGCTTCTTCAGTATACTACGGTGTCAATGATAACAGTTTTACAAGCTATGCTTGATACAAAAATAAATTGTCTAATAAGTTACTTCAACAGGTGCACAACCTAAGGAGAAAGTATAAATTCCCTCTATATCATATCAACCAACTATTCACATACTACATAGCTACTAATTCACCAGATACACAAACGGAAAACAAGTAACTTCCGAATGTCTACCAGCTGCTGTACACCAGATGCACATGCACGAAATTAAGGATAACTGATAACAAACATTCACCAGTAAAGGATGCACAACCAAAAAAGTGAAAATCATCTTGAATTCAAAGATGTACTGTACCTTTAGCAGTACATTCGTTATACGAAATGTATAGCCACAATATATATCGTACCTGAAATCTAACTACGTACTTATAAAGTATAGTATGATACATAGTTTCTTTGTCGGACACATTATAAATATCAAAATAAAATATGCAAATGTGTATTGATGGACGTAGCTATACTATAAAGTACCTAGTTGGTTTTGTACAAGTATGATCGATCACAACAGTGAAGCAATATATTTAAGCTAAATATATGTAGATCTAAGAGGCAAGAATACTTTGTTCACCAAGGTCAAAACTATAAAGTAAAGCTTTTTGAACCTAAAATAAACCTATTAACATAAAGTATTTTGCTGTTCAATAGGCGTATGCCCACAATAACATATCAGTCTTCGACTTTAAATTATGAGCCGATCTGTGATGTGAGAAAGTCTCCAGGTATTGTGAGCAGGATTCAATTAGAGCTATCTAATGAAGTTTAAATTATTTTCCGAAAGTCCTAAGGTTTTGCAGATACATTAACTCTACTCATCAATGTGTCATAAGAAGGTACGAGGCTGGAATGAAATTTGATTTTTCACTCAGTTGAACTCTTTTTGTTTACTTTATTTTGTTATTAGTCCTTCGACTACAGGAAAATTCACTTAACACCATGGCATCAAAATATAAAATTAGGTCTCCTAGTACTGTGACTATACTAGTAGTAACGTTGCTGAATGGTCTCCGCGAGCATTAAAGGGTTAACACAGTTATTCAGGTGGACCTTTAAAGTCGAAAAACTTTAGTTTATCAATTGATATATATGTCCAAATATACATACTACATGTACCCAAACCATAATCGAGTTTCTTATTTTACTTACTTTTACTTTTTATATTTTAAAAAGTACATGCGACAGAAATTTGTAGCTGGTTTTTTTAACTCTTTAATTATTTAATTAACATTGCCTCTACCGTATCTATAGCATTATTCGGAACGTCTTATGATGCACCATGAGAGGACGGCTGAAGGCCTCATCTTCTTTTTGGGGTAGCAAGTTTCGAATTAATATTAATAATATTTCAGGGAGAAAACATTAAGTGTCGATGTAGGTGACTGTTGCCTTGTAGCCTGCTGCCCCGGCGCTGTATCTGTAAATCGATAGATATTAAAATTAATAGATAATAAGAACCAGCATCATATAAAGAAAATGGGACATCAAAACTGATTATTACCACTAAATCGCACACTGAATTTATGAAACACAAGCTAAATTTCGATGACTTTGTTTAGTAATAGCTCACAAAATTTATGGTGATAGCTCATAGAGGACCGGAACGCAAGTCCCGGCTGCTTTCTGGGGATGGGATTGTGGGTCCATCTACTTCCAGCTAGCTAATCTTATCTTGTAGTGTCACCCGGTGCAGCTATATACGCAGTTCGAACACATTTAATAAAAAATTAAAAGCCCATGGCGCCTAGGCAGACTATTCACACTGGATCCAAGCATGGCTTCCTAGTCGGCAGCAGCGAGTAAAGCCGCAAAGAGAGACAAGCGAGTAGATGCCGGTCTCATTAGGGGGTTCCACAAGGTAGCGTGCTCGGCCCACTTATGTTCGTAATTCACAGCAGTGATCTAGATGTTAATATGCGCTGTAAAATCATTTAATTTGCAGATGACACTAAACTGTGCCCTCCAGCCAGGAATAGATTTGAGCTCCAACAAGCAGTCGAGCGCCTTACGGCATGGTCCGCAAATTGGCAGATGTGCTTCAGGGCTGATAAATGTTGTGCAGGAGCCTGTAAGCCCCTCAGCCCAATTGCAAAAAAACGGGATAAAAGGGGCAGCTGTCACCCAGCAACGTGACGTGGTAAAAACCATCACAAACGATCTACAATACAGTAAGCAAGTAGACAAAAGTGTGCAAATGGCAAGCAGTGTACTGGAATTCATTACCAGGAATTTTAGGACTAAATCCAAGGATATAATCATTCTTTTGAAGAAAGTACTAGTACATCCACATTTAGAGTAGGCTGTTGAATCTGGTTGCTCCACAAGTGTAAAGTCATCGATAAAATACAAAGAATTCAACGCAGAGCGACAAAATTGCTAACGCAAGTGCGAAACAAGCCATGTATTGTGGCCTACCGGAAGTGGGACTCATCTCTCTCGGGCAAAGATAACTCAGTGGGCATTTAATAGAAACTTTCAAATACTTAAATGGTTTCAATGACATACCGACAACAGGACTTTTTTACAGAGACGTTAAACAACCGCCAAAAACTCGATCATAAAGCTTGAAGACCTACTGTACTCTCAGCCAGCAGTTCTTTCTGTACTTCAGAGCGAACATATGGAATAGACTTCCCAACCCCTTCCCAAAGTTGTCAGTGCAGAGTCGGTTGATACTTCTGAAAATTGTCTTTTTTTAGATTAGATTAGATAGGCGGCAGTAGACGAACCAAAAGGCCCATTCCCAAAAAGACACCGGGATTTACACCCCGATCCTCTATGAGCTATTGCCATTATGTTAGTAGANAGTCGACGCCAAAGCGATGGTCATTAATGTCCGCAAGCATGATTGATGGCCTCTGATATGCGGAGCTTAAATATAGAGATGGAGCATAAGTGAGAAGAAGTCAGCTTAAAATGGCCTGGGAAGCTTTGACCTTTAAATGCTAGCGCTAGCGACTCGTGGAGAAGGAGTTCTTAGCTGTGGAGGATGTCTCTCCCAATGTATGTCAAGACGATTTTTAAAGGACTTGACATACTTTGGGAGCAAAATTTTTCATGATTACGAACTCCTCCTTTGGTTCCAAACAGGTAACGGCTGAAGATTGTTAGCCGCTCAAATTCACTTTCATGCCCCAACTTACTTAACGCCCCCGAGCTCCTCGACTATGCAGCATTTGATTGTTCTTGCACGATTAACTTCTGGCGGAGTTTATTTTTGTTCATCTTCTTTTCTTCCCCAGTTATCTCTATGATTCTCACGTCATGGTAATAGCTCAGAGAGGGCCAGGGCGTAAGTCCCGGATGCTCTGTGGGAAGGGCCCACTATCTAATCTCATCCGTTCTACAAGTGCAGGCTCTGGTGGGTGTCTGTGTACATCTCTCTTCTACAGGTCTACTCTCTATTTTCCTATTCCATATGATGAGGACATTAAAAAAAGTTGGGTAGAACTTTCGCACCTGGTACATTTTGGAGGGGAGCATAGGAGGGCTTAAAATAATCAATTGTTGACCGATTTATGTAAAACTTGCTCAAATATATATTTTTGAAAACAGAAACTCATTTTGCTCAAACAACTTTTTAATTAAGGCCTTAATTTTTAATATATTGCGAAATATATATATATATATATATATTCGAAATTTCAAAAGAATAGAACTGAATGAGCTTTCATGCTAGAGAAAAAAATACAATGATAGTTTTGGAATCCTTGAAACATTCCTAACAAAATTATAGAGCTGGAACAAACGATACAGTTTTGAGCTACGATAAAAAAATTGTTATGAGGGCAAATATGGAAAATCCAGCCTATATATAGTTTTTAGGATTGTTTCAAACATTCCAAAACTGTTATTTTTTTCTAAACGTGAAAACTCACTGAGTTATTTTTTTAAATTCCCCAAAAATACATACATATTTCCCATTATCTCAAAAACTAAGGCCTAAATCAAAAAAGTTGTTCTAGCAAAATGTGTTTTTTTAATACATATTCTGAGCAAGTTTCAGAACAATCGATCGACAATTGATACTTTTAAGCCCCCCTCAGAAATATCCCGTTTGCGGATCTTCTACCCAACTTTTTTTAAATGTCCTCATCATATGGAATAGGAAAATACATGGTAGAGCTCTAAAAGACATTCACCCCCCAGAGACTGGACAATACGGTATTTCTAGAACTACATTTAACTTGCGATTGCATTAAGGATAAATTTACACACAATTCGACTTCCGTGAATGAGCAAATGATAGTTCTGCTTTCCTTCTTTCGTTTCCTAAATGCCGGCCTTTAATTTTTTACTTGATAATCTACAGTTTTCATAAGAACGTTTTAAATTCACTTAGAAAATACTAGATACCAGTATAGTTTGCGAACTAGCTTCAAAACTTATGACAGAGTTTCGTATGGCTATTTGAACTATCGACATTGGTTTTCTGATACATAAAAAGCGCGTCAGTTGTAAAATCTTTTTTTTTAAGCAAGACAGCAATATCAATAACAGCAATGGACAACAAAGTCAACAGATGCCATCAGCTTTTTCGAAAGACCAAAACCCGGTTATTGTCAACGGTGAGTTGGCAGTGGTAATGAAACACAAGTTGTGGGATCTAAAAATAACGTCAAAATTCATCAGAAAAAGAAGATGCACGAGCTGTCTCAAAAGAAACAGTGAACGGATTCTGAGAAATTATTATTAATAGGTAATAACATCTACTGATACAGTCAATACTTTCAGAAAAAAAACATCAGCTCGTCTTCAAGGTTAATACAACAAAATATATTAATATTTTAAAACCCGGTAGTAACATTTGGGCATACGGGCAACATTTAAAGAAAATTGAATGTACTTTAATTTGAAAAAAATAAGGTAATCATGACGCAATCAGCTATTAATAACAGTATTAGAGATACAGTGAAAGTATTTAGAGAGAAAACAACTGATGATAGTTACCTGACTACCTGTGTACGACCGTCCGCCATCTTGACAAAATACTCCCCTTCCCTGGTGCCGTGGCCGCCCCGCTCCTCCCGCTGACCAAATTTAACGTTCTGGTCCGAGTCCGAGACGACGTACTGGAACCTGTAGTTGGGCTGTGGAGGAGAGTACGTCATCTTCGTACACAAAGGGAACTTTCTCCAACCGTATGTTTATATTTACATTAGAAAGTCAATAAAAAAGGAGTCTGATAACTTTAGCTTTATAAACGATATCTTTATATATACATATAAAGGAGTAAACTTAAGCAGGATATGATTACCTTCACCATTTAAAAGGTAAATGTAAAAGGGAATTTTAAGTTGGCCTATAAACAGGTAAATCTAACCAGGAGTCCGATTCTCGTTGCTGTTTAAAAGGTAAATATAATCTTACCACAGGAAAGACTTCTCTGTATGTAGTGAGTGGTTGTAATGTTATTGTACGATTGAATGACTTTGTACGTATGATTTTCGTCGGCGCTATCAGCATAGAACCAACTCAATTAATTCGATCACGGTGCCACGGGGCGGTTTCAGTTTGTGTGAAATTTAAAGGTTCAAAACAGATATTTATTTTCATTAATTTCAGCAACTGCAGTAATTTTTACTCCACAGACGAGCTTTGGTAAACTCTCCACTATTTCTCCTAATTTTGAGCAAGTTTAAAATGGCAAGATTGAAAATATAGCGCTTTCAGCCAGATGAACTCACTCCTCAAGTTGTTGCCACTGTCACGGCAACATTGTCTGTCGGATTGGTCGAGTTGGTTCAATGGAGATAGCGAGGACGAAAGTCGCCAGTAGGAACACGGCTTGCTGTGGGGTTCACAAAATGGTGTTTTGGCTCCCATGCGTAGGACTGAACGTCAGTCACTAATGCCCATATTTTACATAGTGCGACAGATGCTGATGCCCGTGCATGTGACGCGTGTCTCCCCTAGATTCTATTCATGTTCACGTCGATGGCGCCTTATAGAGTATCTAGCACTTGTTTTTCCGACAATGTGGGTGGCGTTTTCTGTGATTGGTGAAATCTTTGGGAGAAACGTGTCGAAAGCACGGGCATCAGCATCTGTTGCATCAATGTAATATGGGCATTTGGTGAAATTTTTATTTCCGGTTAAGGGTGAAGAGTGCCTGGAGTAGTGACACGAGCCGTACCGGCCCAAGGAGGTTTAATAAAACGAGGTAGCAGCGGCTACGGAGGGCGAAAGCTGAACGTTTCGAGAAGGCTGAAGCCTGGCTGATTCGCTAATTGACTATACGAAAAGCTATGAGTGTGATTGGTGGGAAGGGATGGCTGGGAGCCTGTGATTGGTGGGAAGAGATGGCTGGGAGCCTGTGTGTGATTCGTAAGAAGGGATAGTCGGGAGCCTGTGATTGGTGGGAAGGGACGGCTGTGATTGGTGAGAAGAGATGGCTGGGTGCCTGTGATTGGTGGGAAGGGATGGTAGGGAGCCTGTGATTGGTGGGAATGGAGCGGCTATAGAAGAACTAGAAAATTTCCTGGTCAGTATAATGATGTCTGGGTATGCTCCCTCATTCCACCAAACCTCCTAGTGTTGTTCCGGCCCAGTTTCCGTCTGTGTATCGTGTCGGTAGGGTGTCCCTTAAGGACTCCATGCCATGTATGGCTTTTATATGTGACTCTTATATTACGTGTATATGTATAAGTGCATCTCTATTGTCATCTGAGTTTGTACAAAATGACGCAGTGGCTCCACCTTAGAACTTTTTTATCTATGCAGTACTGGTATTTACATACATATATTAGTGCATTTCCATTGTCATTCATGCGATAAATTGTTATTTAGATCACGGATTTTAACAGTTGGATCTTTAGATTATTCTCATTCGCTTTCGTTGTTTCTTTCTACTTGCCTGTATTGATACTTATGTATATTTCCAATTGTTGATTTTCTAACCTAATAACATGTTATATCACTTTTTGTTTAACGTACTGAAGCCGGCTGCACACTTACGACTTTTATCGTGCTATCGACAGAGCGCCAACTCAACTAATCCGACTATGACTTCAACCATTTGAACATTGCGCTAAAAGTCCTAAAAGAAAAACTTTGTGAATTAAACTCGCTGAGAATTAATTAAGAGGGTCGATGATAGACCATCTGATGAAGTGTAATTCTTTATATAGAGTCTAATGATGTACGAGCTGAAGCTGTGCCTGCAGCGACATAATCAGGTTAGTCGAGTTGGCTCTACGCTGGGAGCGCGATGAAAGTTGTATGTGAGCACCAGGCTTTGGAAGCTTCTAAAATATTTACTTATGATTGAGCTTGGAAGCTAATCTGGACATTTATTTTTAGCAATACAAATGGCTTTAATGATATTGAAGGCCTTCAGGCGCAGACGCATAGCCGCTGGGCAGACATGAAAAGCTTGTTCGTCTGGCTCGTCGCTGTCGATCCTCCCAGGCCTACTCTTTCGGAATCTCAGACATGGGCGTTGGTTTCGCCACTATGAATCGTGCTGCAGGTGTTAAAATCAACGCTTCTGACTGCTAGAAGCTCCGTCTTCCGGAGCATGATTGAGTTTTTGGTTGTTTCGTGGGCAGCTGATGGCAGGTGCAGGCCAAAAATAATATTCGACGGGCGAAGCCTAGACAGTGAGACAGTTCGGACGAGTTGGCTTGTATTAGATCGAGTTCGTCGAGCCGATCGAACGATCGAACGAGCCCGAATTTCACCGGCCAATCGAATACGCTGTCAACAAACAGACTCACAAATTCTACAGTTATTAAAAAATCTAGCATGAGGCTGTTATTGTTTTTAACTGCAATGACGCCAGATGAGCTTAAATTTGCTCAACTAGAATTTGAAGCGAAACTAGAAACTTGAGGTCAGAAAACTCCATACAAGAAATAAAGGACATCGTCGATTGGGCGGCGAGATCAAGCTCTACAGACTTCACTTGCCCTGAATCGTTTAAACAAGTTTTGGCAGCTCTCCTTTTGACACGTTATTCATATTAACGCGTTAGCTCATTCATTTGTCCGAATGTGTTACTGTACTCTAGATATAGCAGAGAAGTGCACTATTTTGTGAGGTTTTTCACTTCAAATTTGAAGAGATGCCGATAACTTGTCTAGTGATGCTGCCAGAGGAGATAGATTTACGGTTAACATTTTAATAACTTTTTGTAGCGTACACAAAGTTGTGCTGACAGCGACGCTACAAAACATTCCGACCAGTTGATGAGTGAATGCGTTGAGATGAATGTCGTGTGTACTCGGCTTAAGGATGGTGCAATAGCGTCATTTCTCGTTTCTAAGCAATTTCTCAGCTATGATATACAGCGCATGACTTAGTACCCTTGTTCATAGCTTGGTATAGGAAATTGACTGGTTTTAAATTTTCTGGCAGTGCGTTATTTAGAGTTGATTCATATCGATGTCGTCAGAGCTCAACTTCGCTTCACCAACACTGCTAAATCTAGCCTAGCGTACCCGTTGATATTGCTGTGACTTGGCTTAACCCCCTTGCATTTTCGAAAAAAAGGTGCGGTCTGAATGGGCCAGCGCATCATTAAGTCGTGCTTTTATTTTGGTCTCAGCGTTTGTTTTTCAATCGTGTGAATTAAATATAGAAACATTAGTCGCGGCATGGCTCTCGAATGCGAAGTCCCTCAAAGTATGTGTTAGACTAAATTAGGTGAGAATAGGATAGGTCTGGTTTGGCATAGAGCTAAGCGTGTAACCTAACTTATAAACACACCTATTATACCTGCACCTCACATTTTATTGGACTTCACCATCTGAATCGGTAAATCATTTTATAAAAATAACAAATACATGCTAAAATCATTGGCATTAGCGAGACTCTCCCGCTGCGTCGTCGTGTCCATCTACAGTAAATACTACCGTAGCTTCTACCAAGGAATTACTAAATTGCAAGCCTTCATGTCTTCTTCGCTAACAGTAGC
This sequence comes from Parhyale hawaiensis, assembly GCA_001587735.2. Taxonomy (NCBI): domain Eukaryota; kingdom Metazoa; phylum Arthropoda; class Malacostraca; order Amphipoda; family Hyalidae; genus Parhyale; species Parhyale hawaiensis. The sequence continues at coordinate 4,033,474 of LQNS02276770.1, forward strand.
CCCTTCTGAAGTATCGAATATCTCTTCAAATTTGCAGCGCATTAAAACTCAGTAAGTTGTGCACTTCTCTGCTGTTTTAACGCACATCGCAACGCATGAGGTGGCTGAGGTGACATCTATAAGAGGAACATGAATTTTTTGTGTGAACCCGACTTCGAAGACTTGTATTTTGTTGATGAATGCGGCTGAAGGTATAAACTGAGAAAATTAAATTTTAAATTGTGTGCTAGCCAAAAGCGGGAACCATTGCCGCACAGTTGATGATCTACGCTTATGAGTATTAACACTAAGGGGAAATCATTGCCAATACTTCAACCCATTAGCGGGGAAAATGCCCGAACGGGCTGCTTCAACTATGCTATTCTTTCCAAAACGTTTTTAGTCGCCCGCTAAAAGGCTGGATAAAAAAAATGCAGGATCCATCTCGAGCTATTTTTAAATTCCTTTCAACCCACTGCAGGGGAGCGGAATCGGTTCTGTATGGGCGACAGTGCGGGACTCTGTTCTTGTGTTCGAACCCAACCTCCCAGTCAAAATTTTTGGCCTCCCCAAAAGCTGACTTACGATTTTAGCTGCTAGGTCACCGACAATTCCGATCAAGAGGACATTAATATCTTCTCGAAATCAACTCGTGTTAGACTGCAGGTTGTGGGTTTCCGTGAGAAACTTAGTTGCAACCTACACTACTAAAGTGTTGACAAGTTTATTCAAGTAACAATAGAGTAGTGCTTGGCTCAGACCAAAACAGTCTTATAAATAAAATATGCAATCATTGCAAAGCGACAGCCTTACGTGAAGGTTTTTCAGGGTCGTAACATGGCAATTTGTATCCTGTCAAGGCAGACTGTATACGCGCACTAGAATGTTCGTCATTATTCTAGAAGGTAAATAGAAGCATAACTAATTTGTGTTTTGTATTATATAAGATAAAATAGACGCACTAACACGCTCATCAATTGTGCATCAACCTCTTTTTCTTTACTAGCAGCTCTTCGAAAAATCTAACTGAATATTTTTCAGCAGTGTTTCTTCCAGCTGTGTAGGAGAAGATATATTTTTCCGTCAGCGCTAATTCATATTTTTCCGTCAGCGCTAATTCAAAAATTTTCCGTCAGCGCTAATTCAAAAATTTTCCGTCAGCGCTAATTCAAATTTTTCCGTCAGCGCTAATTCAAAAATTTACCGTCAGCGCTAATTCAAAAATTTTCCGTCAGCGCTAATTCAAAATTAAAAGTGAGCTGATTTCCCACCCAATTTTCGTGTTTAAATTAATAACGATGAAGAAAATTTTCAATGAGTGCTAAATGGCTAAAAAATTTATCATCTACTCAAGCAACAGGTTCTTCACAGGTAGTCAGTTATTAGATATCCAGAGGGAACCCTGTCAGATAATGTCCAACAGTCGTCTTTAATTTTCTAACCATGCTAGTCTTTAAGGCACAGCCACAGTAGAAGGTCGTTGTGAAGATAACGTAGCGTAATCTGTTCCAAAAGTGTTTTCCTTCATCATAAACTTAGGCGTGTATTTTAATTTTTGAATATCTCATACAAAATGCATTTTATAAAATCATCGTCGCATATATATTTAGTGTCGGGGATGTAAAAAAAACGAGATGCCTCTTTGCTAGGAAAGAAGTGAATATCAGTGAATAGTGACTAAAGTAAGTATCAAATATTAGAGTATGGTGAATATAAGAGTATAGTGACACTGTCATACGGTATAAAGTTTGCAGCGTCACCGATTGACTCAGTTCGATCAAGATAACCTAGTTTCGTTAGCTCTAGTGTTCCCAGAGTTACAGCCATGAGCGCTGACTTCGCTGCTTTAGGTCTGGTTTCTGGCGTTAATTCCAAATCGATAAGCTGTTCAGGTTTGAGTTAAGGCCGGCTCAAACAGACTAGGATTTGGAATAACACCTGCAACTCGATTCAAAGTAGAAAAGCCAATGCTCAATACCGAAGTTAATGATGCGTAGGGTTATTGAATACAAGCTTATCACGATGGTAGTGCGCCAATCGATGATACATTCCAGCATGTTCGATTAGCTCCAGTTAATCGTGATCAAAATTCCAAAAGTAAATACCTATTAGGAAAAGTTACTAATCCACCGAGTACGTGCAATACAGACAATTTATGCTGTAGCTGTTTCTACCGTGTTTTATCTTGTAGCTAGTTTTCGATTCAATTCAGGACTATATGTCGGCATCAGAAAGTCACTATTAAAGTGTATCTAGTCCAGTGGGTATTCGCACCGTTGAAACCGGCGAATACTCCCTCAATGTTTAAAAAGCCTGACTTACCTGCAGCGTACATTAAAAGTCGTCATACTTACATAACAAAATACGAGAAAGTGACCGTGCTGCATGTTTCGTCTGTAGGTAACAGCTTTTCGATTTCGACTCGGTCAGTCTATCCGTCCAGTCGTCTCCGTCGTTTTCTCTGTCAGTCAGAGAAGAAAAATTCTTACATTAATCCGCTCTTTTCCCAGTTTCATCGAAGGTGTAAGGAATGACTGAAAATTACTTGGCCACCAGACTGTGGTGTTTTGTTTCTTAATGAGGATATTCGTTTTCCTTACGAAGAGCATCAAAACATTATGGTTAACTCTGTGGGTGTGTTTATATGTTTACATATTATATTATTAACTCCATGTTTAACCACCGCGGTTTATATTATATGTTTAACTATTTTATATTTGTATGTTTCATGTCAAGCTCTGAGCGAAATACGAGAATACTGGTGAAAAATAGGCCAGGATGCCGATTTTGTAAACATGCAGCGTTTTCATGGAGATCGATATACAATAATTAGACCGGGTTACAGAAGATGGCAGAAGTGAGATGTTCATCCCTCTAATTGAAAGCACTTTTGGCTCAGCCTACAGTGAAATCGAAACACTAAAGATATTTGCGGGTTCTCTTAGCACTACTATGGAGTCATCCGGTAGATAATCCGGTAGATAATCAGCGAAACACAGGTGAAGCAATGATTTTTCCCTGGCCAGTAGACACAACAATCATATTTTCCAACTTGCCTTCTTCCTCGTTGAAACAATTTTTGCTTCAACAGAAAAATTCCAATGTCCTGAGCGTGTATCATAGAGTAGATAGGATACGCTGCGGGAAATTTAATTAAATTCAATCATGCTTTCCTGCTTGTTATTATAAACTTATTTTTTCTTATGTTGTCTAATGTGGGGAAGGAGTGTGCTGATCAAATTAATTGATAGAGAAGCCCCTCTCTTAGGATAATTTGAGTTGGCCGCTGTAGCGCCTCCTTCAGAAGCATACTAGTAACAAAAGTATATTAAATGAAGACGGGTCTTCACAAATTCCTAGCTGTTATTTTTGACATCGCGGGTACTATTTATAGTAGAATAATAAATCAGTTCAGTATTTTTTGGAGTCAATTCAGTTTGTCTCTCTTTGCAGGTACCGCAAACGACAACCCCGGAGGCTCCTTATTTTCTAAATTTCATTTTTTTATTCACTCTTCGTACATATTCATGATGGACCCTTTTGATTCGAGACAAAGAATTGTTATATGACGATAGCATGCATCTGGTAGGGAAAATACCTGCCACTTGTAGTTCGTCGATATTCTTAAAAATGGACCTTGTGAAGGCGGAGCTGGGTGTTACCTTACGTTATGCCAGACCGCTGAAGATTTTTTTTTTTTGGGGGGCAGCATTATGGAAGGGACCTGATACGGTTAGCCGCTCTTTAAAAAGTCAAGGATTTAATTACTGAACACTAGCTTTTCCCTCCCTGTATTATTTTTATTCATTTATTTCTAGGCCTTACGGGCCAAAGGTCTTGGTCCCATTTACTGTAGGCACTGCGCATAGCGGCCTTGCGGTCCTTTCAGTTCTTACCATTTTTAGCTTGATTGCCTGAGCGGAAATTTTCATCAATGGTCTTTAGCAATTGTGAAGCGTTTTTAGCTAAAAATGACACACGTCGTGGCTTGGAGTGTTCTGCCCGATGACAGCAGAAAGATATCGGGCCGTCAATCTTTTTTTCTTTTCAATTCCTGCCTGTACGGCCGCTATCGCAAAATTAAAGCGGCCATGAAAGAGCCGCACTGGTCTGCAGTGTAAGCACTTGACATCGTTAGCTAATGTTAAAAAAATGAGTCCAGTTTGATAGATAATGCTAAGAGAAAATTATTATTGCATCAATGAGTGTTAAGAGAATCGTTTACTAAGTGCAAACTTACCGAAATTCTTCTGAGACCAAGAGGTGGAGATTCTTCTGCCTCAACGGATGACGGGTGGCTGCTTGTGTCCTCTGTCATCTGCTTTCCTCTGCCCCGATATCGCCCAGAAGGTGATCGAGTAGGCGAGTAAGGGCTCCTCGATCCAGAAGAAGTTCCCGAATATGGTCTCTTCCGAGTCCGATAACGACCCCTGGAAGTAGTGATTTGAAAGGGTTCTCGGTAGCGTTTTCTTTTTCGAGAAGGGGAATTGTAGGAAGCAGACGGCGCCTGCGGTGAGTTGTAGGAGCCAGAAGGCGCCTGCGGTGAGTTGTAGGATACGGAAGGAGCCTTAGGAGAGCTATAGGATGCGGAAGGGGCCTGTGGTGAGTTGTAAGATCCGGAAGGTGCTTGCGGTGGGTTGTATGAAGCCGATCCACCAACTGGACTACTATAAGACGCAGAAGTAGACGATGGAGGGCTGTAACTCTGGCTTGGCGAGGCTTGTTGATTGAAGGTTTGCAGTCCATGTAATTGCACAGACGGAAAATTTGTGAAAGGCAGCGTTGGGAATGAAGGATTCAGGTTTTGTATGCCAAATGGATTTCCAAATATGGACGGTGTCGCAGAAAACTGATTTCCGTATGGTGATAATACATTCGGATTGTTTTGTTGAAGGTAAGGGTTGTAAAATTGGCTCATAATCTGGGGATTGGTTGAGAATTGTGATGCAAAACCAGGATAAGCAAGAGAACTGCCAGTCAGCCCTGTTGAGCCTGCTTGTACTGGATTATTTTGTGGCGTGTAAGAGTAGGAAACAGTTGTGGAATGGTGTACTGTGGGTATTGGAGTAACAGTGCCTCTGGGTGTAAAACTGAAATCGGGGAAATTAGGACGAGGAGTAGCGTACTGACCACCAGATGATGGCTTTGGAGAACCAGTCGAAGTTGCGTACGATGGAGATGAATTCGCTTTACCATCACTTGACCCTTCGGTACTTGCATAAGAAGAGGAGGTGACAGCGGTATTTGAGCGAGTGGCATGTTGGGGAAATATGCTGTCAGATGGCTTCTTTCGAGGGGGGTTAAACTTAGAAGTGCTTGCTGAAAATGCAGGAAAACTAATTGCGCTTGTTGCAGCAGAGAAGCGCGTGGTGCCGGAATACTTGCCTGGGCTTGAAGCAGCAGTTGGTGGTTGTGTGGGTACTTTGTAACCATAGCCAGAATTTGAGGGACTTTGATACGCGGAACTTGGGGCAGAGGCATATTTGCTTGCGACAGGTCTTGGGCTCAGCGCGTACTCTTTCTTTCCAGCATTACCACTCGATCCTCCGTAACTCTGACTTCTGGTATCAGTGTTTGGAGCTTTGTATGACTGAGATACGCTGGGAGAGTATGATGACGGTTGTGAAGTAGAGTAGGAGGTAGATCCACCTCCTTCATCTGGAGGTGTGTAGGATGACGCTGAATTTCCTGCTCCCGGTGGTGTGTATGAGGATGAAGTACTTCCTGTGCCTGGGGGCATGTACGATGCTGATGGGCTTCCCACTCCAGGAGTGTAGGTAGATGGTAGAAGTCCAGAACCAGGAAGAGTGTAAGATGATGATGGACTTCCTGCACTTGGGGCAGTATAAGATAATGATGGACTTCCTGCACTTGGAGGAGTATAGCTTGAAGCATGTCCTACTCCTGGAGGAGTGTAGGATGACGATGGACGTCCTACATTTGGAGGAGTGTAGGATGATGGTGGATGTCCTGAACCTGGTGGAGTGTACGTTGAGGATGGACTTCCCGCACCTGGAGGGGTGTATGTTGAGAATGGACTACCATCACCCGGTGGAGTGTAGGATGATGATGGCCTACCTGCACTTGGAGGAGTGTAAGATGATGATGGGCTTCCTGCGCTGGGAGGAGAGTAAGATGATGATGGGCTTCCTACACCTGGTGGAGTGTAGCTTGATGATGGACTACCTGAACTTGGGAGAGTGTAGGCTGAAGATGGAGTTCCTACACTCGGAGGAGTGTAGGATGATGATGAACTTCCACTGCCTGGAGGAGTGTAGGATGAGGATGCACTCCCTGCACCTGGAGTAGTGTAAGATGATGACGGTCGTCCACTACTAGGATTATACGATGAAGGAGTTCCTAAACTAGGTTGAGTGTAAGATGATGATGGTCTACTTGCACCTGGAAGAGTATAGGAAAAGGATGGGATTCCTGCACCCGGTGGAGTATAGGATGATGATGGGCTACCTGTACCTGGAGGAGTGTAAGATGTTGATGGTTTACCTGCACCTGGAGGAGTGTAAGATGATGATGATGGACTACCTGCACCTGGAGGAGTGTAGAATGATGATGAGCTTCCTGCACTTGGAGGCGTGTATGATGAGGATGGTCTTCCAGCACCCGGTGGAGTGTAGGATGATGGGCTACCTGCTCCTGGAGGAGTGTAAGATGAAGGTGGGCTTCTTGGGCCAGGAGGAGTGTAAGATGATGAAGGGCTTCCTGCACCTGGAGGCCCATAGAATGATGGGCTTCCTGCGACGGGAGGAGTGTAAGATGAAGATGGGCTACCTGCATCTGGAGGAGTGTAATATGATGATGCGCTTCCACTACCTGGAGGAGTGTATGAAGCTGATGTACTTCCTGCACGGGGAGGCGTGTAGGACGAGGATGGTCTTCCAGCATCCGGTGGAGTGTAGGATGATGTACTACCTGCACCTGGAGGATTGTAAGACGATGATGCGCTTCCACTACCTGGAGGAGTGTATGATGCTGATGTACTTCCTGTACGTGGAGGTGTGTAGGACGAGGACGGTCTTCCAGCACCCGGTGGAGTGTAGGATGATATACTACCTGCACCTGGAGGAATATAAGATGATGATAGCCTTCCAGCGCCGGGAGCAGTGTAAGAAGATGATGGGCTAGCTGCACCTGGGGGAGTGTAAGACGGTGGTTGCCTTCCTGCGTCGGGAGGAGTGTAAGATGATGATGGCCTTCCTGCGCCGGGAGCAGTGTAAGATGATGATGGGCTACCTGCACCTGGGGGAGTGTGAGACGGTGGTTGCCTTCCTGCGTCGGGAGGAGTGTAAGATGATGATGGCCTTCCTGCGCCTGGAGGTGTGTAGAATGATGATGGGCTTCCTACATTTGGAGGCGTGTAGGATAATGATGGGTTTCCTGCTCCGGGAGGAGTATAAGATGTTGATGGGCTAGCTGGGCCAGGAGGAGTGTAAGATGATGATGGGCTTCCTGCGCTGGGAGGAGTGTAAGATGATGGTGGTGGCTTTCCCGAGCCGGGAGGCGTGTACGATGATGATGGTCCTCCTGCACCTGGAGGAGTGTAAGATGATGATGGGCTAGCTGGGCCAGGAGGAGTGTAAGATGATGATGGGCTTCCTGCGCTGGGAGGAGTGTAAGATGATGGTGGTGGCTTTCCCGAGCCGGGAAGCGTGTACGATGATGATGGTCTTCCTGCACCTGGAGGAGTGTAAGATGATGAAGAGCTTCCTATACCAGGAGGCATGTAGAATGACGACGGGCTTCCTGCGCCGAGAGGAGTGTAGGATGATGATGGGTTACCTGCACCAGGAGGAGTGTAAGATGACGATGGCCTTCCTGCACCGGGAGGCGTGTAGGATGAAGATGGGCTTCCTGCTCCGGGAGAATTGTAAGATGATGGGTTACCTGCACCGACAGGAGTGTAAGATGACGATGGCCTTCCTGCACCTGGAGGAGTGTAGGGTGCTGATGAACTTCCACCTCCAGAAGGATCATAGGATGATGAACTTCCGACACCTTGGGAGGTGTATGATGTTGAGGAACTTACAGACCCTGGAGGAGTGTAAGTTGATGATGATGATGGTCTTCCTGCTCCTGGAGATGTGTAGGATGATGATGATGATGAACTCCCGGAGCTCGGAGGAGTGTAAGATGATGGAGTTGCTGCATCTGGAGGCGTGTAGAATGATGGAGCTGGAGGGGTGTAGGATAAAGGTGTTCCGATACTCGGAGGAGTGTATGACTGTGGTGCAGCGTTGGGTAGCATATACGCTGGCATTCCTGCAGTGATTGGTGTATGTATTGGTAATCCGATACTTGGGGGAGTATATGACCCAGACGATCCTGCG
>LQNS02276770.1:4041897-4053520 GCA_001587735.2 Parhyale hawaiensis
CTAGGATTATACGATGAAGGACTTCCTACACTAGGTTGAGTGTAAGATGGTGATGGGTTTCCTGCACCTGGAAGAGTATAGGAAAAGGATGGGATTCCTGCACCCGGTGGAGTATAGGATGATGATGGGCTACCTGTACCTGGAGGAGTGTAAGATGATGATGGACTACCTGCACCTGGAGGAGTGTAAGATGATGATGATGGACTACCTGCACCTGGAGGAGTGTAGAATGATGATGAGCTTCCTGCACTTGGTGGCGTGTAGGATGAGGATGGTCTTCCAGCACCCGGTGGAGTGTAGGATGATGGGCTACCTGCTCCTGGAGGAGTGTAAGATGAAGGTGGGCTTCCTGGGCCAAGAGGAGTGTAAGATGATGAAGGGCTTCCTGCACCTGGAGGCCCATAGAATGATGGGTTTCCTGCGACGGGAGGAGTGTAAGATGAAGATGGGCTAGCTGCACCTGGAGGAGTGTAAGATGATGATGCGCTTCCACTACCTGGAGGAGTGTATGATGCTGATGTACTTCCTGTACGGGGAGGCGTGTAGGACGAGGATGGTCTTTCAGCACCCGGTGGAGTGTAGGATGATGTACTGCCAGAACCTGGAGGAGTGTAAGACGATGATGCGCTTCCACTACCTGGAGGAGTGTATGATGCTGATGTACTTCCTGTACGTGGAGGCGTGTAGGACGAGGACGGTCTTCCAGCACCCGGTGGAGTGTAGGATGATGTACTACCTGCACCTGGAGGAATATAAGATGATGATAGCCTTCCAGCGCCGGGAGCAGTGTAAGAAGATGATGGGCTAGCTGCACCTGGGGGAGTGTGAGACGGTGGTTGCCTTCCTGCGCCGGGAGGAGTGTAAGATGATGATGGCCTTCCTGCGCCTGGGGGAGTGTGAGACGGTGGTTGCCTTCCTGCACCGGGAGGAGTGTAAGATGATGATGGCCTTCCTGCGCCGGGAGCAGTGTAAGATGATGATGGGCTACCTGCACCTGGGCGAGTGTGAGACGGTGGTTGCCTTCCTGCGCCGGGAGGAGTGTAAGATGATGATGGCCTTCCTGCGCCTGGAGGTGTGTAGAATGATGATGTGCTTCCGACGCCATGAGGAGTGTAAGATGATGATGAGCTTCCTACACTTGGAGGCGTGTAAGATAATGATGGGTTTCCTGCTCCGGGAAGAGTATAAGATGTTGATGGGCTAGCTGGGCCTGGAGGAGTGTAAGATGATGATGGGCTTCCTGCGCTGGGAGCAGTGTAAGATGATGGTGGTGGCTTTCCCGAGCCGGGAGGCGTGTACGATGATGATGGTCTTCCTGCACCTGGAGGAGTGTAAGATGATGAGGAGCTTCCTATACCAGGAGGCATGTAGAATGACGACGGGCTTCCTGCGCGGAGAGGAGTGTAGGATGATGATGGGTTACCTGCACCAGGAGGAGTGTAAGATGACGATGGCCTTCCTGCACCGGGAGGCGTGTAGGATGAAGATGGGCTTCCTGCACCGGGAGGCGTGTAGGATGAAGATGGCCTTCCTGCACCGGGAGGCGTGTAGGATGAAGATGGGCTTCCTACTCCGGGAGAATTGTAAGATGATGGGTTACCTGCACCGACAGGAGTGTAAGATGATGATGGCCTTCCTGCACCGGGAGGTGTGTATGATGAAGATGGGCTTCCTGCGTCGGGAAAATTGTAAGATGATGGGTTTCCTGCGCCGGCAGGAGGGTAAGATGACGATGGCCTTCCTGCACCGGGAGGTGTGTAGGATGAAGATGGGCTTCCTGCGTCGGGAAAATTGTAAGATGATGGGTTTCCTGCGCCGGCAGGAGCGTAAGATGACGATGGCTTTCCTGCACCTGGAGGAGTGTAGGGTGCTGATGAACTTCCACCTCCAGAAGGATCATAGGATGATGAACTTCCGACACCTTGGGAAGTGTATGATGTTGAGGGACTTACAGACCCTGGAGGAGTGTAAGTTGATGATGATGGTCTTCCTGCTCCTGGAGGTGTGTAGGATGATGATGATGAACTCCCGGAGCTCGGAGGAGTGTAAGATGATGGAGTTGCTGCATCTGGAGGCGTGTAGGATGATGGAGCTGGAGGGGTGTAGGATAAAGCTGTTCCGATACTCGGAGGAGTGTATGACTGTGGTGCAGCGTTGGGTAGCATATACGCTGGCATTCCTGCAGTGATTGGTGTATGTATTGGTAATCCGATACTTGGGGGAGTATATGACCCAGACGATCCTGCGTTTGAAGAGCTGTAACTGTCAGTCAGGCTTCCAACGTTTGGTGGAGTATATGCCTGGGAAGATATTCCTAAAGTTGGGATACTGTTGGACTGAGTCAAAGTTGGAACATTGTACGACACTTGCAGAGGTCCTACACCTAGCGTAGGAGAACTATAAGTTTGGCCCGGTAAACCTAAATTTGCCGAACCGTATGAATGCGAGGGCAAAGCGATCGTCGTTGTACTATAAAACTGAGAGGGAGCTCTCACATTCTGAATACTGTAGGAATGTGAAGGCGTTTTCAACATGGAAGAGCTATAAGAAGGACCCTGTCCCGTATTTCCAAAGGGAGTGTTCGTTGAAGCGTAGGAACCTGAGGGCTTCTTTGGCATTGGAACTAAATACGACCCGGAAGGTTTCTTCGTCACGGGTGCTTCATATGAAGGAGATGGTTGACCGGAACTGGGAGCAGTGTAAGATTGTGCGGGAGCGCTTGTACTTGGTTGAGAATACGAAGGCCTTCCTCGATTGGGGGCAGTATATCCTGGAGACAAGGACAGCGGTTGCTGGTTTTGAGACGGCGGATTTTTTGGTCGGTATATGGGGCCAAGGAATGAATTTTGATTTGTGCCGGTATTCGATAGTTTAGTGTTGGAAGTTCCATACAAACCTACTTGGGAAGGTGGAACTGAATAGCCCGAGTTTAGATTACTTGGTGTTACCATCGGAGCAGAATAGCCGGTTTGAAGATTTGGCGCAGCGTACGATAGCGATGGACTATGTGATGAACCAATTGACGCAGCTAGCGGCGAGTACGAAATGGGTGGGCCGACAGGCATGGTTGGTATCATCATACCGCCAGCAAGATAATTCATCATTTGTGCCGGCTGAGCACCGTATGCATTAACTAAGCCCAGTCCTGGACTCATTGAAGCTGGCAAGGAACCATACGAAGAATCGATAGTGGGAAAACTGGGCGTTTTTGGTAAAGAATTTTGTAATATACTATGAGCTCCATAAGAAGCCATTGGCATGGAACTCAAGTAAGAAGGAAATGTGAGCGAATTAACGGCTGTGTTGTAGCCCGATCCTGCTGTAGACATTCCGTAGGATGTCCCACGGGAAGAAGAATAATCTCCAGAGGGGGTATTATGCCCCGGGGAGTTATTTGGCGCAGCTGGTACCGATGCAGCTCCTCCGTACGATGTCCCGCCTGAAGGTTGGTATCCTACCGCATGAGGTCTATACCCAGAAGAGGACGGCTTCGAAGGCGCGTAGGATGTTTCTCCAGAAGGCTGATAACCAACCGCAGGACCTCTTGACCCTGGGGTTGAGTTCGCACCAACTGCTCCTGCCGTTGGGACAGACTGCCCCTTCTGCTTCTGAGAGGCGAAGGAACTAAATGGCGAAGGAGGCTGCTTTTGCCCAAAGGTCTGACTTGCGGCTGGTGCTGAAGGCTTTGATGCGGCTATAGTACTGTCAGGAGAATACGACACATATGATGAATCAACAAGCCCTCCTCCTGTGATCCCGGAGTTTACGAGCGGAGGAAAAAACACTGATTTGCCACTGGGACGCGATCTATGTGGAGGGAACTTACGAGAAGGATGGAAATATTCTGCTGACTCAGTATCGGGTAGTGAAAAATTTTCTGTTTCCTCGTATTGCTCGTCAAGCTTTTGAGTAGATTTCGATTTGCGATTCTTCGTCCATGTCCTGAAATTAGTCCTAAATTTATGATCACCACGCAGTAGATTTTTCGGGTTTTGTTTAGAACTTTTTCTGTCAGATTCCGCTTGACCATTTTGAAAAGAATCTATTCCATTGAGGGCCGATGGAAAGCTCTTCCACTGGAAGGAATTGAAAGGCGTGAAACTGTCATCCTCTGTAAGTGAGACTCTGGTCCCGTTGATGTTACTATACGAAGAGCCAGGTAGCCGCAAGGGAGGGGTAGTTCTTTTCCTAATCTTAGCCTTCCTTTTGATTTTTGTTGACACTTTCCGGGAATTTAAAAATTTCAGAGGCATAAGTACTTCTTCCCGGCTTCCTTTTTCTCGTTCAGATACTTGATCCTGTTGCAGCAGTGGGTTTTGTGTGACCTTCCTGTTTTCTTCCTTTTTTTCGCCATGCCCCAACACTTCATTTAGCAGATCCAGGGCTTTCTTTAGTTTATTGTCAGCATTTGACTTCACATCATAAGATATAGAAAGTTCAGTGGTCGCAAGATTATCTGGTAAAGTGCCCCTTCCATCTACCTGAAAAAGTTTATCATTGGTATCCCGTCTAAAATCACCATCAGACGATTTGTATTTCTGGAGGGGAACAGGTACGAGTTTGTGTTTATTTTGATCAGCTGGAAGTGTAATGGGGAAAAGTTTACTCTCTTCCCCAACTAGCCGAAAAAACGATTCTGAATTTTCCTTTTCTTCCCCTGCTAATTCAGAACTATACGGGAAGCGTACATAACTTTTGTGCGGAGGTTCTGTTTGACTTTGCTCTGCAGCAGATACTACTCTTTTAGAATCAGTTTTAGTTTGAGCACTGTTTTTAAATTCATTCGAAGTGAGTATACTTTCCTCAGTTGATTTAAATTGCTGAGAAAAGAGGGAATCAATTTCAAATGCGGTCGGTTTCGGTTTTCCTGAGGAATGAATGGCAAATGCTGAGGTGTCTGCCTGACTAGCGATTTCATTCTCCAACTCATTAGTATCTAGTGGACTTGGTAGAAAGTCTGGTGGGGATGGGAAAAACGTACTTGCGTTGTTAGCTGAGGAGGAAAGCGCAAGACGTTGCGAAGTGCTATGGTTTAATTCCGGAGCAGAAGTTGAATTACGTTGGCTCACGTGAGGCGGTGGCACTCTAACATTAACGATTGCTGAATCTGATGCATGTAAGGGATGTATGCCAACATGCGTGCCAAATTTGATTAAAGATTTGTCTTTCCGTTGTACATTATTATAATCTGAAGGGTTTACCATAGGGATAAAACCATACTCCAGCTTAGGAGAATGGATGGCTCTCATGTTTCTAGATAAGGCATTAGTGCCATTTCTTGTTGCCAGTCCTTTAAAATGGTTTGGTGCTACAGTTATTTCAATTTTCTGACTTTCCTGAGCATCCATCGGATGACTGGAAAGCAATTGCCGAAGAGGAAACGAGTCGTTAAACTCCAAATCTTTTTGCACTTTCGACGAGCTTAACTGTTTTGATTTGTTAACCATGTTCCAGAATGACCGCCCGTCGGAATCGAATCCTAAATCGTGTAGCAATTGAGACAAGGTTTTGACGCTACTTTTCGGTTTCCTTATCTTATATCCACTTGATGTTTTGAGTTCCCGGTCTTTTCTTTCGATTCTTGGAATATAAGTCACTTGAAAGCCCTGACTGCTTGGTGTGACGGTAGTGATCTTATCTCTTGAATTTTCTTGGGCGGGAAAGGGACTAATATGCTTTGATGCTTCGATGGTTACTTCCCTGGAGTTTTCATCGAGGAGTTTAATATGCGTTAAAGGATTGCTCTTACCTGCAGAAAACGTACTACCAAAGTTAAACGGAACAAACTTTGGCCGTGGGTCAGGACGTTTTTGTGGGTATATTCCTTTTTGGAGTATGGGGAATCTTCTGTAAGGCGTAGGCTTCATTTTTTGTCTAAACTTTTTCGGTCGGAATGCAATGTTGGGTGGATACATCCACCCTCTCTTCCTGGGCCTTTGAGCTAGTTGCCGAGGAAACTTTTGAAAACGGAAGAACTTTTGTCGCTTGTGGAGATGCGGAGGAAAAGTTTGAATTCCTACTTCGGCCGCACTACGCCTCTTTCGTCTACCTTTCTCAGAACTGCCGTACCCTAGTGAGGGTAAAAATTTACTGTATCGAAGAGATCGTATACCTTGCGCCAGAGCATTGACACCATTTTTTGCTCTCTGAGCTAAGCGATTAAACTCATGTGCGATGTCTTTACCGATGATATCGATAATTGGCGGCCTAATGTGCCTCACAACGTGGAACAGAGGTGATAGCCTCACTAGATCATGAGATAGTTTGCCGCCTTTATCCGGGACATTCTTAGTGTTTTCTTTTTGCTTTCCTCCCCGAATCGGCCGCTTGTTTCTAGTGGGTCTGGACTGTTGGTTGGGTTTCTTTCCTCTAGTAAAGCCTTGATTGCCCTTTGGCCTATGGGGAGCGCGGGAAATGTCATTTGGTATGCCTTTTTGGGTACCCGCAGGTGCTCCTTTGGTGTTATCAGCGCCTTTGACTACGTTTAGCGGCGGGTCATAAGGTGGTTTCCTTTTCTTGACTTGATAGTCATTGGCAGGATCTGCCGAATCGTACTTCGGACTTAGGTCTCGGATTTGCGGATCAGGGATGGACTTGCCTGAATTTTGAGCCCTTTGATTTCTGGGTTTGTTCTCTTTTCGAACAACTTCCGAAATTGAGCTTGGCTCTTTGCTCCTCAAGGCACAATCATCATCATCATGCAACGAGTCAGGAACATTTTTCGGAGGTCCTTCCGTATAGTCATATTCATCATATTCATAAAATGCATCATTATCTCTCAAAATTTCGCGAATGTTTTTGGGGCTCTCTGTGTAATCGTTATTGTTATCCCTATTTATTTGTGTAACTGGCGTGTTTTGTCTCTCATCATAACTATGACGCAGGTTCTCTCGATTTTTTTCGAGTTTCTTCTCCCTAGAAGAACTCTTGTTCGGTGTGTCACCTCTATTTCGTTGTCTTTTTCGTCGTCTTCTTCTTTTTCTTCTTCTTCTTCTTTCCCTACTGTTGTTCTTTTCGTGAATATCATCTGCCCGTATATTCCGCTTATTATTAATCTCTCTCTGAGGCCTCCTTGGTCTTACGTTGTGCCTATTGTCAGATTTTACTTTCCTTTCTTCTGGTTGAAATCTTTCGCGTCCGCCGTGCCAGTTGTCTCTTAGTTCGACTTTTTCATACTCGTGAAAAGAGTCACGTTGTCTCTTCGGTCTTCTTTCTCTCATTTTGATGGTATCGTACAAGCTCTCAGTCCCAGCCCCTGTAACGACATCGACAGGGGGACCGAAATGTTCATGGCGTCTGTATTCTCTTGCAATGGTTTTCTCCAATGCTTCGCCAAGATCGACAGGAATGGCCCGAACAACAGTGTGGGTGTCAAAGGGATCAACTACTTCGTAGTACGGTTGTCGTTCGCCGATGTGGAAATCGTGAAATAAGTCGATGGAGTCAAAAATTGGTTCCCGCTCTCTGACTGCGCTGTCTACAGGTTGTCTCTGACGAACGCCACTGTGCGGAAAGTCCAAGTCAGTACTGGAGAATTCCTTTTGAAAATTTAGCACATCAAAGATATCATCCTCACTGTTTCTGACACTGACTAACGATACTTCTGGGTTATCATGACCTCTAAGCCTGGTCTGAAGCCGAGGTTCTACTTTGGTGATCCACGCTGGTAGACCTCGACTGGTTCTAGGCAATTGATCAGACCGATGTGAGGCTGGTGGCATTGGGCCAGTTGCCCATTGCGGTTCTAGCTGGCTCCCTGCATGGATAGTGCTGGTTCTAAGAACCAGGACTAGCAGCACCTGTTCGGGTAAAAAATGAACTCATAAATGCCGGTACTCGGGTAAAAATGTAAACTTAAATAACGGCTCTCGGGTAAAAAAAAACAATTCACACATAAATAAATATACTTTTTCTTTAAAGCCGTGACACATTCTAGCCAAATGCGCAAGTTTCTTCTGCTAATCACCGGCATGTTTTGCTAAACCCTCGTAATATTAGCCGTTAATTTCAGTATGCTCAGTAAGTGCTGTCAGTTAAGTTTCGGACATCTCACCAAACTTAGAGCAAATCATAATTGAAAAATCTCTTCATTTTTGCTACGAAACTTTGGACACAGTAAGGCACGCGGAGATGAAGATAAGCGTTCTTTTGACTAGCGTGTGTCACAGCCATTGCTGAGGGTAACTCATTCGCGTATTTTCCCACTTGCGAAAAATTTTTCTCCCCCATTACCAAGGAAAAATCCCATCCCAGCCTCTTCATTGGTGCCACGCCTACGAAATTTTTTCTTATTTTACAGTCGAAAGGTAAAAGTCCTAAGTTACGGTACTCGTTCAGTATGCAAGAAATAACTCACAAACACTCATTGTACTCAGTCAGAGCTACATTTTTTTACCTTTTACTTTGTAAACGACTCATTTGAGTTTCTTCACTAGTGCGATGCCGACGAAAATATTTTTTCTTAGAGGTAAAATTCAAAACGAAACAGCTCTACAGAAGCGACAACCAACGGGTATCATTTCAATTTTCATTGAAACTGAAAATGTCAAACTTGCACTACAAATGAAAGCCCCTTCGACAGGTACAGAGAAGGCGAAATACTCTAAGCTTTAACTTGTGTGGCACTTTAGACTACGCCTTGATTTCACCTCTTGGGATGGCGTCACAGGTTTTAATCGCAAACTGATTATGCTCTACGGGCCCAAAAATTTCACGATGCAGAAAAGAATGAAATTGTTGGCTATCTCAAAGATAATGAGTTTGAGTTTACCGCCTGAAGTCCCTTTCAAAATGACAAAACCAACGGTCATGGCTGAAACTCTTGAAATGGCAAGACTAATGAGACTAGCTTCACTCGCCCTCACAGTGCTAATCGATGACACCTTTGCTGTGCAGGGACATGATGGAGTTATTAATTCTATTGACTGTGGCCATACATGTAGACTACACCTCATTCCCGGCTGACTCGTGCAAACGGCTGCTGAAGTTAATCCATATAAACTTCAATAAAAAAAAGTTATTTCTCATAACTAGAGAGCACGCTGACAGCGCACTGACGAACTAACCGATCATCACTAAAGTTGGTCATTTGTTTTTTTAACATTTCTAGCAATTTCTCTAAATTTAGTGAAGATCCGTTCATAACGTTTTTAACGTTTTGAGTTATGTTTCTGACGAATATAAACACATATATAGAGACAAACAAACGGACATACAGATCAAAACAAAAATTTCAGCTTTTGCTACTAGTAACAATCCCAACAATAATGCCTGCATTTTTCATTAAGATCTGTATGTCGATTACTTTTCGAGTCAAGCAACTGAGAAATAACCTTCAAATAAGAGGCAGGTAAACAAACAGCTGAACGAATCTCCACCAAAAGTTAATCATCTGTTCCTTCTAACATACCTAACAATCCCTGTAAATTCCGTAAAAATGGAGCAATAATTTATTTAGTTATCTTGGCGACAAAGAGACATACAGATAACTCGACATAAACATATGACCTCTTTGCCGGAGGCAATTAACATAGGATCCTCACATATAACCTAAAACATTTATGGGGATGCACGGTATGGATTTATTAGCAGCAAAAACAAAAAGTCAATCATTATAGGCAATGGGCGGCAAGCAATGGTAGTCACGATCACTAACGTTGCATTAGCAAAACTGGTCACGGTAATTTTTTTTTCGTCACTTTACCACGGTGTCGATTATAATTAAAGGCAGTATCATACTACGGTCTTTTCTCCACTAATAATTTGTTAAAATGTTAACCGTAATGTCCACTGGCTTACCAACCTACTTAGAATACCTTGAGAGCTCTTCGGACGAGGTCCAGGTGGCGTTATGCACGCCACCAGTCTCGTTCAGAAGTGATGCTAACCATACGAAGAAAGGTCTGTCTCTTCGATTGGCAACGCCATAACACGTACGGCTTTTTAGCACGTGTAACTTGTGAAACTTAAGATTTCTCTTTAAATTTGCGGTGAGTTCGAACTGAAAAAACTCTACACTTTTCTGTTGCTGACAGATCAGTGACAATACATTCGAATTCTTTGCGCTGCTTGCTGGAAACGAAAGATTATAGTGTGCATCCGCCTTTAGCATGCAATTATTGCCCGCATCACCGGTGCTTTGATTACCTCCGCCAAGGAGGATATGTTTTCGTCGGATTTATTTGTCTGTCTGTGAATCTGTTTGTTTGTCTGTCATCAAGATAACTCAAAAATATATGGATCGATTTTGACGAAATTTACAGGGATTGTTAGAAATGTTAAGAGGAACAGATGATTAACTTTTCGTGAAGATCCATCCCTCCAATTGTTTGTTTGCTTGTCTTCCTCATTGATAACTCAAAAAGTTATCAACGGATTTTTAGGAAATTCACACGAATTGTTAGTTATTTTACGAAG
Organism: Parhyale hawaiensis; assembly: GCA_001587735.2. Taxonomy (NCBI): domain Eukaryota; kingdom Metazoa; phylum Arthropoda; class Malacostraca; order Amphipoda; family Hyalidae; genus Parhyale; species Parhyale hawaiensis. The sequence continues at coordinate 4,052,314 of LQNS02276770.1, forward strand.
AGTAAATGACCAAATTTTTGTAACGNGCATAACTCAAAAAGTTATGAACGCTTCTTCAAAAAAAATACTGAAGCTGTTAACACTATTAAAGGGCACAAATGATTGGATTTTGGTGCTGATTCAAAGAAAATCATAGTCTCAGAACCAATTTTAATATTTCGTAGTATGACCTGTTAACGAATAGCGTAACCTCCTTTGCTTCTTGGAGGAACATCACTTCAAATAGTGTCCAAAAAATTCCACAGATCCAGTATAGGGTTGAAGTTTGATCCATCAGCCTCAGCGTCCATTAGGGCGACTGTGTGAGCAGGGAGGTATCGCTCCGTGTAATCTATGCCTTGCATTATCTAATACATTTGTACTATCTATTTGGAAAGCCTAATTTTGGTGCTACGCAACTTTGCTAGAATTTATTACTTTATTTGTCCAAAACGTTTTGCTTGCCGCTGTTGTGGCTGTGCAGATGTAGGTACCATTGTAGCTCAGTGTAGTCTACAACAATATCGACATTTCTGTTGAAGAGGAACTAATGTCTGCAATGCACAAGCCCCAGTGACGCAGGGGTTAGAGGTGCTTGCTGCCTCGCTCGCTGTCACGCAATCGGACGTTCTGATCCAAGCCAGAGAGGAAAGTCTTTGAGCTTGGCAAGGCTGAGTCAGCATTTTGTCAATGATAAACTACGAAGGAAGGGGACGGTAGGATCTCATAGTTCGGGAGGCGCTGTTGTCATGTGAGTCTTCCGTTTATGATGCCATGACTGAGATGATCTGTGGTCGACTATAGCCGTGCAAACCTCTGGTCTCTAGAGCGGATTTAGCTGTAGCAGGAACCAGTGCATGTGGGCTGCCTGGTTGGGGTCTGTGTCCAAGGCCGCTTCATCTTAACCTCCACTTGGATGTTATACCTTCTTCACAAATGACTGAACAATGTTGCATTTGCTTTCGACATCCTTTATGACCAATGTTGATATTTCAGTTGCTTATAGCACTAGAGGAAATAAACCGCCAAGCTTTCACAGCGCGACGATTTTCTAAATGCTTCAACATCCCACAACTGAATTCGACAATCGCTTTAAATAATCTATTATTATTATTATTATTATTAAATCACACCAGGCTGGCGACGTAGGAACGGAGAAACTCCATGAGGTTAACGAACCCCCACGCAACCAACCCAGCGGGTGGAGAAAACAAAAGAATGAAGAAGA
>LQNS02276770.1:4055433-4083774 GCA_001587735.2 Parhyale hawaiensis
AAAGTTATGAACGCTTCTTCAAAAAAAATACTGAAGCTGTTAACACTATTAAAGGGCACAAATGATTGGATTTTGGTGCTGATTCAAAGAAAATCATAGTCTCAGAACCAATTTTAATATTTCGTAACCGTTACCTTGCTTGACGGAGGTATGCGCTCTCAGAGTGTTCTAGTTGCTAATGCTTTCATTTCACCGCAGTTTTAACATTGTGACGTGTGCCACAGGCGGGTCGGCCACGCAGTAGTTAACTTGTGTAATAAGTATATTGTCTCATCACTGAGAACATTTGATGATGCCTTTGTACCCTATGTCAACTACAATAGTTTGACCTATTAACGGATAGCGTAACCTCCTTTACTTCTTGGAGGAACATCACTTCAAATAGTGTCCAAAAAATTCCACAGATCCAGTAAAGGGTTAAAGTTTGATCCATTAGCCTCAGGGTCCATAAGGGAGACTGTGTGAGCAGGAAAGTATCGCTCCGTGTAATCTATGCCTTGCATTATCTAATACATTTGTACTATCTATTTGGTAAGCCTAATTTTTGGTGCTACGCAACTTTGCTAGAATTTATTATTTTATTTGTCCAAAACGTTTTGCTTGCCGCTGTTGTGGCTGTGCAGATGTAGGTACCAGTGTAGCTCAGTGTAATCTACAACAATATCGACATTTCTGTTGAAGAGGAACTAATGTTTGCAATGCATAAGGCCCTGTGACGCAGGGGTTAGAGGTGCTTGCTGCCTCGCTCGCTGTCACGCAATCGGACGTTCTGATCCAAGACAGAGGGTAAAATCTTTGTACTTGGCAAGGCTGTGTCAGCATTTTATAAACATAAAAATACCGAGGAAGGGGACGGTAGGATCTCATAGTTCGGGAGGCGCTGTTGTCATGCGAGTCTTCCGTTTATGATGCCATTGCTGAGATGATCTGTGGTCGACTATAGCCGTGCACTCCTCTGGTCTCTAGAGCGGACTTAGCTGTAGCAGGAACCAGTGCATGTGGGTTGCCTGATTGGGGTCTGCGGCCAAGGCCGCTTTATCTTAACCACCATTTGGATGTTATACCTTTTTCAGAAATGACTAAACAATGTTGCATTTGCTTTCAACATCCTTTAAGACCAATGACAATCTTTCAGTTGCTAATAGCACTCGATGAATTTAACCTTCCAGCTTTCACAGTGCGACGATCATCAAAATGTTTGAACATCCCACAATTGCATTCGACAATCTCTTAAAATAATCTATGCGGCATTGAAAGGAATAGGCAATAGCTGCAGAAATCGTTACGATTATCTACAGTCTCTTCAACACTAATGCCACAGCCCCATCGAAGCAACAAGCGACGTGCGATGAAAGAAATTTGTTACAAGGAAGAACGTAACATCGGGCACAGCTATCTACTTTCCCCACCGACGCAACCCAGATCGGGCCGCACACTATCGCTTACAGGCGCCATGTCTCCAGTAAAAATAGGATAGCATCGATTGTTGTGTCAGTGGGGCCGGCCTAGTGCGCACGGGCTCTTAAACAGTTACATAAGAAACGATTGAATTCTTCTACGAGATAAATTTATTTGTTTTCATATTTCATGGCAATACTAAGGTTTAAGCATGTTCTTTATAGATTTATAAATATTGTCACTTGATTTAAAGATTATCAAAGGTGATAGTGGCATGTTTTGGCAGTTTATAGTGACTGTCGTATAAGCAATGTCATATCGTGTGAAGCAAATGATAACATTCAATGTTATAATACGATTATTCAATAACGTTAACTAACCTTATTAAAATTATATGAATACTGTCATTTTTATGTGAAAGTTTGTCTAGATATTTCGAGAAAATCAAAAGCTAGTGAACGAGTGTTCAATTAAATTTTAAAAAAGTATTATCTCCGTGACACAGACAGCCCAGTCGTTGATATAAATACAAACGCTGGTTTCGGGACGCAACTCTCCGGCCTTTTCACTTATATGAGTGGAGTTGCAAATGGCCGCAGGTGCCCACCTATGTCAATTAATAGTGTAAGTTTCATACATGCATTATTAAAATGTAGTTATGTTTAGAGCAAACTCTGGACTAATGTAGTTACAAGTTAAGTGTCGAGAATTCAAATATACATTAGAAGGGAAGTGGGGTAACGATCAAATTTATTAATTTTACTACTTCCCCAGTTCCAGGACGTAGTCAGTCCAGTAACAGCTCGTTCGAATAATGAGTTGTCCGAGTAATAGATTATCCGAGTATTCAATTAATACGTTCGCTGGTGCACATACATACTGTATTTATGTGTGCACAGCTCCACTCACATTTATTACAAAAATTCATTGCGTTTATAATCAATTTCGACTACAAAGCGCTTCCTGACTGAATTATTATTGTTCTCTACAAGAAGTTCTGTTACGCTAATAGAAAAAATTTCTTGTTACCCTGCCAAAATTTTCGTCTAGTTATTCTACATATTATCCTGAGAGAATTCTCGTCAATAGAAGAATTCTGACGCCGATAATATACCTGGCAAGAAGTACTCTTATGCCGAGGTTACACGATACTTTCGTAGGAACAACGTGACGTGAGGGTGCGAAAGCAGCTCGAGTATCTTTTGTGCAGCCGTATCTATGCTACCGAGCCAAAATATATTTCAAAACGACGAAATTCAAGTTGCTCTTTCTCACTTACAGGTTGTTCATGCGAATGCACATGTGGCTTCGGCATACCCTAACAGAACTCTCTGCAAGAAATTCTGGCACGCTAACAAAATTTTCGACAAGAATTACTGTTGGTTTTACAGAATTCTCGGCTAGGAATACTATTACCCTAACAAAATTCTAGAGAGAAACTCTCTTAGCTTAACAGAATTACACCAAGAACTTTTGTTAACCTGATAAATCTTAATGTCGTCCGTCCCGGGAGCTCATTTACCATTCAGGCTTATGACGAGACCAAAACGTTCTGTTACCCACTAAGAGCACGTTCTATTGGAGCGTCAACATCGATCTAAGTCCGAAAATGCAGACAGGAACTTTGGCTTTGCTTCTTGGCATAGCATTGCTGGTGTAAGAAGCAGCCGATTATAATAAGGCTACGGAAATCTGCATTTTCCGCAGTAAGGCTGAGCTGTAGGAAAGCTGGCGGGTAATTGATCAACGGGTCAGCGCCAGAAACTTAACTGAATCAACGAGTCGAAGTCAGGGCAACTGTCTGAAAATTAGAATAAGTCAAGCCTAAGGGGCTTAAGTTCCTGCCCAATCGAACGCGCTTAAGTCCGATATAACATCAAAAACAGTAATGCAAGCGTATAAAATGGAATGTAATCAGCATGTACAAAGATTAAAAGACAAGTTCGTTGCACAAAGGTTATTAAAGTTAATATAAATAACGTTTGTGAGCAAAATCTGTGAGATGACAATATGTTCTTTAGAATTTGAGCACCATTAGAATGCATGAAGCCTTAAACAAGTTTGATACATTGAAGTGACACACATGTACGTAGGTACCTACCTACGTCCCAATACAACCTTTAAAAGACTTTCGAAAACGAAATGCACAAAATACGAATTTACCATCAGAGAACGATAGTGTAGTTTGAAAACGTAATAATGGTTAGGATAAATAATCAAAACACCATAAGTAAGTTAGGTCCTATGCAAATATATAGAATAAACGAAATTTTCTAAAAAAGTGGCAAAATACCTTATGAGCGATTGCATGTGAGAATTTATTCGATACTGTATAGTATCAGTTATATGTGATAAAAACTTTATAAGTTATTTTCATTGCTCAGAATTGCACGAAAAACGTCAAGTAACCCTTTAAATTTTAATTAGGTCAATAAATACACAAAACTCGCTTAATATACAATCGAAAGTGGTTAGAAATCCATGTAAAATAGAATATAACAACTACAACATTATTTACTTAATGTCCAATCCAGTATGTCGCGAGACGTTTCTAAACTCGAATAAGCCAAATACTGCATTAATTAGCGCAATACACATGAAAATATTAAAAGCCGTTGCACAGTAAATGCATATAATTCTTATAAAAATAAACGGCTATCATAGACTGTACAAAAGTCGCAATACATAGAAAACTAGAACTCTTCGTGGCGTAAGACCATCACCCGCGGTGGGAGCAAATTTAATCGCCGTCATATTTGATGGCCAGCTAATCCTAGTTTTTTTGCGTGACTCCCCTGCAAAAAATTATGAACATTACTCAACTCCTTCGACCACTTATTGGGTGGACAGAGATATTTACAAACATATATATATATATACTTAAATCTTCAACGAAAGCATTATCACCTCTCTCACTTCGGCCGCTAGTAATGAACACCAAAGAGGTGGTAACATGGCGTATTGTAGTTTATTTTTCGTATGATATATACAATATATAGTATAACTTCACACTCATTAATGTTTTAACTATTTTTTCCATCGTATCATTGAAAAACTTTATGTTTTTACGAAACCTCTTGTGCGCATGTGAACTTATCTCTAGGTCTAAGATAAAATAAAATTAAAAGTCAACTGAATTTACTCAAACAGTTAATATAATGATACTTAGTATAAAGAAAAATTGCTCGTATGCTTATTTTTATTTTGCGGGCAGAGTTATTACACAAATTATTGCGTTTTCTTGCACGTACTATTTATAGTTCGAATTTTTTTTACGTAAAATGCGTATCGTCAAAAAGATCTTCATGCTTCCGTTGCCCATACTGTCGTATCTTCGTGAGTTTTTGCGAATATCATAATAGCTTTTCTTTTGAAAATCATGATAACACCCATTCGTTGCAGGTTATGATAGCTCCCCTTTTTCGAAAATTATTCTATCACCCATTCTTTTCTGAAGTCATAGCGCCACCTCTAATGGAAACTGATGATACCACTCATTTTTGGATATTACATCATCGCCCCGTTTTCGGAAACCATGATACCACCTCGTTTGGAGCATAAAATGGTAACTATCTATAACATCATTTCCACAATTCACAATAAAATAAAGCTACCAAATAATATGTATCCAAAGTTTCACGCACCAGCTTCAAGAACATTTCTCCATGCCATGCACACTCTGGAGCTTCACTTTCAGGACTGGGGAGCGTGGACGTATCCCACGANATTTCCACAATTCACAATAAAATAAAGCTACCAAATAATATGTATCCAAAGTTTCACGCACCAGCTTCAAGAACATTTCTCCATGCCATGCACACTCTGGAGCTTCACTTTCAGGACTGGGGAGCGTGGACGTATCCCACGATGTCTTATATCACCGCTGATAATGATGATACTAAGGTGCTCCCGCGGCTCCCACGGGACGCGTCTTTCACGCGTCAATTTTAGGGCGCCTCACTCCACCTTTGCGTGTCACGGAAGAAGAAATTAACGTGATTTGTAATTATCGTGTGAGTAAGAAAGTGTGCTCTACACGCCTGCCTGTTGTTTAATGGTGGTAAGGAGATGTTAGGGCTGGTAAACGTGGGAGGACTACAGTATGCATGCACGTTGATGGTAGCAAAGTGGAATTTACTTTTAGTTAACGATTGATGTTTGTGGATGCGCATTGATAGAGTCAAAATGAATTTGACTCTTAGTTAACATGTGCTGTTTGTGGATATGAGATGGTATGATTGTAAGTTGGATTCAATTTCTGGTTACGGAATAATGTGTATGGACGAGCGTAAATATGACTATAAGATAAATTGCGCTTGCAGCTAAAGTGTATTGTTTAAGAATACGCGTCGATGGTGGTAAGTGGACTTAACTTTATCAACGTGTGATGCTTACGGAAGCATGTTGATGGTGGTAAGAGGGATTTCATTTTTAGCTAAGTGGCAACGTTACGACCGCTTGTTGATATGATAGCCAAATGAATATAACTTTTCAGTTAACGTGTTATGTTTATGGATACGCGTTGATAGGTGTAGAAGTGCATTTGAAGAGTATTTTTTATGGATGAGCGTTGATATTGCGGTTAGGTGGATGTAACTTTAAGTTAAGTGATAGTTATGGCTGTGCATTCATAAGTATGGCGGTAAGTTGTACTTACCTTTAATAAACGTGTGAAATTCGTAGATGCACGGTGAAACGGCGGTAAGGTGAAATTTGCTTTCAGTCAAGAAGTGATATTTATGAATGGGTGTTGATGATAGTAAGATAAATCGAACTTTTAAGCAACTTGTGATGCTCATAAACTTATAAACAAGCGTTAATATATGTAATTTCGGAAAGATTGACTTTACTGGTACAAATGGGGGACGCTTAAGAACATGCGTTTATATTTCTTCCACTGCTTGACGTGAAACTATCTCCTGAAGCGCATGAGAATTCAATAGATTAAAAATTTGTAAATTGAACTTTTTTCGGATGTCTGAAGTTGCTATTTTTCGTATCCACAAATTCTTTGCGAATTGTTCGCCAAAATGAAACGATTTTACGAGTATATGATCTAGGATTACTAAGTTGCAGTGATTATTGCTCGTGAAAAACTGGATTACTTTTTTAGGTAGCTGCTTTATAATTTCTTTTGCGTATGGTCTCGGAATTTAGATATTGTTAAGACAACGTAGTGATATACAGTTGTAGCTAAAGTACAAGGAACGGAACAACAATTTTTTTAACATTTGTTGCTTGAAATGTTTACATGTACATTTATTACATTTTCATCATACATACGTGGCATATACATTCATGAATTACAGATAAGAATTTTAGATTTATCTTTAACTGCACAATGTACATATTTGTTCGACTTAGAAAATGCATATTTTGCCCTGGCCACTGTTAAGGACCACTATTGAGTAATCCCAAGCATCTAACTGTTTAACTGTTGACTGTACATATTTATTCAACTTAAGAGTATGCATAGTTTGCCCGAGCCACAGTTAGGGAACACTATTGAGTAATCCCAAGCATCTAACTGTTTAACTGTTGACTGTACATATTTATTCAACTTAAAAGTATGCATAGTTTGCCCGAGCCACAGTTAGGGAACACTATTGAGTAATCCCAAGCAATCTAATAATACTACATTTTGTACTTTTTTTAACTCAGGTAATTTACAGTTTTGATACGTACACAACTAGCTGTCAAATATTTATGGAACTGTAATCAAGTAATATGGCTGCAACAACACCTCAAATTTGGACTCTTAAAGAGAAACAGCTCATTTTCGTTAATCATGTAAACATTACAAGTCAGTTTTTCTAACTATTGCTATCGTCAGAAGATCAAAAAGGGCTGTTTATCATGTTACCAGTAGATTGTAGATTGATAAGAAACTTAAGCCAAGATCGAAAACCGGCAGGCGTTAATAACTTGTAAGCGAAAAGATCAATTGATTGTTTGAAAAGAAGCGTTTCGATACAGTTAATCAATTTCTCGTAATCCTTTTGGTCAAGGGAAAACTGTTTTTCGCCGGCTAAATGATTAAAAATTATTGACTTGGATTCCAGTTTGCAAACCTTTAATTTAAAAAAAAAAATCGACAGGTCCGTCCGTATTGACTTCAACACAGAGCATATGGTATAGGCAGATGAACAATAGAATATGTTTCATTTCAGCGATGAATCTACATCCAACTTGCTCGTATCCGACAGTAAAGTGTATGTAAGACGTAGGAAATAGTGAACGCCTATGTCTTCTCGGTTTATAAAGAAGGCAGGGAAGTTTGGAGGTGGGAGTGTAATGCCGTGCATGGAGATGATTTCGTCAGCATGAGTTGGATACATTGTTAGCTAATACCGAAAAATTAACGCCAGTGGTTAAAAAATTCTTCGCCAACATGATGTTTTTCACTAAATTTAATGGTACTGTTAAAACCCAAGCTTTTATGATATACAGTGTACCTTGCCACAAAGCTTATTGAGTAACCAGTTTTTTCGAATGGAAAAAAGAATAGTGATGAAGTGCACACCTCAGAGCCCTGACTTGAATCCCATAGAGAATGTCTAGAAGATCAGAGAAAAGGACGCGTACAATGGAGATCTTTGAAAAATCTTGATAATTTATGGCGCTTCCTGAAAGAAAAATATGCATTGATAACCAGCACCTTCTGTGAGAAATTAATTAGCTTGTGTGTTCGAAGCTGCAGTGAAGTCATCTAAATTCATGGAAAATTCACTGAATAATGATTTGTTATTATTGTTTTTTACACTCGTATAAAGGTGAACAGTTAATGATGTTATAAGGATTTCTGATGTGTACACTAACTTTTGTCCAAGGCAATGTGTGCATTTTTTTTATCAAATATTTATTCTCTGTTAAAGATGAATGTAAAATCATAATGGGGTACGTAATTCATACTTATGAGTTCTGAGTATACTTAGCGGAAATATTATAAAAGTTTTAAGTATATGCAAACATTTCGACTAATAAATATTTGTAATGTTCTGTTCGTTGTATTTTGGCCACCACTGTAGATAATTAATTTTATCAGTAAACTTGGTATTTCCAATTGCTTTGGAAGATGTTCAAGCCTTAAACGATTTATGGTATTTGCATTTGAGGCTAGTTGGTCTACAAAATGAAGAGTGTTATAATAAATTTAAATGCTTGCGTTAAGTTGCAGTGTTCCTGTGTAAGAATGTATTGTATTTTTTCGTTTGATGTCATGGGGATATGGAACGTTGTCGAACTTCAATTTAAACTCGGTATTTGATGTTGCTTTCAGAAATAACATTGTTTAGTACATGCCAGTCGTAAATAACACCACGCATTGGATAAGAACGTCTGTACAGTAAAGCACGATATCAATACAGGATAAGAATTGAATTTTTCACTGCTGACTTTAGTTCTATAATGCCGGGATCAGACTAGGCATTCACACCGACACCCTGATGCAACGATGCGAGACTCGGACGTCATTTATGCCACGGTATCTATGCTGCAGATTTTATACATGTATCGAAACGGCAGGCGAACTGCACTTCTAATGCAGCGGAGGGCAGCGACATCTCTTTCAAGTGAACACAAAACTTGAAACGGTTAATGGTGTAATGGTGACATGGTTGCAGCGCTGATAGTGTAAAGTACAAAGTGCATTATATAATACATGAATCGTACAAGCTACGTTAGTCAAAAACACTAATACTCGTACTACAATATTGAGTTTGAGTAACAGCTGATGCTAAAGACACAAGGGGCATTTTATTTCACTCTAATGGTGCCAGTCGCGTAAAATAAAAATGGAAAGAATTCAAAATTTGTTTCGATTAACAGGTCTACATCAGAAAAATTATTGAACAAAAATATATAAAAGGTCCCAAGATAGAATATCACATTAGCTTCAATAGCGGCTTTGGCTCACAGTTCCAATATCAGAAAGTTAATTAATTGGAGGAAAAATATGCAAATTTAGCCAACATGCAACACCAACAACGGTTCCATATCGAATTTGGCTAACAGTTCCAATATCAAAGGATCGCTGAAGAAACACTAAGCATGTAAAAGGCCCTAAGATCAGTATCACCACAAATGTTCAACATCAGTTTAACCCACACTTTAAATGACGGAAATTTCGTTGGATGAAATAAAAATATGCAAAAAAGGAGCTAAGAGTCAATACCATTAATGGTTCAATACCCATGTCACCGTTATAGAGACTGCGAAATTTAAAAACTTACTGGACGCATGCTTACTGAAAGTGCCTGATAAACCTGCTGTAAGTGGCTACGTGAACTGTGGGGATAACTCGCTGTTAGCCACCCCGCTGGTCACGGACTGCTGCATCACCTCTGCACAAGATGGGTGGCGTGCGTAACGTCACCTGGACCTCGTCCGATGTATCATCAAGGTATCAAGGTATAAGGTAAGGTACCCGTTTTGGTTTACAGTTCCAGTATCAGAAAGTTTGTTGAAGAAACAATCGAGATGCAGATGGGGCCAGATCGCGATAGGACGACTGCTGTATAATTATGATGACATAACAACTATATTGGATAACGTCTCCAGTAGGATAACAAGCCTGGGAGCAGGAGCTCAGGGTGCGGCAATTAGAAAGGAGCTTTGGAATGTTGTCGCGGGAAACTACAGAGCTGTCGTGAGTGATGAGTGCTGAGTGATATGTTAATTGTAGGCTAATTCACTGTTATATTCACGCACCAGTCCGGGCTTACGCATTGCAGTCCATGCATACATTCATAACTGACTCAACGAGGGGTCGGCTTCGTAGGCCGACCATTTTAAGGGGCTTGAGGCTCCATAAACCCCCTAAAATATTCCTAAATCCGTATAATTTTTGGTATTTCTGTTTAAATTTATATACTTATTTGTGCATTAAAAGTTTCGTTGATGAGCTTTTATACAGATCGTACAAAACACTCAGTAGCTGAGCACCATATACAGGGACAAAACTGGGGATAAACGAGCACAGTAACCAACAGGTCTAACCCCAACCCCCTCCCCCCACCCTATTCCTCTACTCATCTTCACCTTCAATAAAATTGCTACTGAAATAGAGAGTACCAGAATCTGGTTAGTTGTGCCTTTGGACAGTATAACAGATTCTCTCATGTTTTTGAAGAGCCGAGGGAAACTTTTTGAGATATGTTTCACAAATATTTTTGACAAACATTACCAATATTTGTGACTGTGCCTAATCACTAGGATGAACTTTGGCTACTTTGTTGGTACTTGTGAGCTTGTAAACGTATTTTGTGAACCCATATTGTGTTCTTAATGAAAGCTATTTATTTATTTATTTATTTATTTATTAGTCAAATATACAAACGAAGCAATCAATCATCACCAAAATTTGATTAATTATGTCTTCTAACTTTTCTAGCAATTCCTGCAAATTTCATAAAAATCCGTTAATAACTTTTGAGTTATTTTGCTAACAAGCATAAAGTCAAACGCAGAGACGAACAAATTAATTAAAAGATCGTCACGAAAATTTGTTCATTTACTTTTCTTAATATACCTAAAAACTCATACAAATTTCATAAAAATCCGTCCATAACTTCTTGAGTTATGGCATTAGGAAAAAGAGTCAGAGACACAAACAAGCGAATGAACGGATCTTCACCAAAAGTAAATCATTTTTACCCAACAATGACTGTAAATTTCGTAAAAATCCATTCATAACTTTTTTAGTTATCTTGGTGACAGACCAAAAAAAAAAAAAAACGCGACAAAAATATAACCTCCTTGGCGGAGGTAATTATAGTAGGTTTCTGACTTTAATTTGTTTTGCATACAATGGGATATATCTACCTGGCAGGTGTAACGTATCATCCATGAAAGATTTAGGAATACCAGCAAGAACATGAATTCATTGTTTGCAGTTTACGTGCCGTCACTATATATTGACGGAGATCATAGTAGTGAAAAATTGCCTTCTGCGAATCTCCCAGTTCATCGTTGAGTCAGGTAATACCACATAATGAAGAATATTTGCCTGATTTTTTCGTCATATATTGTCTAGCACAAATTACATGACCTCTCTGAGTTACCTAAGATATTGCACAGAGGGAACTCCGTCTCTCCTGCGATGTGCCATTTAGGGGTTTTTACCTCTGACGTTAGGAGGAGATAGCGGGACTTTCCACGCAACAGCGGCAACGTAAGCGGAAAATGTGTGTGGCCCGACTGGTATTCCAAGTAAATTTACTTTCTCTCACCCACCGGTCCAGTTCGCTGCTGGCCAAACTGCAGAGCTCCCTTTTATTATTATTACTTTTTTTTATCCAGGTTTATCAGATTGGTACCGGTGTAGTATGGGGCTGATTAGAGATTCTGGTAGTAGCTATATCCCTTTCGTCACGGAAACTTTGCTCTTTTACGAGTCTCTAAACAAAGCTCATAGGTCATGCCATCATTGTAGTCACTTGAGCTCACCTACAGTTTAGTTCAGGACTAAATAAAACACTATCACTTTGCTTCTTGCGCGAGCGTGATTGTTAGGTAGCTCTATTGCGGAGCCAGTCCAGTTAACTCGTTTGGTATGTGGTGGCACTGAGCCATGTAGATTAGGTTGTGAATATATAACTGTNAGCTCTATTGCGGAGCCAGTCCAGTTAACTCGTTTGGTATGTGGTGGCACTGAGCCATGTAGATTAGGTTGTGAATATATAGCTGTAATATTTCTAACAAATTAATGTACACACAATTTTAATGTAAGCTGTAATATAATAATCCAAGAATACCTCCCGCATGTGGAGAAATACATGTTATTATTTATTATTATTTATTTATTTATTTATTCAGACGGGTTGTTAAATATGTTGTCCAAATTTCAAGAGCAAGAAACAACGCACTGGCTTTAATAATTAAAACTTAGATACGGGACGTATACGTCCCGCCATGTAGTATGGAAAGGGATATGCGTACTTATACAGTTAGGTTGTACACATAGCACATGCTCGATCGGGGTCCATAATTAAGCTTTAGAGACTTGGCTTATCTGGAACTTAAGACAGAAGCTTTGGTTACATCACTTTGAATGGAGCGAGTTCACAGGTCATCCATATACAACGCAGCCACTTATCCGAATGTGTTAATGTGCCAAAGAAGTGCGTGGTAGAAACGTGCAATGTTTTCTGAGTTTTTTATTCCAAATTTGAATTGCTATCCGCGACTTGCCAAATGGCCCTTACATAGGAGACTGATTCGACAGTTAACATTTTAATAACTTTTTGTGGCCTGCTGTAGTAGCGGGGAGCTCGCCACACGTTTTCCCAGTTAACTCAACAACAGTTCTACATAACTTATTATCCCTGGCTGGCTCTATTCCAGTGGGCTTACGTCCGGAGCCGGTCAGAATAAAACACGATATTCCATGTGCTTATATGCTTCACGAAGTATACAATGTCACTAGGGATCTTCACGCTTCAGCATACCGCGAGTCAAAGTACCGGCACAGATGCTTAACTTTTCTCAGACGGCTCGAGAGATATGCCCGTAAAACACTTGAACTGATACAATAACAACTAGAGCACTCTGAGAGCGCGTACCTCCGCCAAGTGAATCAACGGTAGCAAAAAATTCAAATTGGTTCTGAAACCATACTTTTGTTTGTATAAACTCCAAAATCTGATCATTTGTGCCATTTTATATTAATAACTGCTTGTTCAATTTTTTTAAAGATCCGTTCGTGACTTTTTGAGTTACAGTGTTAACAAACGTTATGACAAACATAAGTCAAACATGCAAACGAACGAACCGATCTGCACCAAAATTTGATCATTTATGTCTTTTAACATAACTAGCAACCCCTATAAAATTCGTAAAGATCCATTAATCATTTTTTGATTTATTGCGCTAACAAGCATAAAATGAAAAACAGTGACGAACGAACGAATGAACGTATTATTATCAAAATTTGGTCATATACTCTTTGTTACATACCTAACAACTCATGTTAATTTCATCAAAATCCATTAATAACTTTTTGAGTTATGGCATCGAGAAAAATGAGGCAGACAAACAAACAAACAAACAAATGGACATATCTTTACTATAAGTTAATCATCTGTTCCTCCTAACATACCTAACAATCCCTGTAAATTTCATCGAAATCGGTTCATAACTTTATGAGTTATCTTGGTGACAGATAGACAGAGAGACAGACAAACAACGACGAAAACATAACCTCCTTGGCGGAGGTAAAAAGCAGTAATTTGTACAAGACCTCGAAGTAACGGCACTGCTCCGCACTCTCATTGATACAACTCTGCCGCTTACAAAAAAAACCTTACGAAAACGCACAGCAAAAGAAACGCAAATCTACAGCCGCTATTATAGTCGGCTAGTAAAGTAACGCGTGGGTAACAAAATTGCCCTGAAGTTATAGCAAAATTCACGAAGGCATCGCAGAAATTGAAGACTCACAACCATTTTATCTTTCATACCTTATACTATTAGTATTAGTGAAAGGATATGATTTACTTACATAGTAATTTGTACTACTCAGTGCGTCCAGGTCATTAACGCTTCAGCGGCCACATGACCCCTAACTTACGACATCCTTGATACGGTTGCAACGACAAAAAAAGACCTTCGCATTAAGGTGACACTTATTCCAGTGGTGCTGGATTTGCAAGCGGCACGACCAGTCCAGTCCTACCAACGTAGGTACGGTATTTGCAGTTCAACTTATTGGTGCGATGCCATATCCACTGGGCTCGTTCCCTCCCAGCTGCGGGAGAAAGAAAAACGACCGATAACTGTGCGGTGGTGACGGCCGCGCCCACGTCAGATGACGTGATCCAAGCTATGAGACTAGTTTATTATGCCGTATAAGATTAGATTAGATAGAAAGGGGAGAAGTATCTCGGCCGAAGAGAATAAATTTAAGTATAGGAATGTTTCATCTCGGCATTCTTGCCGGTCTCAGTTGGCCGAGTTTGCTACTACTGGCGGGAAAAAGGTAGAGAATAGAAAAAGACACGAGAGAGAGTGAAAGTGTCCAGCAGGCTAGGTCTTCTATCCCGATGGACAGCCCAACTCACGTAACAGAAGGGGAATTACAGAGAACCTAGCTAACTTTACAGAACTAGCCCTCTCAGCAGGAGCTGCGGCCAGCTACAACATCCCCTGCCGAGAAGGCACTTTGGTCCCTTGGATTCGTGAGGCACAAACAAAGAGTGAAACGAAAGCGCCATGTAGTATATATCAGATGCTCTACAAACTAGCTTGTAAAGTTGTTTGATAACAAAGTTTGACGCTTTGGCGAAAAAATATAAATCTAACATGACATTCAAAAGTCCGTCTGCGCTTCTCGCACAAAGGCGGCACTTCAGCGGAAGAAAGAAGAGACACACAGAACGTCAGAAACGTGGAACCCACGCAGCATGGGAACAGCAAGTCTGGGGGAAAAAAGGAACAGATGAATGTAAGATCAGACGGAGCATGGAGCAAAGCGGGCACGAAAGGCAGACGTGCAAAATGCCTCGCTAATGACACGTAATTCATCGCCTCCATGGGGCACGACTCCTCCTACGAAGACTGGCTAACCTAACCAACCTAACGCATAGGAAAAAATAGAGCTTACTCCGTATATCATTCAATTGCAGGAAAACCTATGGGAAAGTTGGTCGATCGATAATAATAGTTTAGAATGAGAAGAATTTGCAAGACAAAGTCTACTAATCGGGGAATAATACAAATAAAGAGCAGTAAATAGATAAGAAGCATAACATGGAAGTTTGGGGTAACCTGAACGTGTTTACTTTGCTACCAATAACAGACTGATGGCCTGCAAATGACGCGTAAGCTTACTGCACTTACCATATGATGCACAGAAAAATTCCTCACAGCACCCCTGTAGTAGAGAGAGAAGCTCCTCTCGATGTGAATTGAAAATATCATAAACTAACTTCATACAATAAAGTTAAAGATCTGAAAAAAAATTACTTTAGGAGTGTTGCTCGAATTCTAGGCCTATTTTACATCACATCCCTTATAGTTTTCACCTGCGATCCGAAGATGCGTATCTCGCTCACAAGAACGCCATTTGCTCTACTCTAGAAGCATCATAGACCTCAAAAAAAAAAAAAAAAAAAAATTGGGTCCTCTACGCTTCGCTGTTTTCTACAAAATGTGTAGATCGTAAACCAAAAGAAGATCTTCGATGTAGAGAAAATGTAATGAATATCAGACTTCACGGGAACGGCAAGAGAAGCTGGAAGAGCGAGAACTGCATTCATTGTTTTTTACGATAGGCAATGTATTCCTGCCCTCAGTCGATATTGCTTCTATTAAATACGGAGCTCTGTATCAAAGATACTCGAGGGTGGTATATCATTTGGGCACGGAGAAAACTTGTTCTGTTGAAAGAAGAACCCATTATGGGGAAAACAACTTGCTGCCAAGAAATCATCGTGTTTTTTACGCTCGAGCTGACTGCTGAAGAACATATTACCATTTGCCTCGATAATTATGCAGTCAAAATAACACGATCAGTGTAACCTAAGGGCAGCTGAAGTCTGGATAAAGAAAATCTCTGAAGAGAGTACACTTTACGATGGAAGAGATTGTTTAGAGAAGCCGTATGCATCTACATCGAGTAGACTTCAAATTTGTCAAAGAACGACCGGAATCAGATATCCTGTTCGAGTGCCATCATCTGCAGCCTAGAATATTTTCTCCCTATCAGTTTTCTATAAAGCCTGGCTAGATCACAGTCTTCAAGCAGATGAAAACACTGACGAAGCCAGGAAGGCCAGAGCTAAGTTTTGCCTATTTCGTTAAGAGGGTGACACGAAACCTATAAATAAACAAAAATATAAATATAAAAACACATGACTGTCATTCTTAGTATTAGATAGATTGACTACAGCATATTCCTGTAGATGTTTGTAGCGTCGAGCCTAGGGTTCTCTAATGACTAGAGTAAAATCGCAGCATAAGCAGTACTCCAAACATATTAATACTCAAGTGATATCTCTGAAACACATACAGTAAAAATCTTCTTCTCTGATTATATTTTTGACTTGCGTCAAATGACTTTACATTGAAAGTAAAGTTATGCAGCAATTGCAGTTAAGACAAAGTTCTACTGTTTTTTTTTGTGATTAAAAAAATGACATTATAGAGTATCTCTGCCGTAATTAAATTTTCTATTTAAAAATATTAAATAGTTCAATAAAACATACTTTTATACTCTTCTGACTTTGAATAAGTAATAAGCTCTTTAACAAAACAAACCAATTTTTATGTTTTCAAAATCTCTACAGTTTGGTGGAAATAACCTACAAACACAAAGAACCATGGTGGACAAATAAATTTGGCTTAGAACATTAAGGAGCTAATCCGTATAATCAATGCAATAAAATTATAAAATAGCGTCATAAAATCATAAAAACTTCTAGCATCATCACCTGTCACCGGTCCGTACGTGAACCAATAGGGGAAGTACTTGCACTATTAATTAAATTTTGGTGATGATTGGTTGCTCCGTTTGTGTGTTTAACTTATCTCTCTCGTGATGTTTGTTCACAGCATAACTCAAAAAGTTATTTACGGATCTTCACGAAAATTAGAGAAGCTATTAATACTATCGGAAGGTATAAATTATTTTGGTACTGATACAAAGGAAACTAGAACACTGTGAGAGCGCATAGCTCCGCCAAGTAAGGCAACGGAAACGAAAAATTCAAATTGGCTCAGAAACCATGATTTCTTTTAAGAGTATTAACAATTTCAGCATTTTATTAAGATCCTTTCATAACTGTTTGAGTTATGCTGCTAACAAACACTGTGACAAACATTAGTCAAACATAGAAACGCGTCAGCCGATCTGCACCAAAATTCAACCATTTCTGCCTTTTAACATTACTAACAATTCCTGTAAGTTTCATAAAGATTCACTCAACACGTTTTGAGTTATTGCGCTAACAAACATAAAATCAAACACAACAACAAACATACGAACGAACAAACAAATCATCACAAAAATTTGGTCTTTACTCTTTATGACATACCAAACAACTCATGTAAATTTCATGAAAGTCCGATCATAACTTTTTGAGTTATGGTATTGAGATAAATGAAGTTGACAAACAAACTGATGGACGGGTCTTCACAAAAAGTTAATCATCTGTTCCTCCTAACATATCTAACAATATCAGTAATTTTCGTCAAAATCCGTCCATAAATTTTAGAGTGATCTTGGTGACAGACAGAAAGAAAGACAGACAAACCGGACGAAAACATAACCTTCTTGGCGGAGGTAATCATGGTCTCAGATCAAATTTGAATTTTTCGTTACCGTTGCCTTGCTTGGCGGAGGTATGCGCTCTCAGAGTGCTCTCTATAATCCGACCATTTAATGAAGGCTGTTCGGTCGTGGTCAAATTCTTCGATAGCGTTGCCAATTGAATGAGTATAGCTGAGATTTTGTTCGGCCCATATATTAGACACGCCCACTAACTGCATATAGAGAAATCTCACAAATACTTATAGGATGGGTCTCGTTGTTGAGGAATTTGACCACGACCGAACCGCCTTCATAAAATGGTCAGACTATAGTTATTATTGAATAGGGCCTGGTTTGCTGATCCCAGACTGTGGTAGTTTCAATAGATGAAAGCCTTCCTATTGAGAGACATAAATATATGATTTCGAATTTCAATGTTTGTGCTATAGGTCGCGTTGTAGGGTATCGCCATATATACCTATTGGTGATATTATATATGTAACAGTACTTATATAGTCAACCAGGTGAAATAGTGTCAAGCCGTGCAGAGCTCTCCTCTGGAAGAAATAAATGCACTTGCCGTATTTTCATGAAACAAGCTGTAATATTAGCAGGAAAGATATATTTCACCGCGTGGAAGGGTATTCGTATGGTAGTACTTTTGTGGTGCTAGTTCGGTTACTAGCTTGGTGTGTGAGGGCACTGAGCCTTGGTGATTAGGTTGTAAATTCATAGCTGTAATGAATGTACGTAACGTTTTCAATATAAGCTGTAATAGAATAATCCGAGACCGTGCTCCTTCCGCCCGTGGAGAATTAAATTATAATAAATGTTTAAATCTAGGAGAACCAGCTCACGTCCTTTAGCAATGATTCTAGCAATGCTATTCCTGCGGAACGCCGTTTGATCCTCAAAATGTTAGATTAGATTAGGTAGTTGGTAATAGATGGACCAACAGACCCATTTCCATAGAGCATCCGGGACTATTGCTCCGACTCTCTACTAGCGATTCCCATTACGTCAGAATCCTAGAGATATCCGAGGAATAAAAAAAGCAGAGAATAAGCTCAACCTAAGAGTTGATTGTGCAAGCACCATCAATTGCTGCAGTTTCGAGGAGCTATTAGACGTTAAGTTGGGGTATGAAAGAAAGTGCATTACGTGGCGTAGAATCTTTGGCCGTTACGAATTTGGGACTCCTCGAGGAGACGTCCGGAACTATGGAGGATATGTTGCTCCCATTGTTTTCAAGATGATTTTTGAACACATTGACTGACTCTGCAGCAACAACATCCGTGGGGGGTCTATTCCAATGTTCACTACGAAGTACGGGGAAAACTGCTTGCTGAGAGTAGTTGTTCGATCTTTATGCTTGAGTTTCTGGCCGCTATTTCGAAGGCGAACTTTCACGTCTCTGTCAAAAAGCCCCGTTGACGGCGTCGTTAAAGTCACTGAAGTACTTGAATGTTTCTATTACTGTACTGTAGTTGCCCCAGAGTCATCTTTGTTCGAGAAATGACTTCCACTTTCCTTAGGCGACGAGTATATGGCTTTTTTCGCAGCTGAGATATCAGTTTTGTTGCTCTGCGTTGGGTTCTTTCCATTTTATCGAAACACTTTGCTGGCGCAGTATAGTGCTTTGTACAAAGGAATGATTACGTCGGATTTGTACTCAGTATTCCTGATAACAAATCCCAGTATTCTTTTTACCATTTTCACACTCATGTCAACTTACAGACTATGTTGTAGAACGTTTGTGATGGTTATTCCCAAGTCACGGTGTTAGGTGACGGTTGCCAATAATATCCGTTCATTTGCTATTGGGCTGAGAGGTTCTCAGGCTCCAGTCCAACCTGCATAACTGAACATTTGTCGACATTGAAGATCTGCCAAGTTGCGGACCGTGCCATAAGACGGTCGAGGCTTTGTTGGATTATGACATTGCTAGCATCTACAGTAGTTCCGTCTAGAGGAGTAGTTGAGGGATAAATACTGCGGTTCAAGCTCCAAGATGTTCAATGAAAAGCCTAGAATCTTGAATCTTACACCTGAGGGGTAAAAAAATCCCATTTTGGGAAGCAAAGTGTAGTATATATTGGAGTCCATTGCAGCAGCTCAGGACCCGTCTTTCGTGAGCACTTTACTTCCTTCCAATTTCACGCTCTTACTGGCACTATTTTCTTCTGCTCTTCCTTCTTTCCAAACTTGCTATTCCCATGTGTGTTGAACCTGTGTGGAGACACTGTCGTGCGTGGGTTCCCCGTTTTTATTGGCATGTTATATGTGCCTTACTTTTTTCTCTGTTAGATCCCCTTAGTCGTGTTATGGAGACCTAAACTATTCAATAATTAATGTAATCGCAGCCGCTACGTAAAGTAGCTTCCATACCGCCTACCTTGCGTCTGCTCTCAAGAAGAATTGTTGTCTATCATTTTAACTCGTTCGTTCATCCTATTAGCCATCTTCGCTTGGCCCAGGAACTTTTTCAATCTCACATCCGCCACCTGGATCCTTCTCGTGTCTGCATTCGTATTCTTTTTCTTAGTACTAGCGTGGTGCCCAGCGCGGTCAACTGTAAAAAAAAAACTACCAACGTCTCTGAACTGACAGGCCCTACCATCAGGTGGGATTTTCCCACATGGCGATGCAATGTCCCGTTACAACAAAACGACTCCATCAAAGCCACTCAACTGTTGGGGGGAATGTTTTATCATTTGGTTATTGCAGGTTACTCTTTGTGCTGCGAGTGCTCAACCGGCGGCAGGGTCTACGTCCGGGTTCCGGCTAGGTTTCGTTTGCTTGCAGTAGACCCCATGGACCTCCAAGGTCACCCAGTGGAAGGTCGTCCAGTGAGGTCCCGAGCTCACAACTGACGCGCCTGCGCTGACAGTTTGTTGCTGTGGCCGAGCAGCACTGGCTACGAACTCGGCCAGTGGTGCCTTACCTCTCCCCTAAAAATCACACGTACCCACTGACCGCTCTCTTTTGGCCCTACTGTCGCAAAACCTGAACTAATTTCGGGTAAGTTGGAAAAGATTCTTTCATAACTTCGGCTTGGTTAGGTGAAGGTAGGCTAGGTTAGGTTCGCCTATGTAGTGGTTATTTTAGTGGTGGCGTGCGCAGGCAAGCTTACGTGAACGTCAAAGTGGTCGTTAACGACGATAGTGCGGCCGGGTAGGAGTGGCTCGTTTAGCACAGTCCCATTGAGTTAAGTTAATCTTAATAGTGGCTAATAAGATTAGCTTTAGATTAGCATAACTTGTCACGTGCGCAAGTTTCGCTACCTTGCGTCGCGTTGCAAGAGCTGTCCCTAAAACCATTACTTCTATCACTGTTTGACCAAATCGGACATTGTTCCTTGTAGTGAACTGGAGTCAGTTTCGACCAGGAAGCAAAGAGCGTAACGGGAGGACTCACGAAAAATTAGAAAAATTAGCACCAAAAAGTGGAGCCGTCATCGACGAATCTATGACTGAGTAACCTAGGAGTATTTCAACTAATTTAACCCGAAAAATCTTCTTAAATTGCGAAATTCATCTCTAGCTTATAAACGAATTAAGATAATATATACTAATTTAGCAATAACTATAGAAAATTTCAGTGCGTGTTGGGGTAATTTGTTCCTTTGCGGCGACCTGATTTAACTTCTTTTTCTAGATTGAAGCCTTATTTACACTTCATATTCAGTTCACAGGGCTCTTCACAGAACATATTAATTCGGAACAAATATAATCACCATTATAGCCAATTCTGTACGCAAGAGACTCCACAGTGACAGTAAGCCTATTGTTCGAACTTTCTGTACTTGGCGACAACATTTTTCGGTATTTTGCAGCTCAAGTACCTGGCCAGTCTTGAGCGGGAGACTGAATGAAATAAATAAAAAATACGATGATATGTTCAAGAAAACAATATACGATGGCCTGACGTCCCACACCTAGACACTTTGATTCGTCGATGTGATGTAAATTTGCTACGTGCGGTCACGACTATGTTTTATTTTAGTCCTATTGAGTCCTCCCGTTGCATTCTTTGCTTCCTGGTTTCGACAGTCACTAGTTTTACACTAAAGCCTCAAACTCGATTAAAACTAACCAAACGAACACTCGTCATTGGAGTTCGAGGCACGTTACAAGCTAAAAAGAATAATTCATCTTGATATATAAATACATACCTATCCTGCTCGATGGCGTCCAGGGTTGTTACACTCGACTAGTTCTCCTTCCATCGACCGCTGGTGTTGTAGAATTTTCAGGAATTGCCGCTTCCAAGAGCCTAGGTGCTCCACACAGCAAACGTTATGTTTTATAGGTTACATGTTCCATTCCGCTTCTCTCCTGTCAATTTGCTTGGTGTACAAGGTTCAGTGAACATTGAGCTAGCTTTGTGCAGCGCATGACCAGGCAAGGGGGTATATTCTCCTTCGTATTTTTCCTACAGTTTCTTCAACTGCCTTAGTCTTGAGATCTTGGAAAACATTTGAAGAATATCTGAAATGATGAATAAATATGCTGTATTCATAAATGTCGTTTCTAATCTATGACCGATTAAAGTAGACAACAATGGAAACCATTCATAGTCACAGAGCATAAAATGACCCGACTGATGTCAGTTCCCGACTCACTAATGAGAACTTCGTTTTTACTTGTAAATAGGAGATTAAAGAGATGGCGGATTCTATTTAATTTCCAATTTAATCGACATTTCTTTCTAACCCTACGGCCAACAGTGTTGCCATTAAAACATACGGGTAACGAACTGGTATCAATCGGGTCATAGTAGGCATTATAATCCTGATCAGTTTTATTGGTGGCTTTCTGAAGAATGTATCGAACGGTAGGCTTAGCGTGGGTTGCAGATTGCACAGATGTTATTACAACCGGAAAATATCAGCTTTATTTAACAGCCGTCGGAAAATATCAGCTTTATTTAACAGCCGTCTAAAATTTCTAACGAAGTGTCAAGACGTTGGGGAAAATCGCTGAGAGAGGTCTAACTAGCGCACAGTGTGAACTTGGCCATACACTGCTCATATTAATTAATGAATAGTTTACATGGCATCCTGTCAGGAGCATAAACTAGACCTGAGTTGATCCTAGGGTTAGGTTAGTTATAGGGTTGAACCTCCATGTCGGGTGGGGGGGGGGGGGCGCGCCCAGAAGGTCACATAGCACATAGGTTACCTTTTCAGCCTTCTTTGTGTCAGCATATGTAGTAGCTGTACGTGTGTCGTCTACCTGATATTCAAGTATAGTGAAGGCAAGTTCGATTATATCTGATGGTAAAGTAATAATACTTTAAGTATCAAGTGTTAAAGTATTGAATATTAAAGTATTAATGCTTTAAGTATTAATTATTAAAGTATTAATTGATATCAATGATAATAATGATAATACCGTATTAATACTGAGTAAATTAATAACTAAATAATTGATAATACCTGTATGTATCGGTATTCTCTATATTATACGACTATTATTAGCATAATATATTAATACTATAGTGGACCCGTGCGTGAAGAATTCACGCAATAACCTATAAGTTTGCCTAATGCCTCTAGACCGGTGCGAAATCTCCTCTTCTCTTATTTGCTTCTTAATTTTCTTCTTTTCTTCATTGATCCTTTGTCGTGTTGTCATCCTTAGGTCTTCTATATAGACAGGCAGAAGTAACGTCTTGAGTAAAACACTTCAACAAACTCTTAAACAAAATAGCAGCTTATATACAATGTGTTGGCTCCGTAGCAAAGATACCGTTGATACCGTCTTTCCACCTCAAATATCTATTTCATTTGAGGTGCTCAAATTTTGACCTATGAAGAGAAAACTGCTTCGTCAGAGGAAAACAGTGCGCTAGAAGAAATAATTGTCTACTGCCCGTGAAAACTTATGTTTCGTCGGTTTCGTTGACAATTGCATCAAAGTGGCAAGTATAGCTCATGCAACGAAATCATCTGTAGGAAGAAACTACGAATCAAGAAGCATGAGAGTGCCAACGGAAGATTCAGATATCATCTACGATTTCAACTTCGGCAATGCAAGAAATGCATTCAGACATAAGGTCGCCCTATACGTTGTCGTAGATTCGATGTATGGAGAAGCTAATACTCGTACAAATCAGACTAAGCGTACGATGCCTTCATTGTTGAAATTTCAACTGTCCCTGCTTAAGATACGTTTGCCATCTTCTGCAACCCGGCCAATTTTCTGCCTATCACTTTCAATGGAACTTGAGAGGACAACCAGAGTCTCCAACCTGGGCTAAATTCCGCCTATCTATTTCGTTAAGAGCGTCACACCAAACATATATATATATATATTTATATATATATTTATATATATATATATGTTTATATATATGTTTATATATATATTTATAAACACACGACGGTCATTCTTAGTTCTTAGTATTAGATTAGGTTAGATAACAGGATGTCACAGGTATTTATCAATGGCCCTTAGTGCTGCATCGGTTCGTATTAGATGAATGCCTAGAAATTCTCAGTTGCACATCCCTGTGGGACATCTTTTTGTGTTCAACTTGCTCCCTTCCTTTTTCCAACTCCTGTCACCTCTCCTAATTCCCCAGTTCTCCGGTTCTTTGCCGACTAGCTGCACTCACGAGCGTTGCTTCAATAATGGAACACACTCGTGCATGGGTTTCACTTTTTTCACTTAGCTTGTATTCCTTCTTTTTAACCCTCTCCCAAAACCTCCTGTTGTGTCTATGAAGGCTATTGTATAACTCAACTAGAACGCCTGGTAGCGAAAGACCATAGCCCGCAGTTGGGAAAATTCAAAGCCATCATTTTTTATGACCAGCCAGGCCTAGTTTTTTTTGGATGGGGTCTCATCTAGGTCAACCCACCAAATTCCCTGCAATAAATTATGAGCATTGCTCAAATCCTTCTGCGTGTTTATGAGGCACAGACATATATACATATATATATGAATTTATATATATACTTAAATTTTCAATAAAAACATTATCACCTCTCTCACTTCGTTCGCGTGTGATAAAAATATTGATGGGTGACCCCGGGAGGCTGAAGTCGCAAATCGGTTTCCCCGAGCAGAAAAAAAAATCTTTGAGCGAATCTAATCTTCCTTTTTATTTTATCTTACCGTGCTGTGCCATGCGCAGCGTTTCTTCCTCCATGGATTCTATTTATTTTCACTCTGTCTATCATACATCCCGGTTTGGCGCAGCGAAAAGCGAGGCTAAATAGGAGCTAGTGTGGAGACCTGCTAGTGCACTCGGTCCTGAAAGCAGTGTTTAGTCAGAGACTCAGTGCCTGCCAGACTAAAGCCCAGTTCACACCGTGCGAGTACTCGGTCGAGACAGTAGCGTCGGCCGGGTAGTAACTCGATGTGAACAAAGAGACAGTACTCGGCCGAGTAACACGTCGAGTAACTCGGCAGAGTACTCGCCGAGTACTCCAACATTTTGGTTGGATGCTCAAAGCTGATATGAACACAAAAAAGTGAACTCACTCAAAAAATCATCCACAAGGTGTTCACATTGTCAGAGCACGTGGAGAGTCAGTGCCAGGAGCGTCAACTCGGCCGCGAGTATAGAAACCACTCAATCCTACTCGCCTTCCGGATTTGCTCGGCCGAGTACTCGCCTGGTGTGAACTATACTTGGAACCCCACTATATTGTAACTCTCAACTAAAGTACGGACGCTCAACTCGCAGGTCGTTCATCTTCAACACTTTCCAGATATGTCTTGGTTCCAGCTTTTCACAGTGCAATCGGGCTGACGTGGAAGCTGCACATCCTTCTCCAAACTGACCGTGCGATTTTATAGTTTGGCCCTCGTGCTTGTAGTAAGTAAGTTACCTGAACAAAGTTCAGGCAATTGTCTGAAGTGATAGGTACTGCACGGTATGGTACTTATCCCGCTGGTGGCCTCGACGTGCAGCATACCTGGCCAGTAGACAGGTACGTATACTTGCGTCACTGGCCAGCAGACAGGTGCAGAGACAGGTACGTGTATTTAACATGCGAGATGCAAAGGTCGACCAGCACTGGAGTGCCAGCACGAGTTGCGTAAGGACCTCCACGCGGTGAGGTCATGGGGTGCCAGGCCGTTCCTCCGCCGCATCCTTCGAGCTCAAAGTGTCTCTATTACCAGTTGTAATCCTTTGCGATTGAATGTGGCTCGTATACGACGCTAAGATTTGTTCACGAATGTCACTGGGTTATCAGAAGTGGAATATAATAGCAAGAGTGTAAAATTTGATTAAAATACCAACCTACCGCAAGCTAGGAATCCTGCAGCGGTAGTGAGTGTCATCTATCTCGGTCGCCGCCAGCAGTAATTTTCAAGAAGATAAAATGTGTACACTTTAGCTTCTATGCAATTACCTACTATGTGCTAAGCCTTGTGGATGGTGTGAAGCGATAAGTATATATGATGTGCGCGTTTGGTGGATTTGCGCGATCGATCGCGCTGCGCGTTTGGTGGATGTTGTAGGTATTAGTCCGTAATTTCGGGTAAGTTGGACTATATTCGGGTTTAATGTCGGGTAGGTTAGGGGAGGCAAGGACTGGTTTTTTGTTTTCCATTTTCAAATTTGAACGATCCACCAAACGCGCACAACATATACAGAAGCTGCAGACAAGTGGGAATAAGTTGGTCATCTGGGAACAGTATTTCACTTTACGTTCTGCACTACCTGCCTCTTGTTATCCGAATTGATGTTCCCATGCATGGTAATCGGCTACTTTCTTTTTTTCATACTAAACTCAGAAATTCTTCTCGATCAAACACATGTTTCGTACCTAGGTTAGTTTATTCATTCCTAGCAGTCCTAACGTGCCAGAATTAAGCATAAATTTTGAAGGTATGGCGCTATTCAGCCCAAACGTGTCTGATTTAAATATTACTTCTGGTAGGAATAACTACTTGTCACGGACACATATGTGCGCAGTGGGCATAAATGGATGAAACGTGGCGAAAGTGCCCATTTGCCCAGCACAGGGTTTCTCAGCATAATCCCATTAACGTGCTAACCTGAGATTTATTCCACCCAATTTTATGGTGGTGGTAGACTTTTCACGAATTATCTCTTGTCTCATTTTGGAAAATTTGAGCTCCGCACGAAGTATCTCGTGTCCCATTTTATGAAGTTTTGACTTTACCCGAACTGTCTCGTTGCTATTCCTGAAAATTTTCAATTTCCCAGGAGAAATAATGTTACATATTTTCTAGATGTTTTTAACGGCCATTGAGATATGTTGTCTTACTGTTGACTACCGGATGGCAGCCACGTTTACTTTAAAATATACTGATCCGTCTTTTTAGTATTTTCATGTATTTTATCTGGACTACCCCTCAGGGGCATAGGATGGGCCATAGGGTTAGGTTAGTTAGGTTCGCCCATCCTGTGTTAAGGGGCCCGGCAACCCCAGGGGGAGATCGTGTAGGTTACTTTAGCCATTAGCTAGGCATTCGTGACGTCTGTCTTTCGTGCCCACTTTGCTTCCTTCCCTATTTCGTACTCCTACTTGCTCATGCTTTATTCTGTTCTTCCTCTTCTTTCCCGACTTGCTGTTCCAATGCATGCTGATCCAGTGAGGGAACACCTTCGTGCATGGGTTCCCCGTTGCTATCGACGTACTAGCTATATGTCCCTTGCTCATCCCTCTGTGATATCGTTCCGCTCGGAAACGGAGGCTTAAACTTTCTCACTATAATAATAATAAATTATCTGGACTACATAGAAAATCTGATTCTTTTCTTCGTGATACATGATTTAAAAATGCTTTGGTTACGTTGATAGTTACCTTGATTCTTTCGACGAGGTCCAGGCAGTGTTACTCACACCGCCTATCTTGTTCAGAAGTGATGCTGCATTTGAGTGTGGAATTTATACTGGAAGTTATTATGGTACTAAACATTATTTACGTAGATAGTAAATTGGTATGTTAACTGGTAATTGCTTCAAAAGTTTAGCCTACGGTTTCTCTTCCAAAATTTTACTCGAGCACCTAGATTTTGCGAAGTAGTCCACTGTAGTTATAGTTTTGTCCCAAATTCTCTTCAGAGACATAGGATGGGTCATAGGGTTAAGTTTGGATCAACTGTGCTATGTTACGGGGAGTAGCGCACAGAAGATGGGAGCGTGCACATAGGGTTCTTCTTATTATTTTCATACTGCAACTGTTCATGCGTTCTTTGTATTTCTCCCCTTTCTTCTTGCACCCATTCTATGTTATTGGGAGCAGCGCTCCCTAGATGTCCACTTAGGTTACCATAAAGTGGGGGTAATGTGGAGCAAAAGGGGGCAATGAAATACTACAGGGCGATGGCCCACATAGTCCCGAATCTTACATCACAGTTTCTAGATGCTGTTGAGCATATATCGGACATTCTGAGTTGCATTACCAACATCTAGGACTCAATTGGCCATTGCCACCTAGTATTCCACATTGCCCCACTTTACGGTACCTTAGCGTTAG
Source organism: Parhyale hawaiensis (assembly GCA_001587735.2). Taxonomy (NCBI): domain Eukaryota; kingdom Metazoa; phylum Arthropoda; class Malacostraca; order Amphipoda; family Hyalidae; genus Parhyale; species Parhyale hawaiensis. Next base: position 4,083,546 of record LQNS02276770.1, read on the forward strand.
CCAGCCCCTTCAGTACGTCTTTCTTTCGATGCCGACTCTGCTTCCTTCCCTTCCCATGCTCCAACTTAATAACTTTGCTTTCTATTTTTCCTCTTCTTTCCCGACTTACCATTTCCGACTTGCCATTCCCGACTCGTCTTTCCCGACTTGCCATTCCCGACTTGCCATTCCCGACTTGCCATTCCCGACTTGCCATTCCCGACTTGCCATTCCCGACTTGCCATTGCCG
>LQNS02276770.1:4168411-4180360 GCA_001587735.2 Parhyale hawaiensis
GAATGCGCCTTTTGGTTCGTCTACTGCCGCCTATCTAATCTAATCTAATCTAAAAATATTGTGCTAGTATATCAATATTCAATATTTCATGAACACCGAAAATACACCTGAGTTAGTGCCTTTTGGTGCCCAAAAAAGAAAATAAAAAAGAATGTATTTACTCAAGTATTTCAATACATTTATGTATTTAAGTATTTAGTATTTAAATACATTTCAAAAATGTATTTAGTATTTAATTTCATTTTACGGATGTATTTAGTAATAAGTATTTAAATACTTTGATGTATTTAGTGCCTATCACTGAAGACACGTTAGTGAAAGTATTTAGACCTTAAGATATTTCTGACAAATTACAAATATTTCGGGTCCAGTTTACAGATATTTCGCCTCGACAACCTGGCAACACTGGGTAGTGGTTCGAACGTGCAGACGCGACATCGACGCTTCAACATAATATAGGCCTAATATACAAGAGTAAACTCCTCTGTATACACACATAGCAATATGCTATGTGGGCCATAAATAGGCAGGGTTGTAAAAGGCTTTGTGTTTAAATACCATAGAGATCCGACTATTCGTTTACGAATTATTAGCGAAAAACAGTGTAACTCTGCCAGTGAAAACCATAGTAGTAGATATATATGCCGAAAACTAGCACCAAAACTAGACTAGCACGGCTAGGTTTTGAAATGTGTAGCGCTAGCGTCGCTAGTTGCCGTCACTAGCCCACACAACTCTGGATGTTGTGGTCCCTGTAAAAATACTAGTGTGAATACAGAAGGTTTGTCTTTCTTCCAGTAAGTTCCATTTCTTAAGCCCGCTGCAGACGAGAGCCATATGTCCTGTGTTTTTACTTCACCGCGTTCGAATGCGTTGCTGTTTAAAGAACAAAAAAGAGCACTGCTTTTGCAAATGGGTAAAATCTGAAGAAAAGACAAGACACGGGCTAAACCAGAGAATGCGACGGTAAATATTTTATTCGAAACTTATGGTAGACACGCAGTTGTGTTTGCAAGGACAGTACGAAATTTTCTGAGATGGTTGAGTGAAAACACAGGACAAAAGACTATCGTCTGCAGCGGGCTTTAGCTACGATATACAACAGTAATGAATGATGGGTCGGGTGTCATTTCTTTAGACATCCGCGGATGAGGATGCAGGTCAAAAAAAGTGCGGATGTTCCGCGGATGCGAATATTTGTCCCACCAAAAACGCACACACACCCTCCCACGACGGCAGTTTATACTATACTTGGGAGGGAGAACTTAGATGGTGTTTTATAGACAGGGACTGCACGTGGACACATTTCAATCCAAATGAGAATTTGCAGTTTTCAGCACTATGGATGACTTTAGTGTACAGTGATAAACCTGCGCCTCCTTTGTTGCGGATTTTACAGTTCTGATATCCGCGGATACGGATGCGATTGCGGATGTTACTATCTTAGCATCCGCTGATGCAGATGCGGCTGCGGATGTCAAAAAAATGTGCGGATGTTCCACCCAACTTACAAAAAATTTACCTTGGAATTCACGGTGAAATTTTTCGACGCCAGCCCTAACTTTTGGCACGCTGCCATTTCTACAGTTTTCAACTGATCCAAGTCGCTCCAACGTCATGTTACTTCTTTTAGTATCGAATGAAGGCGCGTCATAAAAAATCCACTTTCGACATTTTATCCACCTATGGATTTTTATGCTTTTCCCTCCAATTGCCGAATTTCCACCGTTTTAATGGCATATTACTTTGAAATAGTAAGGCTATATAATCCACGACTGTAATCGGCAGGAATAGGCCTAGTTATCCTTTGGTAGATATTAATTAGAGCTACCCGAGGTATAAGAGCCACTCAGCAACGTACAGCTGGCGAGGTCTCCAGTGTGATTGGCGTACCAACTATTTTCCTTTTATTTAAGTATGCTTGTAAATTTGACTTTTCATGATTACCCACTCGCTGAGGTATTACGTCTTTTGTGCAACTTTTGCAGAGCTTTAAGCAGTACCACAGTGAGCTGTCTGCTACGTAACCTTTCACCTCCGCCAGTAATGTTCAACTGAGCCGCTGCGTTGCTTATAAGTGATTGGTTGCTGCGTAGACCGCAACAGTACTTGACTCTTAGGTCCAAAAGTGGCCTCTGACGCTGGCAGCCGAAATGGGAAAAATGGGATTTTCTCAAGCGATATTATGAACATGTAAAAACACGGTCATGCACGCAGCGGCCAAGTGCGTCCCCGCCGTATCCAAGATACCTTCTCCACAAGAAAAATGTTAGGTACTTTTGATTTTTTCTTCAGTATTAGATGGGGGAAAAGAAGAGCTCTTGAGAAAATCCTATTTTTCCGTTGCCTAATTTTGGCCGCCAGCGTCAGACCTAAGAGTCAAGTACTGTTGCGGTCTATGGTTGCTGCATACCTACCTAACTGCTTTTCCCTGACGTTCTTAGTCCACATCATTTGAAAATTTTCCCCTTTTCTTTACTGTGACGAACTTAACCAACTGTAACTTTAACGCATGGATGATGTTCCCGCTATATCATCCTTGCTTGAACCTATGGCCTACCATATGTGCGAGGGCGCCAGGATCCTCAATATATCAACATCTTGAGATGTGCATAAGCTCTTGCAATTGTCATCAGATATATCCCCACCTAGGTCGCCTAAGGTATAAATAGAGGACGCACCAAGCAGCCTCAGTCAATACCGTCATGTGATCTCTCGCGATAACCAACTATCAAGCCAGCTGTATAATACCCGTGCCAGTGACGGTGTATCCTTACGTATTCAATAGTGAACTTCCTCAAGGATCTCTCAGTGTCTCCTTACCCTTGAGTACTGCTAAACGTCTGACAGTGGGAACCATACTCCGTGAGCAAGAATAGATCCATAACCCATAGCGAACCATCAGGGCACGCCATAGCACACCCGCCCTGGGTACTCGATGGGCTTGTAATTTATATTCAAGCTTCACCTCCCAAGGGCTAGAGCAAACGTTACTTGTTGCTTAATGGCCGTTTTCCATGAGAATTTGACCTGAAACGGTACCTAACTTGCTGCATTGACCGCAGCTCCCCTAGATGCAGCAAGTAGTGATGCAGTGTGATGCTGGGTTCGCGCGGTGGGGCGCGTCCGATCTTGCTTTCTTTCTCTGTCTCCGGCGGCCTTTTGACGGGGCGTGCCTTGCTGTTCCGCGCACCCGGCAATGTCGGGTCAGAGCGGTGGCTTGTGCCCTGCTTGGTGGCTTGTTGGAGAGCCTGGGATGAAGGGCGAGGGCGTGTCCGGGGGCGCGTCCTGCCGTGTTGGTCCGGCGTGGCTCACTGCTCTTCACTCAAACCCTCCCCTTTTTGATACCTTAAGGACTATGGTCCGATTGTGGCGCGGCCCCACTTAGGTGGTAATGTGGACCAGGGTCTGTAATACTTGCCTGCAGGATCAAACGCCATCACTATTTCCTCCATGCGGTCAGAGAGGGTAGTGTTCAAACTCCGGGGCCCTCTTGGAGGCAACTCAACAACAACAACGCCATAGCACACACGGCGCAAGGACATTATGGTGGCAATTGTTCGCAATCGTCTCATGACAATTGCGAGAGCTTATGCGCATTTCAAGATGACGAATATATTGAGGATCCTGGCGCCCTCACAATGCCTGCAATTTACTATGTCCTTATTTGCTATTAGCACAAACCACGAGTAGTCCGGTAGTGTAGACACCATCTATGCTCAGTCTGCTGCCGTAGCTGCCAGTTGGCTTTAGCTCCAGGACTTGTCCTGTTAAGGAAGAAGCATAAATAAAATTTAATAAATTGTTCTCGATATAGAGATGTAAAAGTTAAATCACGCTAGAGTTAAAAGAGATTGATGCAAAGTAGACTCTTTAATTCGTTAACCTCATGGACGGCATGAGCAATAAATAATCTCATGATGAACTAATAGCAGCGCTTCGATCACGAGCTAGATAGTATCATGGTATAATAACGTACAGGTACGTAGCCCCATCGCTTGACCAGTTTGCGACTCCTCTGCGCATCTCGCTCCACAACGTCATGTGGAGACATGGCGAGTGCCGTGGGCTCTACTTGAAACTCTAGAGCCAACATTTTAACTTTAGCACGCTTATCAAACGTTCTAGCTGAGTCTTCAGACGAGAACAAATGTTTTTTCTTTCTTTCTTTCTTTCTTTCTTTCAGGCTACGTTGTCCGAATTTTGACTGAGTTTACTGGTTAACAATTTATATGCGTATTTGTCTAATGTTTCCCGTAAAATATCTAACGTCACTTTGTTTCCTCATAAGCTGCTGTAATATATGTGATAAAACAATGCACTGACTTCATATGGTTTTTCTTTTACAGTGTTATCAAGTCAAAAAGAGCTATGCAGGACTTTTGCAGTGAATCGCAATATTTTAATTGAGCTGGTTATTCGTATCCATAAGGAAAGAAAGTTTGATCACTTGAGCAAACGACAGTCCGTTTTGGCCTCCAGATGACGTCACAGCTGCTGGCCAGCAAGCGAAGGGGGCGGAGTCGGAGATGTGCGTGGGCTACCTGTACGTTATTATACATGGATAGTATTGCGTAGCCAGTGTTTCCTCTCAACGTTGGCGCCTGTCCTGCATATCAGTGACGTCATGAGCATAGAGAAAACGAAGCTCTCCTATTGACTTCCTTTGAAATGAAACTTCCTCCTTTGACTCTACCAATGTCTTAGTTCGATGTACTGTAAAGCATGCCCATGTGCGCCCAGCCAATGAATGAGCTCGTTGCATGCAACTTGGGCTCTCACACACCGGGCGGAGCTACAGTCGTTCACGACACCTTGTGTGCGTGTTTGTGTACGCAGATCGTGTGCGTGTGAGCGGCGATCAAGTTTGCGCGCCGCGCTGCTCGCTGTATCGCTGATTAAGTTAGGTTAGGTTACGTTAGGTTAGGTTAGGTTACGTTAGGTTAGGTTAGGTTACGTTAGGTTAGGTTACGTTAGGTTAGGTTAGCTCACCCTGTACAAAAAATTGCAATTATGGACAGTTTTTGGACCGCCAGCCCCCCAAATTTCGGGTTAGAAATGTCGGGTCGAAATTGCTTAGATCCAAAAAGTTGGGTATTAAGACAAAAGGTTCAAATATCGGGTAAGGTTAGGTAGGCAAGGTCTGTATTTTTTAGAAAAAAACACGTGCAAAAAAGGCCGTTTTTGCAAATTTCTGCACGGGGTAACATATAGTTAGGTTAGGTAACGTTAGGTATCGTTAGGTAACGCTCGGTAAGGTTAGAAAGGTTAGGTTGGGTTAGAAAGGTTAGGTTGTGTTAAGTTGGGTTAGGTTAGACTAGGCTAGAAAGTTAGGTAAGGAGGTTAGGTTAGGTAAGGGTAGGTTAGCTTAAGTTGTGTTTATTTTAGTGGTGGCGGGCGCAAGAAAACTTACGTGAACGCAAAGGTGACGTGAACGACGGAAGTGCCACCAGGCCCATGTGCGCCCGGCCGCGCTACCGTCGTTCACGACACCTTTGCGTTCACGTAAGCTTTCCTGTGCGCGTCACCACTAAAATGAACACAACATAAGCTAACGTAACCTAGCCTAACCTAACCTACCCTTACCTAACCTATCCTAACCTCCTTACCTAGCTTTCTAACCTAACCTTAAACATGACCCAACTTAACCCAACCTAACCTTTCTAACACTACCTAACCCTACCTAACTTTACTTAACCTTACCTAACTTAACCTTACCTAACGTAATCTAACTTAAATCAGCGATACAGCGAGCAGCGCGGCGCGCCAACTTGAACGCCGCTCACACGCACACGATCTGCGTACACAAACACGCACACAAGGTGTCGTGAACGACAGTAGCGCCGCCCGGCCAATGAGAGAGCTCGTTGCATGGTATTGGGATTCAAAAGACCGCTGCACACGCGAGTCTGGGCCGGATGAAATTCGGTATTTCGGTAGTACCGGGGGTATTTTCATCTACTGAAATACCGAATCTTTACTGAAACCGGTGCCGATACCGAATGGATGTACCGAATGACTTTCTTCGCTACATTTGGATTTCCCGCGCCCACAAAAGAACCCTCTTAGTCCTCCATGACCCACCGTCCTTCCTGGAAGACATTTGGTAACTCCAATTGATTTTCCTTCAGTTAAACTTTTTCACGCTGTATTGCACTTCATTCAAGAGAAGACCCATTGCGCTATGAGAATTGGGCGTACTGTGTCATAATGTTTCGCTCACTCTACTGTCACGTCCTTCCGAGCTTAGTGGAGCGTGAACTGCCAGTGGATGATGTAGCAGCATGCTTCCGTTCGCAGCTGTAACACCTTGTATCTCTCGCCCTTTCGATGCCCAGCCAGGCACGTGAGCTCTTTGCAGATCTTGGTGTGCTGACTCGGCAGTTGTGTGCGCATGCACAGCACCGTGGCGGAATTGCCTTCCTCTGAGATGAAGGGGGTGGTGGGTCTCAAGTCATTGTTCTTTCCGTCAAATTGGCGAAACAGTTCTTGGTGACCCGAGGTCGACTGCAACTACACTTTCTTATCTGGGGCCAATGGGCCTATACCCGCAGCACAAACTAGTTCATGTGGGTTTCCCAGGTGAGGGTGTGGTCTAAGTTGACTCTACCTTTATTCCCAAGTGTCCAGTGTCGCCCCATGTCGCCAACTACCGGCCCATTACGCTGATGCCCCTTTTGTCGAAAGTGTTCGTAAATTGGTCGCTTGTAAGCTTGGTCGTTTTTGCTGAAGTTATGGGTTTGCTGTCTGCTGGCCAGTTTGTGCATAGAACTGGTTTGGGTTGTTGTGACGCCTTGTTGTCGGTTCCGCACCATTTACAGTCTGCGCTGGATTGTCGGTCTGAGGCACGCCTTGTACAGTTGGACTTTAGCACGGCGTTAGATTGGGTCAACCACAGGGGTCTATTATACAAGCTTGAGTCGTTTATTGTGGGTGGTAGGGTTCTGTCAATCATTCGTGATCTTGTTTCTGAGCGAACGCAGAGTGTGTCTGCTGACGGCGTTTTGAGTTACCTCAGTCACGGTGGAGTCTGGCGTAACTCAGGGTAGCGTGCTTGGCCCACTGTTATTAGTTCTATATACTAGTGACATGTTCTCTTCGCTGGAAAGCACTTTGATCAACTATGCCGACGATTCCACTTTGGTAGCACTGATACCTGCTTCCCGGATGCGTAACGTTGTCGCCCAGTCTCTGAATAGGAATTTGTCACTCATTAGTGCATAGTGCTCGGTCTGGAGTATGAAGTTAAATGCCAGAAGACCAGGTCGATGATTTTCAGCCGGTCTCGGACACTTGAGTAGTGTATAATGCACCGAGATACCCATTTTTGAGGGTATACACTACCCCGCAGATGCGCCGGGTCATCGCGCCGCCCCTTCCGGTTTCCCAGGCCTCGCCCACTTTCGGTTTGCGCCCCCAGACTACCGCTAAACCGGTAGTGTATTGGCCGTAATAAACCGGAAGCTCACGCGCGAGGGGAGCCGCGATGGTAGGTTACCCTCAAAAACGGATATCTCGGTGCATTATACAGTACGACGTAGAGTAGGTTCCCCTCGCGCCGCCGGGTCATCGCGCCACTCCTTCCGGCGGTTTCCCAGGCCCCGCCCACTTCCGGTTTGCTCCTCCCAGAACCCCGCTAAACCGGTAGTGCATTGGCCGTTATAAACCGGAAGCTCACGCGCGAGGGGAGCCGCGAGGGTAGGTTACCCCCAAATACGGGTATCTCGGTGCATTATACACTACTCACTTGTATCACAGCAGATGATACTCTGGTTCAGGAGTCTATCTCCTTGGAGATTCTTGGTGTTGTCTTTGATGAGAAGCTTACTTTTGAGCCGCATATTAGGCGACTGGTGCCACGTGCTTCCAGTGAGATTGGGCTCTTGCTTAAGATGAATACACTGTTTGGTGACAGCTAGTGAGGTTATCCGCAGATGCTTTTATGCTGCCTGTGTCAGGGTATTGCTCACCGGTAACGGCTTCAGCTGCTGACAGTCATTTACGACTGTTGGACCGACTTTTTAGTACGGCCAGTAGGCTGTGCGCAGATAATGATGTGGTGAACCTGTCCCATAGGAGAGGAGGTTGGCCGAACTGTGTATGTTATATGAGGTGTACAATAATGAGAGGCATTGATTGTATTCTTCTTCCAAGAAAATCAAAGTCTCTAAGAAAATTACACGTGCTGCGGTCGGCACGCACTCTCTCACGTTGAAGAATGTTCGGTGCCGAACTAATCAGTTCGGTCGGGGCTTCGAACCCTAGTCTGTTAGGGTTTGGAACTCAAATTGCCGGCATCGGATTTCGGTCGTGTTGGCCTGCAGGCGTTCAAGGGTAAATGGTTTTTATTGGATTTCCTATAGCAGCGTTTCGGGATTCCCGGTGTTGCAAAGTGCTTCATTTGGGTTATGCTTCTTGTCAGTGGGGGCCCGGGCCCGAAGTTTTAATAATAATAATACCGAAAAAATACCGAATCATTCTGTAAATTTCTTGGAAATCTACCGAAATACCAAACCGAATGACCCGCTTTTATCTACCGAATACTGATACCGAGGGCATAGAAAAAATACCGAATCCCAGCTCTGCTGGCTTCTAATTTCAACTTCAAGCTTTTATAGCTTACGGCCAGGGTAGCCTTTAGTTTGCTGTGATGAAGCCGTTCAGCGTCGCACACAAGCGCTCCAACTCTTAGAAAGCCATAAGCTCTCTGGGTGATCTGGGAACGCATTCTCAGGATCATGGGGTCTAGCCACAATAACTACATAAGAAATAAAACAGAATATAAGCTTTACGCTTATACGCTTCAACGACTAATATGAACCGCAGTTTTCGTTAGAATAGCACTATATTTGCAATGTGTTCGAGAGAGCCAAGTGAACATGTCCCCTTATGCGTCCGAACCCACTCCAGGGAATGTATAGCATCAGCAATTCTTTCACTTGTGGTCACCGCGAGGGCACCGTCCTCGGGGTCGTAGGGGAGTGCATTTCTCTATCGGGTAGTCACTCAGTATATGACGCCAAAGCCCGGACACTTTGTGATCGAACTGTCCCGTATACTCTACTGGGCCCTAGTAAGTATTTAGTTACCTACGGCAAGACCAGTGCATGGGGGTTTCTTAGGTCGGATGCGCGATCAAGGAGACATTACCTGCACTTTAGCAGGAGCTAAAAAACTCCCTTTAAAAAGCCCGTTCGGGCTATTCGTTTACGTTCAAAAGTTAACCCGATACTGTCTTCTACGTTTTGTGGAAGACTCCCTGGATAATTAACTTAGAACCGTTGAAATCAGAGGGTAACATGAAGAGCCATACCGTGAGACCGGATTATCCTCGCCGTGCTCACGTCTCCATAGAAAGCAATGACTACTCCACCAGCAGAATCTTCAACTGTCACGTTGACGCGCATGGGGCTGGTGGCAGCAATGTTCCTGTACAGCAGAGCCTGTGCACTCACAAAAAAATATATATGTTAGTTATGTGAGATGAGATCATTTACAATATTTTCACTTATGTGATAGTTTAAATCACCTCCTCATCGCTTCAATCATTGTATCAAGAAAGGAAAGATAAAACACCGAGTTCTGCGTGAAAACTTTAGAAACCATCATGTCGGCACTGATGTGGAAGACCAGAACATCCATAACCGGAAGTGGAGGGAAAAGCAAAGAAACGAATTAGGCGCGAAAAAGACATGATGTGAGATCTTTGTTTTAACGCATGGTTATAACCAAGTCCTCAGAGAAGGTGAAACCTCTTGAACCTCTTGTCACTTGAATTAATCAACACACCCAACTAGTTTCTCTAACTAATAACATTTCATCCCTCCAACATCGCTTCGTTTCTTGAAGAAAACATTCTACTCTGTTATAACATTCGGGAATTAGTGCGATTGACGTTTGCAGTCATTTTGAAGCCGGTTGGTATCTGTACGCTGACGTGAAGGATCCACCTTGCGTGTTGCAGCACGACGTGTCAAAATGTGCAATAATTGAAATTTTTGCTTCATTTTTTCCCAATATCGTAGATTGTCCTTACTTAATAGTTCATTGCCCCTCTCATAGTCTCTGAGGGTTTCCGTGAAATTGATTTCTAAGTGTAGTTCACGATCCTATTCTGCTTTTATCATCTGCTTCATTTTCAGGAAGTTTCAGAGGATACCACCAGAACAAGCCACAGTTTCTGAACTAACGCTAGTATAAAGCTGCCTAAAACAATTGCTTTCAACGGTTGCAACTCTTTTTTTAATTCGCGTAATGATAAAAACATTGGGCTGCCGTTTCTCCGGAAATGTATTCTGCAACTGGGAGAAATTTCTAAAGCTCGCCGAAATGGCTTCAAGCGGAGAAATTTGGGCACGGTGGAATAGGAAAGACATGCTTGGAGAAACTCTAGGTCACACTTCAACTTATCACACTTTCTCCAGGTGCTCTCATACTGGCGAAACACACGCAATGCTGGTCTTTCATATCGATTCTCTAGTCTAATTGACATAGGTTGATTACTAGGGAATCTCACTCGAAGAATAAAAAGTAAAACCAACGTCGTAATTAAAACATTTTGTAAACGTTTCGGATTACGTTGAATCCATCATCAGTACTGTGAAAACACAAGGATAAGTATTTTTAGTAACATGAAACAGAAAACTATATAAAATAATATAAAATTTTATTTTATATTATAATGTTATTTTATAAATATATAAAATAATTCACAAACCTAACTTAAAAATTTGCAACGGTACTGCACATGCTTGACTATTTAGAGATGGTTTTTCACTGTTTATGTATATGGATTCCAATACCCTAAGTTCTTTGCTATTAGCTATTGTATCTATAACAGAAAAATCAGAAATTCTCAATGGGTGATTGGCTTCCTGACTATGATTTCTGATAGAAGATTGAACAGGTTTGTTTAGCACTATTCCGGTTCGACCTGAGACCCCCCCCCCCTATGCTGTGCACATCGCATGAACATCTGCAGTACAGTACTACCGATGTAAGTGAGCTGGCAGCTCCCACATACGTATTTGTAAACAACTGACGATCGCAACAGCAATTTGGGAGATTCAGTACGCCGATAAAAAGATCCTATTGTCTTATTATTACGATAGAAGAAAATTGGATTTACATGAAAAAGGTATTGCTCGCTTTCTGATCTTTGGCTGTTGATTAGGCTCACCTTCGATCCTGAGCCAGCAGCTTTCTTGCGGCCCTTTTGCATTTTTATTTCAAGAATGCGTTGCCATATCTGCATGTAGCTGAAGTTGTGTAGAAAAGCTACGTACGGGCAAGACTATCTCGTCGTGTGTAGCCTGTGGCATGATCAGCGTGATCTAATTTTCGCCTGTCAGCATTTCTTTCACCGATTGTTTTTCTGCTCACTTCGATTCATTACTCGCAGTTTGAAAAAAAATTATGTTTGTTGTGATCTTGGCTATGTTCTCGTACTTCCGTAATCGATTTAGTGATGATCCGTGGGTCGTTAGCAGTTTCAGATCTGTAGGCAATGGTAGGCTTTGAATCATGATGTGTCTCATAAAGTTTTATAAGCAGTTCTCCAATACCCATTATCTTTTACTTCAAAATTTAAAGAGCTATAGATATCCAAGCTTTTAGCTCTGTTAGTCTCTAACTCTTTACAATATTGACAGCGTTTGGAGTTCATTCAGTGAGTCCCAGCATCGTGCATTTGGATATAAACACACCAGGTTTTTATTATCCTCGACGCCCAAATATTTATAGCCAAAGCATTTCAGTTCCATTACGTCGGCAGTTTTGTGTCAGATGACACCGCAGATCTTATGCTTACCGTCACTTCCCGGACACGCAATGTTCATGTCTGCCAAGTTTTCATGATGGAGATTTGAGTGATGCTGACGCGAGAGCGCTTCTGCGTCACTTGTTACCTTGGCAAATGTGTTCCCTTACCTTCCTCCGGCTCTGGTGTCT
>LQNS02276770.1:4185090-4217647 GCA_001587735.2 Parhyale hawaiensis
ATCAGCTAATTCGCTGATAAACGTGGTCTGCGATGGCCCTTGCTACAGACTGTCAAATATGTATAGCCGATGGCAGCGCATACTCTTACCAAACAGAGGCCAAACAATGAACCGGAATGCGGTGTAACGTGTACTAAGGCTATCAAGCGCTCTCTGTATTTAATTTTAGTCTAGTGATAAGCTCTGTTTGACAGAACTATTGTACCACCCTGTGAGTACCTAATAAAGTTGATTGATTGATTGAAAACACACATCCAATTGCAATCCTTATACCTAAAAATCTAGGTATAGACACCAAAAAAAGGTTTCTTTCGTAAATATCCAGAAAGTTATGCGTATTCCAAATTTTGTCGCCGTTGCACAGCGGCCATATTGGATTTTTACGTTTATAGAAAATTGCTCAAGGGTGAAAGCTCTACACCCACCTAGGCGACGTAATATGAAGTTTGAACTATCAGAATCTACAAAGAAAAAAACTTAATCAGTCAAAACATGGTTTGATCTAAATTGGCCCTTTGGCTGCCAGATTATCAGCTAGTAGTAGTAGCAGGCGTATGCTCCTAAATTTAGCCTCCCTACTCACACAGTACACTGTGATCCAAAGAGAGGAAGAAAGAAGGGACATACTGAATGTCAAGAAAATCGTGGAGCTCATGCACGAGTCAACGCTGATAGGAACAGCAAGTCGGGAAAGAAGAGAAAGAACAGAACAAAGCAGCATCAGTAGGAGTATGAAAGTGGAAGGAAGCACAGACGAAAGAGACGAAAGACAGACGTACCGAAGGCCTAGTTAATGGCTAAGGTAACCTATGCATTCACCCTGGATGCGCTGCTCCCCATGTCATAGGATGGGCTCACGGCTTCAGTTTACGCAAAATTGAATTAGGTAAAAACTGTTGAAGTCGAATATCTCAGTCGCTGCTGCTGTTTTTACTCCAGCAAATAGTAATGATGAACTTTCAACTACCGATTGCCCCTAATTATGAGCAGTAAAAGTACAAAGAAGATTGGTAGTTTAGGAATTAGTGCGCGATGTTCATGGACTACAAGCTCATAGAGGGCAATAGCTCATAGAGTGCCGGGGTGTAAGTCCCGGTGTCTCTTTGGGAATGGGCCTATTGGTTCGTCTACTGCCGCCTATCTAATCTAAACTCACGGCCACGACTACGCAGTCGTATTTTAAGTTGAGTTAGCTTTAGGCTGCTGGTGGTAACGACAGTTGTTGAGTGGGCACCGGGTTTTAGAAGCAACCGGATGAAATTGAACCTACCGACATCCTCTAGCGGGGTTCTTGAGCATGCAGATATGGCACTTCAGGTCACGAGTTCACATCTACTTGCTACGCGGTGAGCTCTTGTTTCGCTTGACATTGTCTGTCAAAGTCTACTCCCTGGATGGGATGCGACTGTGGGGGTACTGACCCTAACCATAAATACGAATAATCGGAGCTGGCAGGTCATCGAAATGAAAGCCTTCAATGGCTGGTACTATAGTTTTTGACGAACGGCGGTTGACTACAGCCGTACACACCTCTTAGGCCAGTTGGTATATTTCTGCAGCAGGTACCAGTGCTTGTAGGTTTCCTAGTTGGTGTGCGCAATCTAGATGACTTTACCATTACCTTGGTAAGACTGAGTGTTGGAAATGTCACAGTTAAGCGATAGGCCTATAGGGTCAAATCCCGCAGGTCCAAGCAACGGGTCGAAGCCAGAATACCTGCCTGAAGTTCCCATCAAGTAAGGTCAAGTGGGTTTGTCTTACACCATCTTTGAAGACCCTGTCGAACGCGTCATTGACCTTTAATTTAGTCACCATTTCTTTTAAGGCCACTGCCGCGAGTTATCAGTATTGAAATATGCGAGTAGTAAACTGGCATTAATCAGACCAACCGGTGACTGTATTTAAGTTTAATTGTTTTACCTTCAAATAGTTGTAAGAAAATTTATTAATTAAGGGCATGTCCGATTGGTGGACTAAATTTAACCTTTGAAGCTTAACGTGCCCGAAACTTCAAACAGAAGCTTTGACGTGTAACATTGTAATGTGTTGCAATTGTCAGAAGCAACCCGAATACGCTCAGCCCGCTGAACATTGTAATGTGTTGCAATTGTCAGAAGCAACCCGAATACGTTGAGCCCGCTGAACATTGTAATGTGTTGCAATTGTCAGAAGCAACCCGAATACGCTCAGCCCGCTGAAAACTCTTTTTAATGGAGCACGATTGAGTTTTGTCAGTCTTAGAATAACTGATGAAGGAACAATGCCTGACACTAATTCATCTGGTCGAAGCCAACGTACCCTACCTGCGTAAAATTGTGCAATTCTCAAGCCTCGAAGGCTTAATTTTGGCGTCTAATAGAATATGCCCTATATAGAGTACGTAGACGGAAGTTAACATTTGCCAGAGATACATAATATTAATAATTCTTCAAGCTCATTCCCATTTTTAGGTCAAAGCTAATGTCAAGATCGTGTTTTTCTGTCAGTCACTTCGTCTGTGAGCAAGATAATGAAAAAAGTTAATCACGGATCTTTACGAAATTTTTCAGGAATTATTAGGCATGTTGACAGCAACAGATGATCAATTTTCGGTCGAAATTTGTTTGTGTGTTTGTTTGTTTGTTTGTTTGTTTATTTGCTTGCCTGCTTTTTTTTCTTAGTGCCATAACTCAAAAATTTATCGAAGGATTTTCATAAAATTTACGCGAATTGTTAGGTTTATTACGAAGAATAAATGACCAAAATTTTTGTGATGCTGTTTTTGTTCGTTCACGTGTTTCTCGTCGTGATTGATTTTGTGGTTGTTAGCACAAGAACTCAAAAATTTCTGAATAGATCTTTATGAAATTTACAGTTGTTAGTAATGTTAAAAGATAAAGATCGTTATATTTTGGTGCAAATCGGTTGGTCAGCTTGTGTGTTTGACTTATGTTTGTCATAAATATAATGTTTGCGATCAGCATGACTCAGAAAGTTATAAAAAGATCTTCAGGAAAACTTCAGAAGCTGTTAATACTATCAATAGGCACAAATCATTAAATTTTGGTGTTGATAAAAAAAAATCATGGTTTCAGAGCCAAGGGGAATTTTTCGTTGCCTTTGCCTTGCTTGGCGGAGGTATGTATGTGCTCTCAGAGTGCTCTAGTTATCACAGCGAACAAGGTGAGGGAGGTAGTAATGTTTTCGTTGAAGATTTAAGCATTTTTTATTCAATTCGACTACTATAAGATTTAGCGTTTCAGGATGAAAAATCCCATCTTCAGAAAAAAAATTAACCTGCAACCTATAAATAAAAATTTCTTTATTTTCTAATCGATTAGGAGAGTCTGGATGTTGTCGGGGTGAAGTCTAAAATGCAAATGGACGGAGCAGCGTGCAGAGGCTGGATGTCAGCTCCTGTACAGTCCGCAAATTTCAGGCTAAGTATGGACAGTATGGAACGGTAAAGCCGAGGTCATAATGTTGAGGCTAGGCTTGGTTCTATGGATGTGGAGGGACTCTAATGTTGAGAGCTCGATGGGATTGGAAGAGTCTATGATGGAAAAATCATTTTTGCTGATGGGATGGTTGGTTTGCTCACCATGTAGGCGGGGGTTTGAATGTCAGGGTTTTGCAAGTGGTAAACCGGTGCGACTGGATACACCTAAATGTTGGTCACTACGGGCTTTGAAGTGTTGTCCAGTGCTACCTGCGAACGAGGCACTGCAGTCCTGTCATCGATAAAGGTAGATAGCACTAGACATAAGTGGTGTGGGGGGTTTGTCTTTAAATTTGAAGTAGGAGTCTATGGTAAATGTGTCTTTGTATGAAAATTTAAAGTTTATATGTGGGTATAAGCTTCGGAGAGGAACGTTTTCAAAGTGTTAACTGTGCTAGCAGAAGCTTTGTTGTAGTACGGAAGCGAGTGAAAGAAGTCCTATTTACTGACCCACGGGTTTGCTAATGCCTGGATCGAACAGTTTGTCTAGGAACAATTTGCAGTAGTGGTCCCGAAAATGGTGCGGATAGCAGCTATTTTTTATGAATGTTCGGAGAAAGTCAACTTCGTTTGAAAATTCAAGGTAGGAGGAAGACAGATGGTATGCTCGAAATAGTAAAGTTTTTATTGCATTGATTTTGAATTGATCGTAGTAGTGACTGAAAAAACTTGTCCCGAGGCCTGAGAATGTGGGTTTTCTGTAAATTCCAGTGGTCAGTGTTTAGTCTTGGTTAGTTATTAAAACATCGAGAAAAGCTAAAGAATTATTTAACTGATTTTCTGCAGTGAATTTGATATTTGGATGCTTGCTATTCACATATTGTAGAAAGAGATCAGAATCTGTCTGATTGTTGAATATGAGGAAGGTGTCATCTATATAACGATTATAGTGGATCGGTTTGAAGTCACGTGGGCAGTCGTTAAGCCAAAGAGCTTCATGATGGCATAGAAAGATATTTGCCAGCGAGGGATTAAGCGGGGAGCCCATGGAAACTCCATCTATTTGCTTGTACAGCCTAATGTGTATTGTCTACAGTCTATCCTACAGCGCAACAATAGAAAATTTGTAGATAGAACAAAATCCGTCCACAGCAGAAAATTGAACGCATTTGGAGCATCTCCGAACCTAACCTATTGTAATCCATATTACGTTATTTTCAACAACTCAAATGTTACCCATCAACCACGCCTTATATTTTTGTTATCCTTTGATTTGAAGTTTTGCCTACCCGTATTCAAACCAGATTACTATAAATATTTCACTGGTTTTGAAGGCTTAGCCAACAGACTGAAAATGTCAACCACTACACCCTAATTTCTCGTTTGCCGAAGTGAGGAACAAAATAAAAGAAACCTGTAATAGCATTTACACCTCATACAGCAAACATAAGATGTTTTCTCCAATTTTTTCTGAATCCGATCCATCTTTATTATCTAATTTCAACAAAGAACATTCCGTCGCCGTGTGTAGAAGAGGTGTTGTTATTCTTTATGTAAATCAGTACCATCAAAAAAGGAATGCAATTCTTTCTGATACAACGAAGTTCACTGTTTACGACTCTCATACCGATCCCTTCAAACTTATACTTAAATTCATCGACAAAATCAATAGATATCTGAAGAATTTGTTTGACCAAGGCATCATTACTGATTCGATCTACCGTTCACTTTGCAATTCAGGTGCTTCCCCTGGAGTCATGTACGAACTTCCAAAGATACACCAAACCGGTGCCCCCTTCCGACCAATTCTAGCTGCATATAAAACACCATCCCACCCTATTGCAAAGTTCCTCGTTTCATTACTTGCACCTTTACCAACCAGTACACTTTGCGCAATTCGTATGACTTTCGCGACCGCATCAAAAGCCTCCAGTTGCCTCCCAATGCCTACTTAACCAGCTTTGATATCACCTCCCTTTTCACCAACATCCCCGTAGAGGAAACCACAGAGATCATTTGTAACAAAGTCTTTGATGACCCAGACTTACTCCACAAAATGGACAAAACTACCTACAAAACTTTCCTTAGCCTTGCCATCAAAGACTCCTTCATGTTTAGCAATAGACTGTACAAGCAAATAGATGGAGTTTCCATGGGCTCCCCGTTTAGTCCCTCGCTGGCAAATATCTTTCTATGCCATCATGAAACCCTTTGGCTTAATGACTGCCCACGTGACTTCCACTATAATCGTTACGTAGATAACACCTTCCTCATATTCAACAATCAAGCAGATTCTGATCTCTTTCTGCAATATGTGAATAGCAAGCATCCAAATATCAAATTCACTGCCGAAAATCAATTAAATAATTCTTTAGCTTTTCTCGATGTTTTAATAACTAACCAAGACTCAACACTGACCACTGGAATCTACAGGAAACCCACATTCTCAGGCCTCGGGACAAGTTTTTTCAGTCACTGTTACGATCAATTCAGAATCAATGCAGCAAAAACTTTGCTATTTCGAGCATACCATCTGTCTTCCTCCTACCTTGCATTTTCAAACGAAGATGGCTTCCTTCGAACATTCTTTAAAAATAACTGCTATCCGCACCATTTTCTGGACCTCTCTTGCAAATTGTTCCTAGACAAACTGTTCGATCCCGGCATTATCAAACCCTGTGTCACTAAATTGGACTTCTTTCACTCGCTTCCGTACTACAACAAAGCATCTGTTAGCACAGTAAACACTTTGAAAACGTTTCTCTCTGAAGCCTACAACATATAAACTTCAAATTTTCATACAAAAACACATTAACCTTAGGGTCTTTCTTCAAATTTAAAGACAACCCCCCCCCCACTTATATCCAGTGTTATCTACCTTTACCGATGCCAGGCCTGCAGTGCCTCATAAGTGGGTAGTACTGGACAACACTTCAAAACCCGAATTGACCAACATTTGGGTGTACCCAGTCGAACCGGTTTACCACTCGCGAAACCCTCACATCCTGCCCCGTCCTTCACGCTGAGCAAAACAACCATCCCATCAGCAGGAATTATTTTTCCATCATAGACTCTGCCAGTCCCATCGAGCTCACAACATTAGAGTCCCTCCACATCCATCGAACCAAACATAGCCTTGTGGTGGCGGTTCTATGCCAGTTCTCTTCAGCGTCTATATATATATATAGACTAACCACTGTAGTTAGGGTTAATGAGACTAAGGTGTAGCAACAGGTCATGTACTTGTGGAGCTAGTACAACACAGTTCAGGATTACTCTGCCGAGCGTGAGGTTAATTGGCTCAACTCACGAGGATTGGTTGGCGGACACTGAGCCCAGGGGCCCTGTTGGTAGTCTCCTTTATAGGTATTCGCTCCCACAGTGTGCCACTGCATTTCCGGCAGCTTCCTGGGGCACACAAAGCTGTGCAGAGATTTGCGTAGGTACAGCCTCAACATTATGACTTCGGCTGTACCGCTCCATATACTGTCCATACTCAGCCTAAAATCTGCTCACTATATAGGAGCTGACATAGAGCCCCTGCACGCAGCTCCGTTCATTTGCGTTTTAGACTTCCCCCGACAACATCCACGCTCCCCTTATCGATTAAAAATACAAAAAATTTTACTTATAGATCGTAGGTTAGTTTTTCTTTTTTTTGGAAGATGGGATTTTTCATCCCGAAACCTTAAATTTTATTTTAGTCGACTTCTATTTATTATTTTATTTTTACCTTAGTATAGTTTTTTAGGTATAGTTGTATACATATATATATATGTTTCTATATTTGTCTGTCCACCCAATCCATGGTCGAAGGAGTTAAGCAATGTTCATAATTTTTTGCAGGGAGTCTGGTGGGTTGACCTCGATGTGCCATGTGCTAAAAAACTAGGAATAGCTGGTCATAAATAGCTGGTCATAAAACGCAAGGCTATGAAATTTGTTTTCAACCCAATAACAGGTAGAAGAGGTTGAGCTATGTTCATGATTTTTTGCGGGGAGTCTGGTGGGCTGTCCGCAATATCACCCATGCAAAATGCAAAAAAGAAAAAAAACAGGATATGCTGGCCATAAAAATGACGGCTATGAAATTTTCTCTCCCCCCGAAAACAGGTAAAAAGAGTTGAGCTGGGTTCGAGATTTTTTGCAGGGAGTCTTGTGGACTGTCATCAATGTGACCCATGCCAGAAAAACTAGGATTAGCTGGCGATCAAAAATGACTGCGATGAAATTTGCTCCCACAGCTGGTGATGGCCTTACACCACGAGGCGCTCTACTTTACTATGCAAACTGTTTTTTTCCTAATTGCCCTAATAGAGATAGTCATTAGAAACTTTTGTTTAAGGAATATACTTTACTCTTTTGCATCACATGCATATCGTCACTTGTGTTACGGGGCCTGTTTAATTAAACAACAGAATAGTGCGCAGATTTCTCAGTACTAATTTACTTCAAACATTAAAGACATCCAAAGCTTTACAAGTGACCCTTGCTAAACGAACTGACTTAATGATCACCATTTTGACAAGTCTTCCAGGTTACACAGTCAGTTGCGTTGGCAAGGACATGACGAAGTATAAGGAGCTTCGGAGTATGACTATTGGAACGCATCTGTAGCGAATCAAAGAGCGCTAGCTCCTCTACGTATAGTACGTGTTGAGTATACGAGAGATAGAAGAGATGTCTAAGAAATTAATGCTTTGATACATACCTGAGTATCGTAAAAATACTTCATGGAGCTCAAAGCACTACTTAGGGCGTTCAGGCTCGTGTCCACAACATGACTACCGGTGGCCAGAGCGATGTGGGACAGCGTTTGGTAGACCCACGAGGCAGGTACAACCTGTCGAACAGCCCTGTGTCCCTGGTACAGGTTGTCTTCGAGGTCGTCGGACTTGAGCACTTGGGCGACATGGGTACCGTTTGAGTGAGCAGGATTATTCAGAAACGAATAGAAATTCGCACTTCCTGATGACGGCAAACTGCGTGAGTCCTGAAGACGGTCTATGACGTTCGAACGGTTGGAAGCGTGTGGATTTAGGATGATAGGAGTAACCTGTCCGCGAAATAAAATCTTAAGCACCGAGGATAATTTTACAAGCTTAAAAAAGAATGAGAGTTAAGAAAGATGAGTGTAACCTCACTTACCTGGTGAGAGGATAAATTACAAATTTTGCGAGCATATTATGCGATGCCACTACGCACGCTGAGAATGTAGGGCACTTCGTTGCAAGCTGGCACATGTGGAGGCAACCGTGGACCAGGTCCGGGGACATTGTAGTCTACGACAATTACCCACGGTGGGCCATTACCCCTGCAAGGCGATCACGCCCCAGGTCTAGCGGTCACCCCGATTTGACAATTATATCGAGGACAATTTCCTCCTGGTAGCAGACTAAAGCTTCTGACATTGACTCTCATGGCCGCTGGTTCAAATCTCGCTGCCAGCTTTGCAAGTTCTTCGCGGAACTTGAGGTGATCAGTAAGCATCCGGTCTGGGTACTGCTGTGAGTTTACTGACCTTTGCCGGCAATGGGGAGGCTCGTGGTGCAGATTGTCGCATGGAGCCTTTCGTCACTGGCGACATGGCTCTTAACAATCTGTGATCGACTGAAGCTGTATAGTCCTCTGGGGCTTGTAGGCCTATTTCTACAGCACAATCCAGTGCCTGTGGGTTTCCCAGTTGCATGTGAGTACTGGCACGTTGATTTTACCTTTACAAAAAACTTGACCCTAGAACAACTGGCTCCTCGAAAAACCTGCCCCTGTAGGACACTTTCCGTGTAGAAACTTTTCTCTGGGACCCTTGCTCTTTAGACAATTAGCGGGAGAGCATTCACACCCGTATGCAAATTGTCCCGCGGCAACTGCAATCTTCATGACAAATTACTATTAAGAAAATACCCCCTGACGACTAATCTGACTTGTAAACGTCAGAATAAGAAAATGATGATTTGTAGTGTAGTTATGACCAGAAGACATTAAAAATCGGAAAAAGAAATCTATATAACGTTACGGGACTAGTCATAACATAAACTTGTTTTACCCTAACCCAGCGTAACCAAACTTAAACTGTTATATCCTAATAGAAGATAACCCTACATCAATATTTACCCTAACCTAAGTTATCTAACCATGCCTATAGCATGCTAACCTTACCATCAATCTTTAATTTGACCAAATCTCTCGGCAGTGGTCATATTTGCTTCACTCATAAATTTAGAAAAGGCTAGATACTTTATTTTAGATTATTAGCTTGAAAGCACTAGTAACCATCCATGAGAGGTAGTTGAGTCAAGGAGTAATTGTCTCTATAGGTAAGTATCAGTGAGAATAAATGTTCACGGGATTGCTGTCCTGGGCCCAGACTGATCAAGATAATATAAGCTCGTAAAGCCCGGCCCTTGTTGTCTCTCACAGTTACCACTTGTAAGTTCATTTACGGAGCTCAAGCGTCCCTTGGTGTGTGTGTGTGTGTGTGTGTGTGTGTGAGAGCCAAAGGGACATGCAAAGCGTTCTATCATTGGTCAGGAGCAGAAGTGAGTGCACAACGTTTTACAGCTATAATTACAAGTGAGGGATTCGTAGATCGTGCTTTTATTGGAATTTAGAGATGTTAGTTAGAAAAAAAGTAAATGTTAAAGAGATGTAACTGTAGTAAATCTGGACCCTGATACAGAGTGAGGTCAGAGCCATGAGGGACCGGAGGCATGCTTACCCTGAGAGTTTCTTTCAATTTTGAAACATCTTCAGTTTGGGAGCATTTTTAGCCCTTCCTTGAATCTTTTTTATAACATTCAAGTTTAGAACAATTTAATTTTTAGAAGATCAATAACTGTATTTCATACAAATATGTATGTTTTATCCCAATTTTCCACTCTCCTCCTCCCCCCCCAAAAAAAAAAAAATCGGGCGGAAACACCCGTCCCAACGTGTTCCTCAATAGCTACGCCGCTGATTGAACACTGGTCATACTTTAAGTACAGAATCTCGTTTAATGAGCACTTGCTGTGCTGGATGCTATACACCAGTTTTTGTCCACTCTAATTTTGTTATTAATTTCTATCATTGCACACGCTCAGAAGCACTCATTTTGAAAAAGTTTAACTGAGACAGATCGGGTCCAAATCGCAACGCTGCTCAAAGGAAACGCCTAATATTGGTCATATGGGTTATAAATTTTTTTTACGCAGTTTGATAGCTGATACGATTTAAGTGCCCAGCATTATTGAATTGAAAATTAATACAATTTACCTTTATTCTCTTCTGCAAGAGCAGCTCTCTGGTGTGGAGGCCGGAGGTGGATCCTGCGATCTGAGGCGCTGCCTGGGTCACCAGGTACAGCTCCGTGTCTGGCAGCGCGGCGTGGGCGGCGGTGTACAGGGCCGTCACCGGGTCCTGAATTGAATCCAAATGTGGTTACAGTTTAACTAAGAACAGAAAAACAGTACTTCACACCTTATTCGTAATTTTCAGTAGTTGGAGTACTGTAAAGGCGGTAATGGCCATACACGTTAGATACGTTCGATTAACAAAACATAGAGGATTTTTAAGAGTTGCCATTGTTTTTCCTTGTAAGTTTCTTCTAGAGAGAAGAAAACACGTGAGGATTTCCGTAGAAGACTATTGCACGGTAATTTTATTACTCGTATATTCTAGACTTTTACAGTTTTTCTCATTTCCTTTTCTCACATGTTGACTTAAATCTCTTTAAAAATAGAGTAATTGGGTGCAGCAGCACCAAGTCTTGAATTGAATGCCTTTCGGAAGCAGTCAACAACAATTTCTGAATTGAATCATTAACGGAAGTAGCCAACACCAAGTCCTGAATTGAATCACTTACGGAAGCGGCTAAGGAAGACGAGTCATAAAGTGAGGACTTGATCGCGCTGGAGAGGCCTGCGGGAGCGTTGGATCTGAACACGCCTCTGCCAGTCACTGCGAAAATATCCGTTACAGAGTCCATATTAATAATGAAGATCAGTGTGCATTCAATCCATTTTGTGCACTTCCTGCGGAGTACATTGTTGGAAATTAGATCGCAATCAGGTTAATTCTTTCCCAAAGATATACAGATCGAAGTGTTAAGCCTTATGAGATGAAGTGCATCTATGATAGGGCAAAAAAATTTATTCCTGCAAAAATTTTAATTTAACCCTTAAATGCATAGCGTGCCATATATGCAGCATATACCAATAGTGTTATTTCTACGGGTGTGCTATGATTAAATCAGGCATTTAAGGGCTAACACTAAGAATAACCGTCTTGTGTTTATATATTTATTTATAGATTTCATGTCACGTTTCATCAGTGTATTCATCTGCTTGATGAAGACTGTTGTCATCCTACCAACGTCATAGAAAGCTGATAGGTAGAAAATATTCAAGGTTGCACTCAAGCAGTTTATCCGATTCCGGTCTTTCTTTGGCAGCGTTGAAGTTCACTCGATGTAGATGCATATAGTAATATAGTACAGCTTCTCTAAATACTCTCTTCCATCGCGATGTGTTCTCTCTTTCAAGGTTTCCTTAATCCAAACTTCAACTGATACTCTTATTTTGTCATTTTCATAATTATCGAGGCAACTGATAAGATATTTTTGAGCGGTCAGTAGGCTCGTAAAGACCACGATGGTTTTCTCGGCAGCAAATTATTTTCTCTTTTTTTTTTGAGTTCTTCTTTCAAAACAGCAAGTTTTCTCTTGGGAAACTTTCCGAGTCCGAGTTATATGCCACCCTTGAGTATCTTGGATACAGAGCTCCGTATTTATTAGAAGCAATATCGACTGCGGGTAAAAGCATCGCTTTTTTGCGTATCACCAAAAGAAAGCTTGGTGTTGTTCAGCTTTGCACGCTTATCTGTAGGGTTCCCTAATTTAAGTTGGCAGTTGCGCAGCATCCTACACTAGGAAGTTAATAAGAGCCTTGCATGCTTAGAAGGGAGCTCAACCGTTTACCCAAAACAGTTGATAACCTATTAAATCATAAAGTGCATGCCCTGTCAACACGCGGCCTTACCAAGATAGAGAGCCTTCTTCTATACATGTAAAGCTCTGCCTTAATATCTTTGCGATGATGATACGGGCAACACAAGATGGGTATTCACAAATTATTCGCCGTCATTATTGACAGCGCGGGCACTCCAGTATAGCATAATATAAGTAACTGCTCATTTCGTGGGAGAAAGTACTATAAACATCGGTCAAAAGAATACAGAAGAGACCGAGAGGCCTACAGTGACGAAGAATGTCAAAAGCTACGGGGTACCCGTGCACGAGTCAACGCGTAAGGGAATGGTAAATCAGGAAAGAAGAGTAACAAGAAAGAGAAAACATCATCATTAGGAGCATAAAAAGTGGAAGACAGCATAGTGGCCATGAAAGAAAAACGTCGTAAAAGCCTAGCTAAGTCTTATGTCTACCCCTAGGGTGCTACAGTGTCCCCCTGGGGTGCTGTTCCTCATAAGTCTATAACATAGCATGGCCAAAGCTAATCAACCTAACCATACGGCCTAACCATACGGCCTATGGCCCGTTTTCTGCCCCGAGGGGTCTACCTAATTAGAGACGTTTGGAGCCGTGCAAGGCGTTTTATTCAACGATTGAGACTAGTCCGCGATTCGAAAATTTTGCGTGGGAAAGTATTTTGTGGTTCAAATCAACATCTTGGATCATACCATCGAGAATGGAAGGCAAAGAATTTCGAGACTCTGATTATTTTTTATTCGTATTGGAATCTTTGTGTTTTTTTTCTTTCTTTCTTTCTTTCTTTCTTTGAGGAGCCAAAGAGCTACCCGTGAAACGGGGACTCTAAATTTTTGATCGCGTACTTAATAAAACGCCCAGCTATGAATTGGTGGTATTTCAGATTCTAGCTAAAAGAATTTTGTCGTCGGTTTCATCAACATCTGTTTGGTTTTAAACGTAAGCAAAATACACATTTTAATTCTATCGAGACATAATTTTCCGCAGCGGCGCTATGGAAAACTTTTCAATAAAAAGTATAAAAGAATGATATTACCAAGAAAATCCTCCAACCATAAAGTTAATTCGACTGCACACCTCCCCTGGGAAACATACACTCACTGGCTTGTGCTGCAGATCTATGGCCTCTGGCCCCAAAAAAGTACAAGGCTGCAGTCGACCAACGATCGTCAAGGCCTATGGTACTAGCTATGAAAGGCCCGCACGAGGCGACCTACGACCCTCTCCTGATCTTCCCCATATTTGGTAAAGTTCAGCACCCCGTAAAACACCTGGACACTGAATGGTGAGTCAGCAAGCCAAGTGTAAGAACTCGGCTGCTGGCAAGTCTTAAGCGTCGGTATTTTAAGTCAAGAAATATTCAGTCATAATGCTGCTCGTCTGTCGGTTACCCGCA
This sequence comes from Parhyale hawaiensis, assembly GCA_001587735.2. NCBI lineage: Eukaryota > Metazoa > Arthropoda > Malacostraca > Amphipoda > Hyalidae > Parhyale > Parhyale hawaiensis. Next base: position 4,198,888 of record LQNS02276770.1, read on the forward strand.
TGATGTTCAGTTCTGCGCAAAACGTGCCAAAGTTGCCTTGCCAAAAGGCTTGCAGCTGGAGGGACCGTTAGCTTCCAAGGTGTTAATTACCCCCGTCAATGAGGTTATGTTTGACAATTGTACTTGGAGGTGCTGTTAGTTGCCAAAAAGCTAACTTATAGAAATATCCTTAATACAGTTGTACGAACTATGAAAAGAGTCTACTATCTCACAAAAATTAGGAATGCGTCTCATGATACGCGTAAGTCGTGGAAAGTAGTCAATGAGCTGCTTCACCGTGGCACTCGACGCTCAGCACGCGAGGTAGTTGACAATGGAAGGGTCATGAGGGGCACGTTTTAGGCCAATTGGTTTAACGATCATTTTACGTCCATAGCCCGAGAACTGGTGCAACATTTGCCCAAAAATCAAGTGCAATACGGAATTTCTAGTCCACGAATGAATCAGAGTGCAATTTTACCCCAATAACTGGTGATGAAATTGTAAATATTGTTAAAGATATGAAAGATAAGCATTACCATAGAGATGAGATACAACCAGTACATTTATTACATATTCTTCCATTAATTCTTGCCTCTTATGTTCAGTTTTTAATGAGTGTGTTGTCGTTGGAGTTTATCCGAATGTTCTTAAGACTGCACGTGTGATACCGTTGTATAAGTCTGGTGATCCAAATGTACTCTCAAACTATCGACCAATATCAACACTTTCTATTTTTAATAAGACATTTGAGAAAGCGATTCACTCCCGTCTAACCCAGTTTTTTCTTTGAAAAATATTTTAAGTAAAGAACAATACGGTTTTAGAAAAAAAGAGAAATACAACTCAAGCTGTTTTAAGCTTTGTAGCTGATCTGTTGCCTGCATTCAACAATACATCCTTTACCCTATGTTTATTCCTTAATTTAAGGAAAGCGTTCGACACAGTGAACAAGGATATTTTAATTTTATTTTGATTAATTATGGTGTTAGGGGGAATGTTCAAGATTTAATAGCGAGCTATCTTTCGAACCGTAAACAATACTTTACAATACTAGGTGAGCAATCGAAAACAGAGAATGTTGATGCTGGAGTGTTGCAAGGATCAGTCTTGGGCCCGCTGCTTTTTAGCATTTTCATTAATGATATTGTGCATATTCCAGATGTGAACAAGGTTTTATTTGCAGATGATGCAGTTTTTTATCTTAATGATAAGTTGTTTTTCAATGTGCAGTCGATAAAATGATAATATTTATAGGAAAATTGCTCTCATGGCTAACAGCTAATCGACTAACACCAAATGCGGATAAAACTAAGCTTATGGTTTTTAGCCCTACGAAACCTAATCTATTGCCAGACATCAATTTTGATGGGGTTATATTGGAATTGGTTACATCGTTTCGCTACCTGGGCGTGATCATCGATGACGCACTGAAATTTTCTTTGCATATCACGTCTGTATATAGAACACTTAGCTGCGCAAACAGAGCTATCTACTCTGCAGCAAAGTTTTTAACAAGAGAAGCTTTGTTGGCACTTTACTACTCATTATTTTATTCGCAACTGACTTATGGCATCATTGTTTGGGGTGGAGCATCAAATAATATGACTAGACGACTCAAAACTGCAATGAATGAAACATTTAAAATAATTTTAAATGTCAAACGAAATCAGAAAAATATTCCAGTCATGTCAACTGATGCAATGTATACTAGTTTGGAACTACTGCAATATGATGATGTATACAGGTATTTCCTAATGAAATTTTTACGTTCGACCATAATGGGACTGACACCCTTCTTTGATAGTCATTACAGCCAGCTAATGACACGTGGTCATTACAATACAAGGAATGAACGTGTCAATTTGCCGAGTGTTACGTTAGATATAGAGAAACGTTTTACAATCTTTCAAAGAGTGAAAATTTTTAACCAGTTGCCATATGAACTAGTCCAGCCAATGAGTGATATGAGTTTTAAACGACATTTTAAAAACTATTGTTTATGTTAATATAGAGTCAATTGAATGATATGTGCCCAATAAGCAGTACTGCTTTTATTCGATTGTTTTTAATTTGTGTTCTGTGTTCTTGTAACATTGTAGATTTGTATTTGTAGCAATTTAAAACGATAAACAAATTGTAAGGGCAGTCGAAGATACAACTAGTAGCTGAAGGAAGAAGCGTCAAGTACAACTGGAGGCTGAGTTTTTGCGATAATAATTTTACCCAATTACACCATCAGCAGCTACAAGATTCATTATCACCCGGGAACAAAGTGGGAGAGGTGATATTTTCGTTGTTTATCTGTTTGTCTCTCCCCCAAAATAGGCAGAAGGAGTTGAGCCATGATCAATACCCTTTTCAGGCAGTCAGGTGGCTTGACCTAGATGTAAAAAAAAATTACAAAATTAAGTCCCCCCCCCACTGTGGGTGATGATCTAACGCCCGGAGGCAATCTAGATTTGGTTTCAGTTGGAAACACAGTAAGTCATGGAAAATGAAATTCACCAGCGGTAGGGACTTCCAGCCCTCTGAGGGCTAGCTCTCACAATTGAAGTAAGGGGAAACTCATGGAAATGGTAATTTAGGCAACTCGAGTAGTATGTTGCTCATGTGACTCGAGTAACTGAAATAAATCGAAGTAATAGTGGTAATGGGCATGAATTACAGTAATCGGAGTCACTCATAATGGGTAATTCACGTTACTCGTATAGAACATAACACACGCAACAGAAGTAACTCAGGTGAACCGGAGTAATAGCGGTCACTCGCAAGAGCTAGAGTACTCGGGGTAACTTACGCAATAGGTAACTCGCATAGCTCCCGCAATAAGAGTAACGGTTACTCACGTGAATTGGAGTAGAGGACGAGCAAGTACTCTTCAGGTGGGTAGGGCAGCTGGGAGTGGGTTCTCAGGGTACTCATCATCGTATTCAGCTGCTGCATGATTTTCCCGCTCACTTGTCCTGAATATGACGCAGGGTCTCCAGCTCCCCCATACACGATACCCACGGCAGGCGTTGGGTGCAGGGAGAACAGGTGGGAGAACAGGGTGTTCCCTACAGTATGGCGGAGAGTAGTTACGTAGTGCGAAGTCGCCTGAAAAAAAATATATATATATATAGGAGAGATAATGTATTCTAATTTTGTACAAATTACTCATGTCTCCACCTGCAATGGACGATAAACTTTAATTTTTACAATGAAAATTCACTACTTTTTGGTCAAGTAAATGCGTACATTGGAAGAAAAACGCAGTTTCATGAGTTAACCTATTGCCTCTAGGGTAAAATTCACTCATTGTTTCCCATGCCTACTAATTGCCTTTAGATAAAAATAAATTGCGCATTGTTCCTAGAGTCAAATTACTGCCTCCACAAGAAAATTTTTATGTTGCGTCACAAGTTTCTTGGATTGTATTTTTGGTAAAAATTCAAATATTATTTTATCAGTTTCTATCCCAAGTCTCTCAAATGCATGTGAAAAGTAATGCACGCAATGCTTAATGCTGGTAAATGCTCTCGTAAGTAATTTCATTCTTACATTAATTTTACTAAATGCATGCGAGTAAAAATTCCCTCGAAACTTCCTAAGCACAGTACTCAACATCAAAATCTGATTATTTATACCTTTTACATTACTAAAAATTCCAGTAATTTTCACACCGATCCGTTCACAACTTTTTGAGTTAGTTTGCTAATAAGCATAAAAAAAACACAGAGACAAAGAAACATATGAAACAAACAAATAACCACAATAGTTTGGTCATTTACTCTTCGTAACATACCTAACAACTCATGCAAGTTTCATAAAAATCCTTCTGTACCTTCATTAGTTATGCCACCGACAAAAAAAAAAGTGGCTGACAAACAAACGGTTGAGAGGATTTTAACCAAAAGTTAATGACCTGTTACAAAGACATGCCTAACGATCCCTGCAACTTTTGTAAAGATCCGTTCATAACTTTTTAAGTTATCTTGGTCACAGACAAAGAGCCAAACATACAGACAGATAGATCAATACGATAGATGAAAATATAACCTCCTCTCTGGAGGTAAATATTCAACTGTCCGTAGGCAGGGGTTCCAGTTTCAAAAATGATAAAAAGGCTCATCACCAGTTACCACGATGGAAATCACAAGCTCGGTAAAATTTGTGGTCGGACAAGGCGCGTTGGTAAACGAAAACGGACAATAATATTGATCTTCGCTCACAACATCGATATTGACTCCTGGATTCAGCTGCCAGCTCATTCATGGAGATCACTACTCGGTACGTACGCGTTCATAGAGATCACTGCCCGGTACGTACCTCAGCCGCCAGCTCGGCAGCTCATCCAAGGAGATCACGGCCCGGTACGTACCTCAGCCGCCAGCTGAGCAGCACGATCGTGGAGATCACTACGGGCGCTGAAGCAGGCCGTTGGCAGGTCCTTCGAGATGCCAGACTGAACTCTCGTGGTGCTGCTGAACGTCTGCCGCGGTGCAAGGCTGCACTTGCCTAAGGAAAAATTAATATTCCTCTTACTGAGGAGAATAAATTTACTCGCTCAAGCCGGACTCAGACCACTGTCTTTTGTTCACAGTGACGCCGGAATATTAAAATAATAATAATTCAGTAGACGTATCTTAGGTAGAGCAACCCAGGCTTAAATTTATCAGAGTAGATAGAAGCTTGTGGAGCCAGGCCCTAATTCTATCTCCCAGTTAGAACTTGTAAGTGCGTTTACGCATTTCAAGTGTCTTGTATTTAGTGTGAGACAGCCCAAGCAGCATGCAACGAGCTGTCTCATTGCTCGGGCGCAGAGCGCCTTCTGTATGGCGCTTTACATTTACAAACGTGGGGTTCATAGACCGTGTTTCTTTCATAATGTGGCTTTCTCTTTTTTTTTTTTTTGTCACTAGACAGTAAGTCCTGCAGCGGGGTAATCATTGATAATTCTGAGTCCTTGGTACATATAACTAAACATTTTCCTTCAGCTGTCAACACTCAAGGTAAATAATGATTATTTGTATTGCTGATATACAAGTCGGTACAGCATTGCGATGTAACCGTAATAAAATACAGTCGATTCGCCGAGGGAATGAGGTCGACAAGGCCTCCAAACGCTTGTAAATTAGCTAAGGCTTGCGTAGAACAATACGCCCGCCTCGCCCGTTTTTTTTTTTTNAGTTATAAACATTGTAGGTAGATGTCTGCAATAGATAAATAGCTACATTAATAATCTGAATAAATAAACCTACAATGCTGCTTAATATAATTTCCAGAATCTATTTCGCTTGTAGTAAACGAAGGCTAACCTTGTCCTGCCCGGGCAGAGCTACACCACCACTAGGGCTCCCTTCCCAAGGAATACACCGGAGCAGGAACCCCAGCAGCAGAACGACACAGCCCGAGCAAAACTATGCTAACCCGGCAAATTAGGACTAATTGAGATCAAGAACTAGTTAAGAAAATAAAGAAAATTTCTTAGAATTAATTCAGATCTGGCAGACAAACTCTAAGCTAATGAACAAAGAATTGAGACAGTTTCTTGTTAATAATAAATCCTACAGAAGTTAACATATTACGCACAAATTCACCGATTACCCCCACAACCCTTCAGCACAATATCAAATATGAAGTGGCGCGTCTAACCGCTGCCACGTCGACGTGCTATGTCCATAATAGTATGGAACGCTAATGTAGTTGCGGTAACAGTAATCATTGATAATTCTGAGTCCTTGGTACATACAACTAAACATTTTCTTTCTGCTGTCAACACTCAAGTTAAATTATAATTATTTGTATTGCTGATATACAAGTCGGTACAGCATTGCGATGCAACCGTAATAAAATACAGTCGATTCGCCGAGGGAATGAGGTCGACAAGGCCTCCAAACGCTTGTAAATTAACTAAGGCTTGCGTAGAACAATACGCCCGCCTCGCACGTTTTTTTTTTTTTTTTTGAACTGCCTGCATTAAAAACCTCGATTTCCTGCTCTAGCGCTGGATTTCCCAACCCCGGCATGAATTACCTCAGTTGAGTAATTGTCCCGTATTTAGGGGATAGATGGTCGGTGTTATACTCTAACCATTTTATCAAGGCAATTGGGGCGTGGTCCAATTCCTTTACAGCGTTTCCAATTTTATGAGTATTTCTGAGATTTTTCTATATCGGGTGTTCCTTAATTCTTTCCACAAAATAAAACTATAGGATCCTTATGATAAAATAACCATATTTTACTCTATCGATGCATATCCGAAAATGTCTACTTTTAAAGATATGTACGTTGACTTAAAGTTCAATAGCGCGATTCACTTAATCGGCGGCTACTGCACTTTACAGCGAAGATAATGATGCACACCGGTCATTTGTTGACATTGATCACTAATCTGCACCGTACCTGATTTCAGATGACCATGAACCAACTACCGTCCGACGAAGAGCTGATCGGTATGAGCGTTGACGGCTGTGAGAGAATTCGGGATTGACATTTTTCGATTTTTTTATATTTTTGCAATTTTTGACATCTTTCGATTTTTAACCTTTAACTCCAGGCATCTTTGAACGGGTTCGGCAATCACCACGTCGGCGCCTACGCGCATGCATTGCTGCTGATGGGAAGAATTTCGAACAATTTCGGTAACTATGTAACATATGACCTCCTATTTTCCTTAAAATAAACATAGTCTGACAGTGATTGTTCATTTACCCTACAACATTCGCCAATTCTGGGCTTGGTTTAACTTTAACTTAACGTACCTTTAAAGGTAGACATTTTCGGATATGAATCGATAAAGTAAAATATGGTTATATTCTTGTAAGAAAACTATAGTTTCATTTTATGGAAAGAATTTAGGAGCCCCCGGTATACAGGTAATGGGTGGGGCTAAGATATGGGTCGAATAAAATCTCAGAAATGCCCATAGAACTGGCAACGCTGTAGACGAATTAGACCATGCCCAAACTGCCTAGATAAAATGGTAAGACTAGAAGCCTTGTGACACTAGCGGGCTATATACATGACGTTGCAGTTCACGAGAAGACGAAAACAGCCTCCTCTACTGCCGGGTGTATAATAAAAAGGGAAACCGACGATTTCGAAATTGAATTTTGGGGAACTAACATCTAAAAGTTAGGAGACACCGCCGTAGCGAATTATGACTTTTGGAACGTGTTCCATTGCATTCGCAAGTATAACAAAATATACTAAGTCGGCGAGCAGCTGTTAGAGCTAGCGTGACTAAGATACTTTGAAAAAGCGATTGTTGAGTGAACCTCGCCTTGTGTCAACGATCACAGTAAGGACAACAGTGCATTTATCATTTAGTATATTTGTAGACACTAGTGACAAATTTCAATAGATTTCAACCATGATCAATTCATCTACAGTCTATCATTAGAGTGGATCTGATCCACTGCCAGCATATTAACATTAATACGATACCAACTCGAATGATTATGTTTAATTTTCAGCCGTAACCTTTGACAGGTCATGAAGGAGGATGTTAATACTTACCATAACTGGAAATGGCCAACTATACCTCTTTCTAGGTATATGTTTAAATTGAAAATCAAGCCGTCAGGTGCCACTGTTGTGCCTGCTTTTACCATCGTATTTGGCGGCACGCTGCTAGCAACTCATTACAACGGCTGCAATATACTATTAAGTTATGTATATAACTGAATTTTACCCGCCAAAGAAACTGATTTTCAGTATTTGAACCAAGCTGCGTTACTTTGCTACAAGAAAGACTTGCACTATTTTATTATTACAGGAAGCCTTTGAAACGAGGTTGTACAGTTTATTATTACCATTTTCATAGGCAAGTTACCATATATGATCCCTCTCATATGGCTGTTCGAACAAAAGTGTTGTTCAGCCGCCCTGGTTAATAGGGTTAGCTGTCTTCAGTACTGGAGTAGCCCAAAATTCGCCATAGGAATGCACTTAAAAGTGTGTCACCCAAAACCAACTCTCATTCCTGTAAACAGGCAGCAAATTCCTGCCTTGGTGAGATCGAACAGGACGAAAATTCCAGTTTTCGCGCAGCACCAGCACACCAAGGCAGGTATTTCCCAGTGGTTGCACGGTAAGACGTGCTGGTTCTGGGATAGCACTTATCCCTGCACGAGTACTTACCAGAGAGGGTGGTGCTTATTCCAGGAAGTGAAATGTAATCCGAAGTGAGCTTTCCTGCTCGTATAATGGACGGAGTCACTTCACTGTGGCAGTAGGATGCTGCGTCCTGGTAACGGGAGAGTTAAATGAATCAGTAACCATTCAGGTAGGTATTCATTTACAATAGAAAAACGACGCCGTCTATCAAAAAATCAAGAGCATGTATCAGGTATCGGCGAATAAATAGTGGAAAGTAACGGATATGATAGGATAATTGCAAGTGAATGTGAGATAATTGTCTTCAATAGAGAAATATCAAATAACTGCCTAAAGTTGAGTAATATCGGATACTTGCCTTAAATAATTTAGTAACATCGGATGATTGCTCTAATTTGCATAATACCAGATAATTGCCTTGAATCTGATACAATCGGAGAGTTGCTTTGAATCAATTATTAATACTGCATCAAATATTATCGGATAATTGCCTTAAACTGGATGTTATCGGTTTATTGCTTTAAATCATTATAGCAGATCTGATCCACTTGGCATATTGGGCCGTCGCTTTGCGGTCTGTTAATTTCCAAAGTGATCGGGTGACTGACCGCTTCACCGCCAAAGTGATCGCGTGACTGACCGCTTCACCGCCAAAGTGATCGCGTGACTGACCGCTTCACCGCCGAAGTGATCGCGTGACTGACCGCTTCACCGCCGAAGTGATCGCGTGACTGACCGCTTCACCGCCGAAGTGATCGCGTCACTGACCGCTTGACCGCCGAAGTGATCGCGTGACTGACTGTTTCACCGCCGAAGATCAGAACTATATACACCAGTCATACAGTATCTTAGTTAGCTGTCCGGAGCTTATTATAAAAACGGTGTGTTCAAAACAATGTTATTGAGGAACGGTGGTAATAATGATAAAGTATAAAAGCAGGATGAAAACCACGAGAATAACTACAAACTGGATAATTGCTTGATGATGAAACGGTTATCCTGTAATGCTGGTTGTAGAACGGGTTAGCGAACTTGTCACGAACAATTATTCCTCGCTTTATTGAGAGTAGGGCTCACCTACAACACTATATGAGGAAAGTTGTATCTCTAGTACAGCACGCATTGCATGTCTTTTGCCTACTGGCAGCATCCCTCCCCTCACGTGCTCGTTCTACCCGAGCACTTTTAGGCGTGTGTTTCTCATCGGTACCCGGGAATCCGTGCCATTAGTAGGACAACACTTTTTCTACAGCAATGTTTATTTTAAGGTACATTGAGAAAAGTTGTTTTCATCAGGTCGCTTTCCCACTCATTGAATACCTGAAGGCTTGTACAGGCCGGAAATTGCAACTTTCGCTATGCACATACACGCCAGGACCAGTTGCTCCCACCCGTGCACATGTACGCGTGCTAAATTTGGGACAGCACAGTTCTCAGAGCCTTATATCGTGCGCTAGTTTAAGTGTACACCAACCCTTAGCAGCTCCATGGTTTATTAACCTCTTCCACAACCAATGCTTTGGAAAATACATAGCATATGACAGATTTTATCTAGTTTCTTCGCATCAGTAAAGGTGGTGTTGCCTGGAGGAGCTCCATGTCAATATAAACAAATGCCGCTAGCTTCAATCAGGACCAAAGTTGCACCGTGAATCTGTGTTTCGTTACTTCGAGCTGTGTTTCATGGCTGGGTCCCAACCAGCTGCCCTTGGGACGCCGGTGCAGGATTGACTATGAAGCAGTCTCGAGAGCAATCGAATTGGAATTAACGCCGGAAACCCCTGTAAATTACACCGACAGCTGATGATATTAACTTATTTTGACGGAACTGTTGCGAATCGACTACATAATAAGATCAAAAGTTAGGCACACTTATTCGTGCTGCCCTCCAAAAATATTAATAATATAGGTTAGAAGCCAGGCTCGTCTCACAGCTTTCGAAACCGTTTTATGCTACTCGTGTCTTTTTTTTTATTTTTTTTTTCATCTGGTAAGCATAAATTCAATTATTTATTGTAAACAAAATGCCGTTGTAAACAAAATGCCGTTGTAAACAAAATGCCGTTGTAAACAAAGTGCCGTTGGCGACGGTAATGGAAACTTATACAAAGGACGAAACTGGACGACGGAAGTTAAAAGCCGAGATCGCTTCGTCTCGCCCTGGACGGCCCACGGACACTGAAGTGAGGATGTTGCCCACTGCTATCAAGATTATTTCTGGTTTTTCTGGACATTTAGGATAACTACGGACATTAATCTGCCTCTAGTTCGGGGTTCCCAACCGGGGTTGCGGGCTGACCTCTTAGGTGTAAAATCTTAGGTTAATTTCAGCAGTTTAAAAAAGTAAATTTAACCTTGTTATCCATTTTTATCACCGAAGCAGTTGATAACTTCGCAGGGGAAGCAAAACATGTCCTAAGAGTCAGGCTTAGGAAAGGATGAAAATCTGTGCTGTAGTCCATAAACCAATTACGTACAAATACTGGGACACTGAAGTGTGCAGCACCTCCACTTTTTTAATGTAGCGTTTTAGATTCTGTACCGTTTTGGAATCGATAAAGTTGTCAAGTCGTAATATCCACGGGCCGCCACTATAGACTCTCGCCGAGTCACCAACTAGCAGAGTAAATACTCACGGAGCTGCAATCCTCGCACGTCTGTTCGTCGTAGCGAGCGGTTTTGGGCAACACGCCCCCAGGGAGCCCTATAAACAGAGAAACAATAATTATATTACGTACATGCAGTGTAAAAACTAAGGTCCTCGGGAAAACTCTCAGCCAGGAACTAGAAGAAAGCACAAGCTTCATGCCGATAGGCTGAGTGGCACTGAGCCCTAAAAAAAGGCATTGCTCGAGAAGCGAGGACACACGAGTAGAGCTCCACGCTCTTGCCCATACAGCACCGCTTTTGCTTCTAACAACTGCTAGGAAACATTCTGCACTAAATTTTTATGGGGAAAAAATTAGAGCTGCTAAAAAACTAAAAACTATTCCAGCATTGTTTACAGAAAATGACGTTTCTTAGCATATAAATAAAAACGTAGCAATATCTGAAAATGTTTTCAGCTAAAATAGTCATTAACAGTAAGAGATTATTAAAAACGAACCAAAAATTTCACAGTATGAATAATGGCAGCAAAATAGACAAAAAATATGATCATATGAAATGCGCTGATGTTTTACTGCGTGTAGGTATATATATATATATATATATCGCAAGAAGCTCAATTTTAAAACGTAAAACAGTAATTGATAATTCATAATTTTTAGTCATTTAAATTCTTTCAAAGCTAGATAGTGTAGATATTGCGAATATGCCAAACTTTGTAGATTGTAGCCATCACTTTCCAATGCCTACACAAAGTCTTGAATTGAATCCAACATAGCTGAAAGGTAGGAACAGCAGTGACCTCTAGTGACAACATAGCTGACCGGTAGGAACAGCAGTGACCTCTACAGTTTTAGTAGCTCGAATACTCGACAGGCTAGAATCTTTTATGTCCCGCTCACAAAAGCCACGCTAAGTACTACATAACATCAATCCAGTTTTAGTTACTGAAACACAAGAAAAATACCACTGGCCAAAACTGCCTGGAGTTTGAGTAGTGCCTGCATGTATGTGCTGTGTATCTGACTTCCAGTTTCTAAACTTATCTGGAACTTTGGTACAAGGTGTAAGCGGCGTAGTTTTTTCTCGCATGTATTATTGAACCGCTTGGAAGGCCATATAGATGGATGCCCAGCTATAGCTATATATATATCGGTTGCCACGGTGTCCAAATATTGAAGATCCATTAAGGCTTCATGCCTTCGAGCGTGAGAGAATGCGCAGCTAGCCGTTGTCATCTGGACAGCCATTTCTTATTTCCAAGAATTATGGGTAGTCCCAGTAGCTAAAACCGTTGATTCTCTTCCGGAACTCCCAAATTCTCTTATGAGGTAGCTTTTTCGTGAAAGAATTGTGGCTAAAGACTCTGGTATCTCCTGCGCCTTCCTTAGCTAAATGGGCTTTTATTTTCATAAAAGAAGCGGTGATGAGAACGAACAGTCGTGAGGTCTGCAAGTAAATCCCATTTTAATCATTATTGTAATAACTGAGAGGGCTAGGGCACTGACTGTAGAGCCTCCAAAAAAGGGACGTATGAGGCACCAAAAACAAGAAATAGGAAACATGTTTTTTTTTGCTGCACTTAGCACTTGATGAATATTAATATTTGTGAATTGGAGCTTCCAAATTTCAATAAATTTATTAGTCTATCCAAAGACCGCACCACACATTAACTGGTCCCGGAAATCAGGCCTCTCGCAATTGGGCCTGGAGGCCGATTTACATAAGTGTAATAAAATGAGTTCTAATAATCACAGAGACCTCAAAGAAAGATTAATTTCTTCGTCGTACCATAAGGAATGCGTTGCAGAGCGGGGAATCTAAATTTGCAACCACATATCTTCAATAGACGATATACATCGTACCGTTGGACACCAAGAACAATTGAAAATTTATCATAATATCTAGAAATATTGAAATTTTATAGGAAAAATTGGCTCAGAGATACTGCACGTACCATACTTTAATAACACATTCAATTGAGGTTTTTTTTTCAATGACGGCTTTGACGCAATAACCTCAGAAATTTATGTATGTGTAACTTTAGGTAGAACTCATCTCAATACCCGCAACAAAGTAAAGTTAAGAAAACTAAGTAATAATAAACAATTAATTGAAGCCAGAGTAATACTACATTGATATCTACCAATGATCTAAAAATACACGTTTAACTATGAGACGAAAATACCAAGACATCCGGTAAATAATATTAAAACATAACTAGAACGCCTCGCAGCGTAAGACCATCACCTGCGGTGGGAGCAAATTTCATTGCCGTCATTTTTTATGGCCAGCTAACCCTAGTTTTCTGGCATGGGTCACATCGAGGATGGCCCACCAGACTCCCTGCAAAAAATCATGAACCCAGCTCAACTCCTACATGTTTCGGGGTGAAAAGTAAATTTCATTGCCGTCATTTTTTATGGCCAGCTAATCCCATTTAATTATTTTTTGGAAATGTAGCATCAAGGACAGCCCATCAGACTCCCTACAAAAAATCATGAACAAAGCTCAACTCCTTCCACCACTTATTGGGTGGATAGACATATACACAAATATATATATATATATATATATATTTAAATTTTAAACGAAAATATTATCACCTCTCTCACTTTTTTTGCGAGTAATAACGAATTACGGCTGATGATACAACCCTTCAGTACTGGAACCATCTAAAGCTGCACCTCGTGATTGTCAATATAATTTCACATAACTGCCTAGGTATATTTCACCCCTTTGTGGCTGGCTACGTTATATCACTTTATGGCTTCCTGAGTTACATTACTTTTTGGTTGTCTAAGTTGAAACACATCACGATTGCAGGAGTTAAGTCACTTCAGGACGGCCAATGATATATCACTTAACAGCTGTCAAAGCTACATCACTTCACGGTTGTCAATGCACTATCACATCACAGCTGTCAATGCTGAATCATTTCACTGTTATCAATACTATATCACTTCATGGTGGCCAGTGCTTCATCATTCAGATCATATCACTGCTTCCAATGCTAGATCATTTCGCTGTATCCAATGCTATATCACTTCACTGCTTCCAATGCTAGATCACTTCCTGGCCGAACTCCATCACTTTATGGCTGCCAGCTGCTCCAACTCACCTTTCAGCTCTGCTGTCCGTTCTAATTATCTCGCTTAGCCCGTATACCGAATAAATTTCATTAACAACTCCATTAGATATTTACTTGGCATTCGTTACAAATCGAGCATATCACGAATTTGAGAAGCTTCTGTTCTATAAAATGCGAATGCACATTTATTTCACTAACTATTGCGAAATAAGTTTGCTGCAAATATCAAAGGATGTCATAAACAGTTGCTCAATTTAATTACACTTAAAGCTTTAATATTTTTGTGAATTTGTTGCTTAAAGAAGGTTTAGAAGCATACAGGTTTGCCAGTCATTACTGGATGTAAAAGAATTAAGTCAAATAGTCTAAACAAGGTATGAAAAAGTAATGGGAGAACATATATACACAACTTTTGACAAATGCTATTGTACAACCTTCTGTCTCACTGAAACAGTTCCTCTCAATTTGAAACATTCCACACATAGTTGAGACAAACTCCAATTCTAGATGAACAAACTAACAAATTTAAGAAACAAACCGCAGTTGTGCCACAAACTACGGTTCGTTGAAACAAACTGCAGTTCAGAAGGACAAAGGAACGGATATTGAAACATTTTGTTATATTAAAGACATAAATAACATAGCAGTGAAACAATGATTTGTAGCTATTATTTTTATACAAAACACTTTTATCGGTACTTTTACTTTGTACTAGTACCCAAAAAATTCAGCGGACAACTCAAAATCTAATCCAAATAGATTGGCCATTATCTATTAAATCGCTACGGCTATGTAAGCAGAAAAACAGCATGCAAAGATTTCTAGAGCCCATTATCCAGGTGCAGACGAGCAGGTAAGTGAGTGTTGGAGTGGCGGTATATAGTTAGCTGAGACGACTTCCCGGGTAACACTCCTCCTCAGCGTCCCGTGACCATCTTGTTGCAGCAGGTCATGGCGTAGAAACTGTTGTTTTACACCAGCTCTTGCTGCAGCTGTAGCATTGGCCGCGTTGGCAACGTTGTTAAGATGATGTTTTAAATAGGCTTTGAGCACTGAGAAGCATTCTTCAACTGGGTTGAGAAATGGAGAGTGAGGAGGTATGTACTTCAATTGTTATTCAAGGTAGACCTCCTGAATGTCGCTAATACGATTGTTTCGTCCCTGTGGCATGATAAGGCACTCTAAAAAGAAATATGAGGAAGTCAATTGGCAATTATAAGAGAGGTGATCCACGACAGCTGCAGTAACATGTAGACAAGGTTCCCAAAATGTGCTCACTTTCAAAGGCAATCGCTTCATTTTAAAAGAACCACCATTTATTATTTGATGCTGTTTCATGATAGCGATCATTGATTATCCATTGTGTGGATTATTTCATTACACCCTATACCGTTGCGCTTTATAAAGCAACATTGTTTCACAGTTGAAAATCTGTTTCAATGCACCGAAGTTTGTTTCATCCAAATGGAGCAATGTCTTAGAGAAAAATGTTGTTTCACCAGTTTTGATGATTGTTAGATTGAAAATGTAATACACTGACTTATTATTGTGCAGTTTGTCTCAATCGTTTGAACATTGTCTCCACGGAATAGAGGATTATTCAAAAGCATTCGCTATAAGGTGTAGAATGCGTCTGCGGCACCGTGCAGTCAGGCCCAATTGCGGGACAGAAATCTGCCTTAGGGGCCAGTGAGCTGTCAATGTATGGTGTGGTCTGAGGTCTATCCATTAGATTAACGAAATGAAGCTAAACACAATGTGCAGAAAAAGAATGCATAGATTTCTATTTCTTGTGTCAATTTTTATTGACTATCAGATTTCCGTGTAGAGTCATCTATATATTCTTTTTTCAGAAAAAAACAAAATTTTCCTAAAAATTGGTATTCTAGCCTAAGTCACCAAAGACATCCATCCTCGGCCAAGTTGGACGACTTATAGAAACCCCATATTTTTTTTAGTAATAAATTTTATAAAGGAATTGTTGTCACCTTAGTCCGAAAGAATCTCCTACCGTTCCAGATGGACGCAGATAAAGTGCGTGTGAATGAAACCAACATGATTCCAATAACGCACAAATTCACATACTCACCTAGATCCGCTAGGATCTCCTTGTTCCCAAGCTCGACCCAGTTGGAGTGCGCGTAGAAGTCCTGCAGGGCGGCCAGGGATACACCCAGCAGATATCGAGCCGCCGAGACATCCCTCGCTTCTACCGCCCCCACGATCCTGCGCCATCTCTCTTCCAGCAGCGCCTGCGACTGTGCGAACTGCTCGTTGTTGAAGTGGTACCTGACGAAGTGCGAATAGGCGTGATTCTAATTCTGAATAATGAAAATAACACGTTAACCATATGTTAACAAGGCGTGCTGCCTTGTTGCAAAGGCGTATTTCCTTTAACTTTAATTCCGAATGAGGAAAATAATCCGCCAGTCTTATTATAACCAGCCCGTGCTGCCTCGCTCTATAGGCGTTTTCCCTTAGAATTGTAATCCTGAATGATGCAAGTAATCTGTTGGCCCTATCTCAATAAGGCCGCGCTGCTTGACGGCAAAGGCTTTTTCCCTGTAAGAACATAATATGACAAGAGCTCTTGTAACACAATAACAAAGTTAGGTCCAGAGTAGCAGAATGGATGCATCGTCGAGCATCAATCAGTAGCCGAGTGTAAAGGGGTCTGTCCACTAACAACTTTCGTCGCCGTTACGAGCCTATCGACGACGGAATTGCTGCTATCGACGATGCGGTGTCGGTCCCAGCGCTGATTTCGTTGTTCCTAGCAACAACTCTCCTTGCCCGATTTTCGTTGCCGCTACGGACAACACGGGATGGCGATTGAATCTGTTTCTTCATCGAGAATTTTATTCAAATTATTTACCGTAAGATTGATTTTCTGTATTTGACTACTAGTTTATGAGTTATTTAGTGATAGCAAATGAGTTTTTATTCAAGTATTTCATCGTATTGCGTGCTGACAGTGAAATTTTAGGTGTTGCCTGTATTCGGCTATCAAGCTGTGCTACTGCAAGGCCTGGGAACTCACCGAACTCACAAACGTGGCGGTTTTCGAGGCCCTCTGCGCAGCGGTTTTCCGTCGCTCCGATGCGATTGTTGGATAAATCTATGGGCTGTTCGCACATCCACAGATTTTAACATTGAAATAGGCATAGATATTTGCCATTACTTTTGTATGGACGCTAAGTATCCATTTTAGGACTTAGTTCTGTGTCTGCAGCAAGTATGATATGATGCAGTCATTTTCTTTCACTGCTCCATGGAAATGAGGTTTGAAGGGAGCCTTCTCCCGCAATAATTTTCAAATGTCAATATAGCGTAGGCTAACTTGGGCCTATCCCTGCTCAAATATTTCTTGTGTGATGATACTTCTATAATGGTTCAAATGATTATGTGCAGCAATAAGCTATGAACCGCGGTGCACAGCAGCCTAATATCATAGGCTAGGCTTACCTACTTAATTTTTACTCCACATGTGACTGAAAATTCCTCCTTTAATTTATAAATTAGCCTAAGTTACAAGGAAAATATGCTAACTCGGGGCTTTGTGGAGCACAAGAAATAGTTTGAAGAAAATCAAACGCGTTTCTGTAACTTTACAGGAAGTAGGCAGCTGTAGGCTGGCTAGCCATATTTATCAGTTATCATTAATTAACTAGGCCAGCAGTCAAGTGCATAGGCTGGGCCTTTACCATCAACTTTTAAAAAAATCGGTTTACGTTGGCCAGAAGGCGCTACGAGCAACGCGCGGCGAAACTGTTTGGGGAGCAAAAAGTTGGTTGGTGGTGTCTCTGACGACACCACGTGTTGGCGCTGGGGCTGACGAAAGTTGCTAGTGGGCAGCGGCCTAAAGTGCGACTAACTCAAGTAAATGCAACAGCCGCCGTTTCGAGTCTCAGAGCTGACAACACGGATTTTCATTGGAGCACTCGGCCATCAAGAGGTTGGGGAAAGTACGATGGCGGACACTAACGTTGGCTCACTACACTCGCTAATTCTCTAAGTAGTTCGATAAACCACCAAACAACAATTCTAGAACTAACGAGAAATTGGAGACTTTTCAAAGACCTATATTCCATAGAAAAGCACAACGCCACGCGAAAACACTGCCTCTTAGTGTTGACTCACACTATACTGTCGCCAAATAAAGCGCCTGCTTTTGCTTTCCTAGTGTGACTGAATAGAATATTTTATTAATTATTACCTCCGCCAAAGAGCTATAAAATTTACAGGGACTAGCGTGGACCCGTGATGAGTATCTTTACTTATGAAAATGTACCAGACCTATACGCTGTTACAACTTCAATTAATTTTAACTTAATGCAGCTCTTTCAACAGAACCCACACCGTCCAAGTTAACTCCAATCGCTTAAACTCTTGCGAACTCTATAACTCAACAACTTACGTTTTCCTCAACATGTATCGTCTAAGCTAACGCTAGCCAAACATTCAAAGTTCCATATGAGTCGTGTAACATGTCGTATGACCTATACCCCACAACTACGTTACAAACTTTATGTAACGTAACGGTTGTCATCTAACTTACCGCATATCCTCTAACCTAACTATCCCATGTAATTTAGCGAACTTGTGGAGCACCTCATCCAACATGACGCACCTCAGCTAATGCAATTCACCATATCTAACGTAACTCACCCCTTCTAATAAGCTCCCCGGGGCAAAAAATTAGTCAAAAATTAGTCAGCAAAATCATCGAACGCCTGTTGAAAAAGCGCATCCCTGATCACCTGAGGATGCAGCAACTCGAATCCGACACTCAACATGGCTTCCGAGTTGGAAGAAGCTGCTTAACAAACCTATTGGACTTTTTCTCAAAAGTTACAGGTATTAAAGATGAAGAAAAGGGTGTAGACCTTGTGTATCTAGACTTCCAAAAGGCTTTTGATAAAGTCCCTCATCACCGGCTAATGAAAAAATTGGAAACCCATGGTATCCAGGGTGACTATT